>ML790927.1:121478-137680 GCA_009831015.1 Picea engelmannii | reverse complement strand
TACCTTTGGAAGTCATTACTTCCCTTGACCAATAACTATTGATTATTTCTCATATAGTGTGCATGGTGTATTGTGGTGTATTGATGTAACTCTTATACTATTGTTCATTGCTCATTGGATATAATTGAATGGTTTAAGTATAAGTTGAAAAAGTTTTTAAATTGTACTTGATACTGATTCACCCCCCTCTTAGTATCAACAGTACATTGGATCTATTTCCACCATTACCTTCATTCATCGGTGGGTAAAATAAAGGTGGCATGTTGAGAAACCCATATCGGTTGGCAACCATAAATGGATAGCGCCACTCAACTGCAGTCTTGTTCATATAATACTCTGTATTATCATTATTATCATTATGTCACATAGTTTTGTGTTTGATTGGTGTAATCCAATGTTTGATATATATTTATATTATGTAAATGTAAATCTTTGTCTATTATACATTCTCAAATGCAAAAGATAAAGCGTGACAAATTTTATATATACATGTTGATATATGCAAAACTAAAGTGATTGATATACAATAGCCAAAGCGTGACACTATGGTTGAACACTTTAGTTTTTCATATATATAATATGTATATATGCAAAAGCATATGATATGTATATATGCAAAATCTAAAGCGTAGCAAATTATTACACCGATAAGCGTACACCTATTGACAATGGCCAAAATTAATGGGCTTTTAATTACAAAAGGGATTTCAGTGGACATGATTTGATATTCTATGAATATTCTTAGTTGTCACAATAAATGAAGGGTTGTGATTTCAGCCATTAATTTCCTTGCATGAAAAAACATGATTGTTAGTCATTAAAAGGGGTGATTAGGGTGATTAGCATAATAATGACTCATCTACGTAGTTTAATAATTGCTCCTGACAGTTTTACTGTGAGTAAGCCACATTTAGGATTTTTACTGCATATTTTTATGGTTTTTACCTTCAACACGTGTTTATGAAATGCTTGTGAGATGCATAGGTGTATCTACCCCGAAATCGATCCAATAATGATAATCGTAATTATCAATATCTTTATTGGATGAGTGGGGAGCGTTTGCTCCACCCCTTCATGCATTTTTAAAAATAATGCCCTATGTACGTGGAGAATTGAAAATAATGTGTTCCTTATTATTTTAATCCTTTCTCTTCCTCACCCAGTTATTTCAAGAACACTAAGGAAGAGATGGACCCAACAATCTAAACCCAACTGCAAAGAAAGTGCAGGTGTGCTCTATCGCAGCCAGTGTGAGTTGAATTTACCTCTATGTTGCTTCCATTTTGTGGAGGTCAAATATCTAGGTTAGGAATCCCATGAGAAACAAAATATCGTCCCACTTTGGTCATGGATCACCAAACATGAAGCCATGTATTTACTATAGAAGATGTCAACCTAGTATTGCAGTTTGATTTCAATGTGGTAAATACTCTGATTGTTTGGATCATTTTGATAAATTCATTACCTTTGTTTAAGGTTTTAAATATTTTTAAATTAAATTACGTTTCATTAGGTTTTGAAATCATCTCTGACGTCTATGGTTGGATTCTTTGATGAGTATCTTCACATGAATTGTTGTAATGATGTTCTATGCATGGGCAGTTGAGCCCCCATCCAAGGGTGTTGTCAATAGTGCAAGACGAGGTGATTATTAAATTATTGTTTTTTAAATTATTTATATAGCTTATTAATATCTTGATTAGACATGTGTTGGTGGTTATCATCATTTTCAGAAATCTTATCTGGCCCTTTACTATGACCTTTTAGCTATGTAGGTTTTGGCAGAATTGGAAGATTTGTCAGCGTGGATCTTTGATGCATGATGAAATCGATCTCGTGGTGGTGAATGATACATTTATTACTATCGATTTCATGGTGTCTATGGTGTTTCTTCGCATTATTGTCTAAAACCATAATATTGAGGGATAATATTAAAATAAACCTCACCCTACATCTAATGTCGAACCCTATCTGCTTCCATCTATTAGAGTCGACAGTTTACATAGTGTGCATAGAAAAATAACAATAAAATATAGATATTGCAGGTGGATTTTTGAATTAGGAGCATAGATTTGAAATTGTCTCCAGCATGAATGGTTGGTTGCTTTGATGAAGAGATTTTCACGCATTGTCGTAATGGTGATTATTGATATCTTTTATTATTTTTAAAATTATTGTTTTTAAATTATTATATATAGATTATTGATATCTTGAGCAACTCCAACAATTAAGAATATCAAAATCGGTATCAATGATAATTACTTCGACATGTGTTGGTGGTTCTTATTGTTGATCATTTCAAAAAAATTATTTAGCCCTTTACTATGACCTTTTCGATGTGTATGTTTCGGTAGAATTGGAAGATTAGTGATTCTCCCTGTTTTTGTTTTAAAACCCCAATCTTTAGGGAGAATATTAAACTAAACCTTAATCTTATATCTAATGTCGAAGCCTATTGGCATATATCAGCCACTTTTTTATGTGGTTGTGCTAGTATATATATTATTATATATTATATACAACAACAAACGAGGTTGTATATACATTGTTATATTCATATGTTTGTTATAAAGTGGGAAAATGTTGATATCTTATTCTATGATTACATATAAATTTAACACAATTTAATAATTTTTATTTAAAATTTATTAATTTGTTTTCCAAGGAAAAAATATGTGATTTTATTAAAGGAAATAAAATTACATATGTATATGCCTTAACATTCCTATAGCATTTCTAATTCCTATGGAATATGCAATATGATTTTCAAAATTTACAAAAAAAGGAGGCCATCCTGATCCAGATATTATGAGCAGAACGAAATGACTACAGATTACTAATAGGTACTTAACACAAAATAACAGAGATATAGTAAAACCGGTTTTCTATTCAATAAGGAAATAAGCAGAAACTGTAAAATGCAGCAGAAAACAAGCCTGTTGGAATGGTGGAGGCTTATCTCTAAGAAGAGATGTGACGATTGCGCTCATTCGCAAGAAGATGATTACAATGAGGCTCTGAAGGCATTTTTACAATAATCAGGAATGCCAAAATCCCTAGACATTCAAAAACCTAACCCTAGGAGATGAACCGCCAAAATTCATGTGGGCCTCGTTTGGGTAAGTTAGTACATCAACTTCCTAGGGTCATAACTTTTGCACACGATCTTCGTTTTAGGCACATGATAGCCCTATGGAAAGGTATTGTCAAGGAGATTCATTTTGGGGGAAACATATAAGAAACTTCCATGTTGCTACATGTTTTCCCAAAAAACGTCGTTTAGGGCCTCAAAATAGCTCTGGAAGTTTCAGGACCCGAAAAACTGCTAAAAATAGTAAATTACCAAAATTGCCAGAAAATTGTTTTGAGCTAGTTGGAAAAGGTGGGTGGCCATCGATATCCACCTGGATCAATCCACCCTCCTTAGGAAGCAATGGTATCCATTGCATTGAGTTCCCCCATCAAATGAGGAATTTTTTGTTGAACTTGGCCCCGGGTGAGCCACTTGCCTTGGTGCAGGAGCTGCCCTTCTTTGACGTCTCAATAAAGATGGATCCTTTGCTGTCAAGTGCCCTTGATCTATGTGTCCACAATCTTATCATTGGATGACTGTTGTATGCATTCGAGGTTGAGCTCTATTGGTTCCAGTTGTTCTGCTACTTCTAAGGTGTCCAATAATGGTGGGAAATAAGGGTGAAGGAGATCCATGTTGAACACTAGCCGCAGGCCAAGGAAAGAAGGAATGTTGAGCTCAAAAGAATTATCCCCCATGGCCTTGGTGATGGTGTACGAACCATAACAAAGTGGGAAAATCTTCCAATGGGGTCCTGTAAGGCATTCTTTCTACAAGTGCAACCAAACTTTTTCACCCACCTGAAACTTATGTGGCACCCGATGCTGATCATGGCATTGCTTGTACTTGTCATTGGACTTCTATAGGATATCCTAAACCTGTTGGCGGATGTGTTGGATCCACTCAATGAACCAGGTGAATTTTTCAGCTTCAGTTGGAGCAGGAGATGAGTCGACCGAGGCAACCGCAAGGGGAAGTGCAACATCTATGGGACCCAATGGTTGGAATCCCAACCCCACCTGAAAGGGGTTGTGGCTAGTTGAGATATGAAGGTCTCGATTGTAGCTATGATGGACATAGGGAAGGCTCTCATCCCATGTGAGAGGGTGCTTGGAATTATACATGTGAAGTATATGCACAATCATTTGATTTACGACCTCAGTTTGGCCATTTGTCTAGGGGCGGAAGGCCATGGATTTGGTGAGCTTGGTGTCTAGCAGTGACTAGAGGATCGACCAGAATGTGCTGAGAAATAGACTATCCCAATCCGAGACAATGGTTTGTGGGATTCCAAAATGTACCCAGACTTGTTCAAAGAAGATCTTGGCAGTGGCCTCTATTGTGATGCTCTTCTTGTAGGCAACTAGAATCTCCATCTTAAAAAAGAAATCAACAACCACAAAAACACAGTCATTTCCCCGCTTGGTGGACGGGAGGCCTAACATGCAGTCCATTGAGATGGATTCCCATGGCCTGTTAGGAGTAGGAAGAGGGGTATAGATGCCCTGTTTCTTAGTGGTCGGTTTGGCAGTAGCACAGGCAGTGCAGGACCTGATATACTTGTTGACCTTCTGTCGAAGTTTCGACTAGTAGAAATGTTTATGTAGCATCGCCACTGTCTTTTCGATGCCAAAGTGTCCTGCCACCCAACTATAGTGGGCTTCCTAGATCATCTTCACTCACTCACTTGATGGAACATAGATATAGACCAGATGACACAACAACCCATCCTGAATCTGGAAATTATTGACAACTGTGTTTGCACCCAACATTTGGTAGGTGGTGGCAAAGTCTAGATCTATCTCATAGAGTTGGGGCCATCTAGAGGTCTCATGGCCACAAGAGTCTAGCACTGTGGTGAGTGTCAAGACTAGTGGTCTGATGAGTCAATCAATGACACAGTTGGTGCTTCTTGTTTTATACTTCATTTTGAGGTGGAATTGCTGCAAGTATGTGGACCACTTTTGATGGCGGTCATTCTGAAATTTTCCTTATGTCTGCATGAATTGCAATGGATTATGATCAGTATGGATGACTGTCTCCTTCCCAAGAATGTAATTTCTCCACTGGCGACAGGCTTGCATAATGGATTACATTTCTTTGTCATAAGTAGGGTACTTACATACAACATCTGATAGTTTCTAACTATGATAGGCCACAGGGTGGTCGTGCTGAGTGAGAACGATGCCCACAACATAGTCTGAGGCATATATCTCTATCTTAAAGGTTTTTTGTAGGTCTAGTAGTGAAAATACGGGGGTTGATTATAAGAACTGCTTCAAATCATCGAACTCTTGTTGTTGGTATTGACCCCACACAAATTTTTCCTTACCACCACCCCTGGTTATTTGGCTGAGGGCCCATGCAATATGGGAGAATCCCAACATGAACCTGTGGTAGAAATTGGCAAGGCCCAAGATGATTTGAAGCTCAGTGAGTGTGGTTGGGGCTGGCTAGTCACAGATGACTTGGATCTTGGCTAGATCCACATGTACGCCATGCTGATCAATGATGTAGCCCAGGTAATGGACCCTGTCCATGTTGAAGGAGCATTTTTCCAAGTTGGTGTATAGCTTGTGTTACCACAGGGTGTGAAGAACCTGTTGAATATGCTACAAGTGTTTGGCCCAAGTCTTGTTGTAAATGTGAATTTCATCCAGATACACCACTACAAACGTATTAGTGAATGGTCACATGATATCATCCATAATCCTCATGAACGTGGTTGGAGCATTTGTCAAACCAAAGGGCATGACCAACCATTCAAAAAGGCCTTCCTTTGACTTGAAGGCGGTCTTCCATACATGTATCTCTTCTATCAAGACCTGGTGGTAGCCATAATTCAGATCAATATTACTGAAGTATTTTTCCAGCGTGAGTTGATCAAGGAGGTTGTCGATTCGGGGAATCGGGTACCAGTTTCTGACTGTGATTTTATTTAGAGCCTGGTGACCAATGTAGAGTCACCAAGTTCCATATTTCTTATGTACCATCACGATTAGGCTCCCACAAGGTGATGAGCTGGGACGGATGTGCGCCTTGTGGAAACGTTCTTGGATCTTTTGCTTGATCTCCTCATTCTCTAATAGAGAGTGGCGATAGAGTGTCCCATCAGGCAGCGGTGCGTCGGGGGTCAGATCGATGGGGTGCTTGACCTGGCAGTGCAGAGGTACCCCAATAGGTGAGGAGAAGATATCCGAGTATTCTTACACTACCTTATCTACTTGCTTCTGTTGTGTGGAGAGGTCGGCCACAGAGACCCTGGATGTCGTTGTGATCTTTCACTCATTTTGAGAGAAAATCGTGAAGAAGACAAACTTCCCCATGTGAGAGATGAGCTTCTTGCATTTCTTAGCAAATATCAAGGAAATAGAATTAGGTGGGACTGCATCGAGTATCCTATTTCCTGTTCAAAGTAATAATAACACTATGAGTCCTAGACTCATATACAACATGACATTCCCATAAATAAGTTTGGCCCAAAAGAACATCACAAACTTTGAGAGGCGAAACATCACACAATACCTCATCTTTGAAGGGCTTGATTTCATACGACAGTCGACACTGTTGGTTGATGCAGAGATTGCTTCCTTGGTGGAGCTATCCAATGGTGTAGGGATATGGGTGCAGCGTTGTCGGCAGGGCCAGCTACTTGAAGACCTCTGTTGAGATGAGGTTCTTATGGCTACCTCTATCAATGATGAAGTGCAGCGGGGTGCCTTTTACCCACATCTGTGAATGAAAGAGGCGCTCTCCTTCTTATGGCTCGTCTGGTTCACCAAGCTGGAGCTTGGTGGTAGCAACGGTAGCACTCGGTTTCGCATCAATGATCTGTCTTATCCTTTCTGGTTCTGAGTCAGATTCAGAACCCGCATCTGATTTAGAGGATTTCACTTCGGCCACCAACGACTACTTTGAGAGGTAGTCAACAGTGTTATGCCAAGGTTTCTTATGGAAGTCGCACCGCTTCCCGGTGTCTTTCTTTGTCTTTCTGGTGTCTTTCTTTTCTTGCGGATTGGACTGGTTGTCCTGATACTATCCATCTTTTCTTTGTCCTTTGTTCTGTGGGTTGGGGCCTTCCTTTCCTAGCTTTTGTTGTGAGGGGTTCCCAGGCCCAAATTGTTGCATCTTTTGTTTGAGCTTCTGCTCGATTTTGGCAGCATATTGGTAGGCCACGCCTAAGGATGAGATGTCCAGAAATTCTATTTCAGTCTGGATGTATCTATGAAGAGCAACACGATACTTGAGCACCATATGTGGCTCTGAATATTTGATACCCAACTTGGTGCACAAGGTATGGAAGATATTTGTGAAATATGGCACTGCTTGGTCTCTTTCTTGCCGCAATGTGGTCCATTTGGTATACAAGTTGTCATAACTCCCGATAGGGTAGTATTGTTCCTTAATAGCATCCTTGAAGAATTCCCAGGTGTTCATGACTATAAATAATGAGGGTTCTTTTGTTTCCTTTTGCTCATAGAAAGTTTCCCACCAATCTTTGACATGAGGAGCGTCTTTAAGGAGCACAAAAGTAATCTTTTCTCTATTCGAAAAGTTATGGACAGAAAAATAAGCTTCTAATAGATTCAACCACTTGTCTATGACATATGTGTCTATATGACCTTCAAATATAGAAATATACAAGTTTATTTGTACCTTGAAGGGGGCGGCACCTCCTCTCGAAGAAGATGTGTCGCTTGTTGGTAGTCGCCGAAGGATTTGTGCGAAACTATCCATCATCTCGTTCCTCTGTTGTGTGAGGGATTCCTCAAGCAAAATTTTGAAAGGATCTCCTGTCTTTTCATATTTATTTTCTCCTACCATGAGAGGTCACTTCGGCGTGCAAGAGATTACTTCCTCAAGAGAAACAAGCTCGAGACTCAACTCTTTGTACCCCGACCTCGTTGGGACATGCATTAAGACGACAAGGAGTAAACCGGTCTGATACCATTGATCCTGATTTTATGAGAAAAACGAAATGACTACATATTATTAACAGGTTCTTAACACAAAATAAAAGAGATACAGTAAAACTGGTTTTTTATTCAATAAGGAAATAAGCTGAAACTGTAAAATGCAGCGGAAAACAAGTTTGTTGGAATGGTGGCGGCTTATCTCTGAGAAGAGATGTGATGGTTTCGCTCATTCACAAAAAGATGATTACAATGAGGCTCTAAAGGCCCTTTTAAAATAATCAAGAATTCCAAAAACCCTAGACATCCAAAAACCTAAACCTAGGAGATGAAGTGCCAATAGTCATGTGGGCCCCATTTTGGTAAGTTAGTACAACAACTTCCTGGGGTCGTAACTTTTGCATACGATCTTCGTTTTAGGTGCATGATAGCCCGTTGGAAAGGTATCATAGAAGAGATTAATTTTGAGGTAAAAATCAAAGGAATTCCCATGTTTCTACACATTTTCCCCAAAAAACGTCGTTGAGGGCCTCAAAACGGCTCCAGAAGTTTCAAGACCCGAAAAACTGCTAAAAATAGTAAATTACCAAAATTGCCAGAAAATTGTTTTGAGCCAGTTGGGAAAGGTGGGTGGCCATCGCTATCCACCTGGATCACTTCCTAAGACGAAAATAAGTTTGTGTAAGACCTGATCCAAACATATCCATAGGAGCTTATATTATCCTTATATTCATTTTGAAGGCCTAACTGAGTCTGATTTTCATATACATTACAAAAAGAAGAAAAAATTATTTTTAATTAGATGTTCGCCCAAGGGTTGTGAATATGTTCTTGGGGGCCATTCATGCCTTATTCTTTGATTTCCTAGTGTCCTTTATCCAGTTCCAAGCCATCCTTTGAGAGTTGTTCCACTTTTTGGCTGTAATTATTGTAAACATATGAGAATATAATATGAGTGAACCTTGCAGAGAGCGTCTTTATTTCCTCCAAAAGTGGAACCAAATTGTATGCATGTAAAATGTGTGTTCCTTTCATAAGTTGGATGACAAATAAGGAGTCATTAAATATGTTCAAATGGTCGATTTTTTTTTCCATAGCTAAGAGAAGAATAATATAAAGAGCCATGAGCTCACTGAAATTATTTGTGGCCTCCCCTAATCCAACACATAAGGAAACATTTTGGTTTTGAGAAACATGAATGATCCAGGTGGATATTAGTGGCCACCCACCTTTTTCAACTGGCTCAAAATAGTTTTCTGCCAATTTTGGCAATTTACTATTTTTAGCAGTTTTAACTTCTGGGGCCATTTTGAGGGCCTAAATGAAGGTTTTTCGGGATCAAGATTCTCAATGATAGCCAAATGAATGATTGATCCCCTAAAATGAATCTCCTTGACGATACCTTTCCAATGGGCTATCATACTCCTAAAACAAAGATCGTATGCAAAAGTTACGACCCCAGGAAGTTGATGTAGTAACTTATCCAAATGGGGCCCACATGACTTTTGGCGCTTCATCTCCTAGGGTTAGGTTTTTGGATATCTATGGTTTTTGGCATTCCTGTTTATTTTAAAAATGCCTTCAGAGCCTCATTGTAATCATCTTCTTACAAATGCGAGTAGCCGTCACATCTCTTCTTAGAGATAAGCTGCGACCATTCTAGTGAGTCTTTCACTCTGTATTTTTACAGTCTCTATACATTTATTTCATTAATAGAAATCGTGTATTACTGTATATTTGTGTTTATGGTTGAATCTATGATACATTTTTGTTATATTATTGAATATATGTGATATCTCTGTGCATTTCTTTATTATATCTCCACTCTCATTTCGTGCCAAAAATAATCTGGATCAGTGATATCAGAGCAGGTTGCTCTTGATCGTTTTTCAGTGCATGTCCCTGATGAGGTCCAAGTATAGCAAGTTGGGTCTTGAGCTTGTCTCTCTTAAGGACAATATCTCTCACACACCCAAGAAACCCTCAATGGAGGAAGAAAATAAAAATGACGGAGCAGACGATCCTATCAGTCTGTTGCTTGAGCAAGCTCTCACGCAACAGAGGGACGAAATGATGGAGAAATTTTCCCACATCCTTCAATGCCTGTCGATAGAAATAGGCGCATATTCATCAAATGGCCACTTTGGAAGCACCTCTCCTTTCAAGGTATAGATTAGTTTTGATATTCCTATATTTGAAGGTCAGATAGATGCGGATGCCCTAGACAAATGGTTAAATCTATTAGAAGGTTATTTATCTGTTCATAATTTTTATGATAGGGAAAAGATCACCTTCGCACTCCTTAAATCTCTCCCCCATGTCAAAAATTGGTGGGAAACTTACTGGGAGAAAATTTCCATGGAGGAGTCTAGAATATATGGGGTCGAGCCCACTTGGGATTTTTTTTGTGGATGCGGTTAAGGAACAGTATTACCCTGTTGGAAACTATGAGGACTAGTACATGAGATGGACCACACTATGACAAGAGAGGGGACAAGAAATTCTAGAGTTCACCGATACCTTCCATACCTTGCGCACCAAGCTGGGTATCAAAGACTCTGAATGACATTTGGTTCTGAAATACCGTGGGGCTCTACACAGATACATCCAAACTGAAATGGATTTTCTGGATATCTCATCACTTAGTCCTGATTATCGATATGTTGTTAAAATAGAACAGAAATTTAAGCACCAGAACAAACAGGAGTTCGAGTCTGCAAATCTACAACAACCAAAGTATGACAAAGACGACCCTAACAAATAGTTTCCCAAAAACCATTCCAAGCCACAGGAAAAGAAGGGTCACGGGAAGAAAAAGGACACCAGAAAATGGTGTGATTTGCACAAAATCCCTTGGCACAACACCGATGAATGTCGCTCAAAAAATTCATTCATGGACGAGATCAAAGACAAGGAGCCGAACCTTGATTCAAAATTTTATTATGAAAATAATGGTAAAAGACAGATCATTGACACAGACCCCACTGCTATTGTCACGACCACAACAACTCAACCAGAAGAACCAACATATCCTAAAGAGGGGGAGTGCCTTTTTCATTCACAGATGTGGGTGAAGGGGACCCCACTTCATTTTATTGTTGATAGATGAAGCCAGAAGAACCTCATCTCAACAGAGGTCATTAAACAGTTGGGATTGTTGACAACAACACACCCGCATCCATACAACATTGGGTGGCTTCGCCAAGGATGATATCTTCATGTCAGCCAACAATGTCGATTGTCATATGGCATCTAGCCCTTCAATGATGAGGTATTATATGATTTTTCCTGACTGCATTTTTGTGATGTTCTCTTGGGCCAACCATATATGTGGAAGCACCATGTTGTTTATGAGTCTCGACCCTGCAATGTCATTGTTTCTCTGGGGGGTCCTCTCTACAGAATACCAAATATAGTTCCAACTACTATTCCACCAAAAACATGTTGCAAGGTAGTATCTCATACTACAAAATTCAGCTTCTTCACAATTTGTTCAAAAGATGAACAAAAGGATACTGCAACCACTACAACCTCAGCCCAAGCACCTTCTATCCAACAGAAGCAGTTCTACAAGATTATAGCAAAGTGTAAAGATTCATTCTGTACAAAATAATATCATGTATCCAGACTAGTTAAAAAGGTCCAACCCTTCCAGCCACATGCTTGTGATAGCCTTCCACAAACCAAGCAGCACGATGTCTCTAGCAAGGCAAACATATTACCAAGATTTAGATTCAGCAAACGCTTTTTCCTCTCCCCCGGGCACTCAATGAAATGGAGACAATTTCTTCCTAAGGAGGGGGGATTGATCCAAGTGGATATCGGTGCCCACCCACCTTTTCTAACTGGCTCAAAACAGTTTTCTGGCAATTTTGGCAATTTACTATTTTTAGCAGGTTTAACTTTCGGGGCCATTTTGAGGGCCTAAATAAAGGTTTTTCGGGATAAATATTCTCAATGATAGCCAAAGGAATGAATGATCCCCTAAAATGAATCTCCTCGATGATACCTTTCCAATGGGATATCATACGCCTAAAACGTAGATCGTATGAAAAAGTTACGACCCCGGGAAGTTGATGTACTAACTTACCCAAACGAGGCCCACATGACTTTTGGCGCTTCATCTCCTAGGGTTAGGTTTTTGGAATTCTTTTTAATTGTAAAAAGGCCTTCAGAGCCTCATTGTAATCATCTTCTTGCTAATGCAAGTAGTCGTCACATCTCTTCTCAAAGATAAGCTTCCACCATTCTAGAGAGTCTTTCACTCTGTATTTTTACAGTCTCTGTACATTTCTTTCATTAATAGAAATCGTGTATTACCATATATCTGTGTTTATGGTTTCATATCTGATACATTTATGTTATATTATTGAATATCTTTGATATCTCTGTGCATTTCTTTATTATATCTCCGCTCTCATTTCTTGCCAAAAATAATTTGGATCAATGGTATCAGAGCAGGCTGCTCTTGATCGTTTTTGAGTGCATGTCCCCGATGAGGTCCGAGTATAGAAATTTGGGTCATGATCTTGTCTCTCTTGAGGAAAATCGCTCTCGCACACCCAAGAAACCCTTAATGGTGTAATAAAAGAAAAACGACGGAGAAGATGATCCTATCAGTTTGTTGCTTCAACAATCTCTCATGCGACAGAGGGACGAAATGATGGAGAATTTTTCCCACATCCTTCAATGCCTGCCGATAGAAACAGACGCATCTTCATAAAATGGACACTTTGGAAGCACCTCTCCTTTCAAGGTACAGGTTAATTTTGATATTCCTGTATTTGAAGGTCAGATAGGTGTGGATTCCCTAGACAAATGGTTAAATCTGTTAGAAGGTTATTTCTCTGTTCGTAATTTTTCCGACAGGGAAAAGATCACCTTCACACTCCTTAAATATCTCCCCCATGTCAAAAATTGGTGGGAAACTTACTGGGAGAAAAATTCCACAGAGGAGTCTGGAATATATGGGTCTAGCCCACTTGGGATTTTTTTGTGGATGCTGTTAAGGAATGATATTACCCTGTTGGAAACTATGAGGACTAGTACATGAGATGAACCACACTATGGCAAGAGAGGGGCCCCAATTCCAGAGTTCACCAATACCTTCCATACCTTGCGAACCAAGATGGGTATCAAACACATCGAACGACATTTGGTTCTGAAATATCGTGGGGCTCTACACAGATACTGTTAGACAACTGAGAGGGGGGGGTGAATCAGATGTCTCCGTGATTAAAAAATTATGGTTCTTTTAAACTCTTTGTAGAGACACTGAATGATAATCACAATAATGCAGGGAAATAAACAATGGCGCTTTCAGCATCATTCACATTTATGAGAAAAACAGAGACAGATATTTCCCGAGGAAACCCATGCAGGGTAAAAACCTCTTTTTATTTATATGATAAGTAATGGTTACATTCTTTACAGTATCATACATATGAGAACCAACTCATAATGAGGATACAACCTTAGCTTTGCAAGCTGCAACTTGCTAAGAGCACCAACTCTCTGTTTTCTCTAGCACCAACTAGAAGGAAGCACCAACTCCCTAGTTTCTCTAGCACCAACTAGAAGGAAGCACTAAATCCCTGTGTTCAAGCACCCACTTGAACCTTTGAGGAAACAAGTCCTCCCTAGCTCCACCCAACCACCCTGAAATATAAATATTTGCTACTGAAACTTATTACAGTGATATGATGTTCAACAATGGCTTACCAGACTCATCACTGTTCTGATGCATTTCGTTGCTCTGTATGCCTCATTTCCTTTCTGCACACATCACTTGCGCTGTCTGTTCTTTCGCTTTTTATGCTTTGTGCACCATGTCCATTCACTGCATAGTTCCTCTTCTGTGCTCTCCAGCTGCTGCACTCTCCCCCTTCTTCACACATGAATCACCTTCAACAACATTCACAACAACCTCCAATAGCAACCGCAACCCCCCCCTTCTCTTCTCTATACTGTGTATTTATGGCTTCTGTGAAGCTTGTGCATGAAATGTTCGCAATGCCTCTGCATGCTGACTCTGTGCCATTATTCTCCACCTCTCGAGTGCTCTTTCTGATCATCATCGTGACTCTTCAGCTTCTCTGGCAGTTTTCCAATGCGTTCAACATCACTAGATGTTATGCTGAGATTCCTCGGCCTCTCTAGCAGTTGAGACTCTTTGTCTTCTCTGTGACAGTCGAGCTCACGTTCTCTGTTTTAGTTACAGCCTCAATCCCATCTAGTTGTCAATCGCTTCCATGAGTCATCTTCATTCCACTGGCAGATTCCATGTGACTCTTCTGCTCCTCTGGAAATCACACCGAAGTCTCTTCGCATCCTCTGGTAGAAACCATCAATGGTTACTAGCAGTTTCATTGTGTCATGCAACAGTAGCCCTCCGATCTTGTTCAAATTCACCTGCACCGTTGGATTAACTCTGAAGGGTATTGTCATTATTTACCCGTTTCACACTTTCACAATTTGGAGATTCTACGATGAGACATCTTGACTCTCCATGTCACGAGCTCCAAAATTCTGAGGCGGAGCTCATCTGTACTAGGTCCTTCCTCCACGTGACCATACACGGTGACAACAAGTTTTGCTAAAAGGCGCTGTGAACTCATGATCTTCATAGACCCTAATCGACGGTCCATGATCTCGATGAATCAACGGTCCAGATCTTTTCGATATCTCGCATCTCGCTGTTCCTTAGTTGGAGGTTCTCGTCACTCCAAGTCACGATAGGCGAAGCTTCAAGATGGAGCTCATATCAACGATCCACGTTCTTGGTGATCCGACGGTCCTGATCTTTTTGCGATCTCACATCTCGTTGTTCCTTAGATGGAGGTTCTCGTCACTCCAATTCATGATAGGCGAGACTCCGAGATGGAGTCGGATCAACGGTCAAGATCAAACCTTGATCTGACGGCTAAGATCAAACCTCGATCTGATGGCTAAGATCAAACCCCGTTCCTTTGAATTTCCAGTCAACGACATGACGATCTTTCACCACATGTCCTCTTGATCCAACGGACCACGACTGTCTTATCTGCCTTGCAGCTTACCAATATCTAACAGCTATTGGTCCTTCATACTTCCCCCAGATCCTACAGCCCAGATCTTCTCACGATTTTTCCACTTCACCGTGTGAGTTCTCGACACCTTCAAGTCCCAATCTACGAAACTCCGATAAGGAGTTAAATCAATGGTCCAGATTCATTCTCGATTCAATCGTTGTGATTGAATCGCGATATCACATATCGCGAAATCGGGGTTCCTGATGTCAAAATTATTTGACATCTCCAACTCTCGATCCTCGAAACTCCGACATGGACAGGGATCAACGGTCCAGATTCAACCTCGATCTGACGGCTCAGATTAAGTCGCAATTTCGCATATCGCGATTACACCCGCTTCTCCTTGTTCTTTAAACACCGTGCAGGTTTTCCTCGATCCAACGATGGTCGGATCCTGCACTCAGATCTAACGCCTGAGATCTATCCTTCTCTTCAGCGTGCACTCTTCTTGTCTTTATTCAGATCTGACGGTCCTCATGCCATCGGGAATTTTGGATGGGATCCAATGATCAAAGACGCTTCTCCTCCAAGCTTACATTGTTCCTGTTTGTCCATCGATGCACACTCTGATCCTGCCATCTTCACTGTTGTACTTGCCATCAATGACAAGCATATGCTACCTGCTAAACATTTGCCAACAATCTCCCCCTTTGGCATTGATGGAAACTAAGGCACCGCACCCGAATTCTTTTCTCCCTCTTTGAAATCAATGTCAAAGAAGAGACATGCTCCCCCTGAGCTATTGCAGTAATTTTAGGAGGCATTAGATTTCCAAACAATACAAAACTCCCCCGAACAAGATGGACTTTTTAGGTGTGAAACGAAATGACACCCAGCTTCTGTCTGAGATATTCAAACGGTGTCTTGGCTAGGGGCTTAGTAAAGATGTCTGCAACTTGTTTTGTAGTGGGAATGTAATGGACCTGAACAATCTGATTGGTGACCTGCTCTCTCAGAAAATGATATTTTATGGGAATATGTTTTGTATTGGAGTGGAGGACAAGATTTTTAGACACACTGATGGCACTAGTGTTATCACAATGAATTGGGATCGGTGCAGTGTATTTTACCTCTAAGTCTGCAAGTGTCTGAATCATCCATAATACCTGTGTGCAACAGGTAGCAGCAGCAATGTACTATGCCTCT
>ML790927.1:95951-116553 GCA_009831015.1 Picea engelmannii | reverse complement strand
CTGTGTTCAAGCACCCACTTGAACCTTTGAGGACACAAGTCCTCCCTAGCTCCACCCAACCACCCTGAAATATAAATATTTTCTACTGAAACTTATTACAGTGATATGATGTTCAACAATGGCTTACCAGACTCATCACTGTTATGCTGCATTTCATTGCTCTGTCTGCCTCATTGCATTTCTGCACACATCACTTGCACTGTCTGTTCTTCTGCTTTTTATGCTCTGTGCGCCATGTCCATTCACTGCACAGTTCCTCTTCTATGCTCTTCATCTTCTACACTCTCCCCCTTCTTCAGACATGAATCACTTTCAACAACATTCACAGCAACCTCCAATAGAAATCGAAGCCCCCCCTTTCTCTTCTCTGTACTGTGTATTTATGGCTTCTGTGCACCTTGTGCATGCAATGTTCGCAATGCCTCTGCATGCTGACTCCATGTCGTTATGCTCCACCTCTCGAGTGCTCTGTCTGATCATCAACGTGACTCTTCAGCTTCTCTGGCGGTTTTCCCACGCGTTCAACATCACTGGATGTTATGCTGAGATTCCTCAGCCTCTCTGGTAGTTGAGACTCTTCATCTTCTCTGTGACACTCGAGCTCACCTTCTCTGTTTCAGTTACAGCCTCAATGCCATCCAGCTGTCAATCGCCTCAACGAGTCATCTTCATTCCACTGGCAGATTCCATGTGAATCTTCTGCTCCTCTGGAAATCACACCGAAGTCTCTTCTCATCCTCTCGTAGAAACCATCAATGGTTACTAGCAGTTTCACTGTGTCGTGCAACAGTAGCCCTTCGATCTTGTTCAAATTCACCTGCACCGTTGGATTAACTCTGAAGGGTATTGTCGTTATTTACCCGTTTCACACTTTCGCAATTCAGAGATTCTATGATGGGACATCTTGACTCTCCATGTCACGAGCTCCTAAATTCCAAGGCGGAGCTCATCTGCACTAGTTCCTTCCTCCACGTGACCATACGCGGTGACAACAGGTTGCGCTAAAAGGTGCTGCGAACTCATGATCTTCATAGACCCTGATCGACGGTCCATGATCTCGATGAATCAACAGTCCAGATCTTTTCGAGATCTCACATCTCGCTGTTCCTTAGTTGGAGGTTCTCGTCACTCCAAGTCACGATAGGCGAAGCTCCAAGATGGAGCTCAGATCAACGATCCACGTTCTTGGTGATCCGACGGTCCTGATCTTTTCACGATCTCGCATCTCGTTGTTCCTTAGATGGAGGTTCTCGTCACTCCAAGTCGCGATAGGCGAGACTCCAAGATGGATTCGGATCAACGGTCAAGATAAAACCTTGATTTGACGGCTAAGATCAAACCTCAATCTGATGGCTAAGATCAAACCCCGTTCCTTTGACTTTCCAGTCAGCGACATGACGATCTTTCGCCACGTGTCCTCTTGATCCAACGGACCATGATTGTCTTATTTGCCTTGCAGCTTCACCATATCTAACGGCTATTGGTCCTTCGTACTTCCCCCAGATCCTACTGCCTAGATCTTCTCACGATTTTGCCACTTTGCCGTGTGAGTTCTCGACACCTTCAAGTCCTGATGTATGAAACTCTGATAAGGAGTTAAATCAACGGTCCAGATTCATTCTCGATTCAATGGCTGCGATTGAATCGCGATATCGCATATCGCGAAATCGGCGTTCCTGATGTCAAAATTCTTTGACATATCCAACTCTCGATCCTTGAAACTCCGACATGGACAGGGATCAATGGTCCAGATTCAACCTCGATCTGACGGCTCAGATTAAGTCACTATTTCGCATATCGTGATTACGCCCGCTTCTCCTTGTTCTTTAAACACCGTGCAGGTTTTACTCAATCCAATGGTGGTCGGATCCTGCGCTCAGATCTAATGCCTGAGATCTATCCTTCTCTTCAGCGCATGCTCTTCTTGTCTTTATTCAGATCTGATGGTCCTCATGCTGTCGGGAATTTTGGATGGGATCCAATGATCAGTGACGCTTCTCCTCTAAGCTTACATTTTTCCTGTTTGTCCATCGATGCACACTCTGATCCTGCCATCTTCACTGTTGTACTTGCCATCAATGACAAGCATACGCTACCTGTTAAACATTTGCCAACAGATACATCCAAACTGAAATGGATTTTCTGGATATCTCATCACTTGGTGCTTCTTATCAATATGTTGTTAAAATCGAGAAGAAATTTAAGCACCAAAACAAACGAGAGTTTGGGTCTACAAATATGCAACAACCAAAGTATGAAAAAGATGGCCCTAACAAACAGGTTCTCGAAAACCAGTCCAAGCCACAGGAAAAGAAGGGTCATGGGAAGACAAAGAAGTACACCATAAAATGTTGTGATTTCCACAAAAGCCCCTGGAAAAACACTGATGAATGTTTCTCAAAATAGTCATTGGTGGCCGATATCAAAGAGAAGGATCCAAACCCTGATTCAGAATCTGATTTTGAAAATAATGGTAAAATACAGATCATAGATGCAGACCCCACTACTATTGTCACGACCACAACAATTCAACCAGAAGAAACAACATATGATGAAGAGGGGTGGCACCTTTTTCATTCACAGATGTGGGTGAAGGGGACCCCGCTTCATTTTATTGTTGATAGCAGAAGCCAAAAGAACCTTATCTCAATAGATGTCATCAAACAATTGGGATTGTCAACAACACCACACCCACAACCATACAACATCGGGTGCCTTCGCCAAGGACCAGATCTTCATGTCAGCCAACAATGTCGATTTTCATATGACATCCAGCCCTTCAAGGATGAGGTATTATGTGATGTTGCCCCACTAGATGTCTGTGATGTTCTCTTGGGCCAACCATATATGTGGAAGCGCCATGTTGTTTATGAGTCTCGACCCCACAGTGTCATTGTTTCTCTTGGGGGTCATCTCTACAGAATACCAAAGGTAGCTCCAACTATTGTTCCACCAAAAACGTGCCACAAGGTAGTATCTCATACTACAAAATCCATCTTCTTCATAATCTATTCAAAATATGAACAAAAGGATATTGCAACCACTACAACCTCAGCCCAAGCACCTTCTATCCAACAGAAGAAGGTCTACAAGATTGTAGCAAAGTGTAAAGATTCCTTTTGTACAAAATAATATCATGTATCCAGATTGTTTAAAAAGTTCCAACCCTTCCAGCCACATGCTTGTGATATCCTTCCACAAACCGAGCAATGCGACGTCTCTAGCAAGGTAAGCATATCACCAAGATTCAAATTCAACAAACACTTTTTCCTCTCCCCCGAGCACTCAACGCAATGGATACCATTGCTTCCTAAGGAGGGAGGATTGATAAAATTGGATATCAATGGCCACCCACCTTTTCCAAGTGGCTCAAAACAATTTTCTAGCAATTTTGCAATTTACTATTTTTAGCAGTTTTAACTTTCGGGGCCATTTTGATGGCCTAAATGAAGGTTTTTCTGGATCAAGCTTCTCAATGATATCCAAAGGCATGATTGAGCCCCCAAAATTAATCTCCTGTATGATACCTTTCCAACGGGATATCTTACGTCTAAAATAGAGATCGTATGCAAAAGTTACGACCCCAGGAAGTTGATATACTAACTTACCCAGACGGGGCCCACATGACTTTTGGTGATTCATCTCCTAGGGTTAGGTTTTTGGATGTCTATGGTTTTTGGAATTTCTGTTTATTGTAAAAAGGCCTTCATAGCCTCATTGTAATCATATTCTTTCGAATGCGAGTAGCCGTCACATCTCTTCTCAAAGATAAGCTTCCACCATTCTAGCGAGTCTTTCACTCTATATTTTTACAGTCTCTGTACATTTATTGCATTAATATAAATCATGTATTACCGTATATCTGTGTTTATGGTTTCATATCTGATACATTAATGTTATATTATTGAATATATGTAATATCTCTGTGCATTTCTTTATTATATCTCTGCTCTCATTTCGTGCCAAAAATAATCTAGATTAGTGGTATCAGAGCAGGCTGCTCTTGATCGTTTTTCAGTGCATGTTCCCAACGAGGTCCAAGTATAGAAAGATGGGTCTAAAGCTTGTCTCTCTTGAGGAAAATCGCTCTCGCACACCCAAGAAACCCTCAATGGCGTAATAAAATAAAAACGATGGAGCAGACGATCCTATTAGTCTGTTGCTTCAGCAATCTCTCATGTGACAGAGGGACGGAATGATGGAGAATTTTTTCCACATCCTTCAATGCCTGCCGATATAAATAGGTGCATATTTATCAAATGGCCACTTTGGAAGCACCTCTCCTTTCATGGTATAGGTTAATTTTTATATTCTTGTATTTGAAGGTCAGATAGATGTGGATACCCTAGACAAATGGTTAAATCTGTTAGAAGGTTATTTCTCTATTCATAAATTTTCCGACAGGGAAAAGATCACCTTCGCACTCCTCAAATATCTCCCCCATGCAAAACATTGTTGGGAAAATTACTGGGAGAAAATTTCCATAGAGGAGTCTGGAATATATGGGGCCGATCCCACTTGGGATATTTTTTGTGGACGCAGTTAAGGAACAGTATTACCCTGTTGGAAACTATGAGGACTAGTACATGAGATGGACCACACAACGGCAAGAGAGGGGCCAAGAAATTCTAGAGTTCATCAGTACCTTCCATACCTTGTGCACCAAGCTGGGTATCAAAGACTTCGAACGGCATTTGGTTCTGAAATACCGTGGGGCTCTACACAAATACATCCAAACTGAAACGAATTTTCTGGATATCTCATCACTCGGTGTTTCTTATCGATATGTTGTTAAAATTGAGAAGAAATTTAAGCACCAGAACAAATGGAGTTCGGGTCTGAAAATCTGCAACAACCAAAGTATGACAAAGATGGCCCTAACAAACAGTTTCCTGAAAACCAGTCCAAGCCACAGGAAAAGAAGGGTCACGGGAAGACAAAGAAGGACACCGGAAAATGGTGTGATTTCCACAAAATCCACTGGGAAAACACCAATGAATTTCACTCAAAACAGTCATTGGTGGCCGAGATCAAAGATAAGGAGATGAACACTGATTCAAAATCTGATTTTGAAATAATGGTAAAAGACAGATCATTGATGCAGATCCCACTATTATTGTCGTGACCACATCAATTCAACTAGAAGAACCAACATATCCTGAAGAGGGGGAGCTCCTTTTTCATTCACAGATGTGGGTGAAGGGGACCCCGCTTCATTTTATTATTGATAGCGGAAGCCAGAAGAACCTCATCTCAACAGAGGTCATCAAACAATTGGGATTGTCAACAACACCACACCCACAAGCATACAACATCGGGTGGCTTTGCCAAGTACTAGATCTTCGTGTCAGCCAATAGTGTCGATTGTCATATTACGACATCCAGCCCTTCAAGGATGGGGTATTATGTGATGTTTCCCCACAGGAGGTCTATGATGTTCTCTTGGAAAAGCCATATATGTGGAAGAACCATGTTGTTTATGAGTCTCGACCTTGCAGTGTCATTGATACTCTCCGGGGTCATCTCTACAGAATACCAGAGGTAGTTCCAACTACTATTCCACCAAAAACATGTTGCAAGGTAGTATCTCATACTACAAAATACAACTTCTTCACAATCTATTCAAAATATGAACAAAAGTATACTGCAACCACTACAACCTCGGCCCAAGCACCTTCTATCCAATAGAAGTAGGTCTACAAGATTGTAGAAAATTGTAAAGATTCCTAATGCACAAAAGAATCTCATGTATCCAAACTAGTTAACAAGGTCCAACCCTTCCAGCCACATGCTTGTGATAGCCTTCCAAAAATTGAGCAGCGTGATGTCTCTAGCAAGGAAAACAGATCACCAAGGTTTAGATTCAACAAACGCTTTTTCCTCTCCCCCGGGCACTCAACGTAATGGATACCATTTCTTCCTAAGGAGGGAGGATTGATACAAGTGGATATCGATGGCCACCTACCTTTTCCAACTGGTTCAAAATAGTTTTCTGGCAATTTTGGCAATTTACTATTTTTAGCAGTTTTAACTTCTATGGCCATTTTGAGGGCCTAAATGAAGGTATTTCGAGATCAAACTTCTTAATGATAGCCAAAGACATTATTGAGCCCCGACAATGAATCTCCATGATGATAACTTTACAATAGGCTATCATATTCGTAAAACGAAGATCGTATGCAAAATTTATGACCCCGAGAAGTTGATGTACTAACTTACCCAGATGGGGCCCACATGACTTTTGGCACTTCATCTCCTAGGGTTAGGTTTTTGGATGTCTATGATTTTTGGAATTCCTGTTTATTGTAAAAAGGTATTAAAAGCCTCATTGTAATCATCTTCTTTTGAATGCGAGTATCCATCACATCTCTTCTCAAAGATAAGCTACCACCATTCTAGCGAGTCTTTCACTCTGTATTTTTATAGTCTCTGTACATTTCTTTCATTAATAGAAATTTTGTATTACTGTACATCTGTGTTTATGGTTCCATATCTGATACATTTATGTTATATTATTGAATATCTATGATATCTCTATGCATTTCTTTATTATATCTCCGCTCTCATTTCGTGCCAAAAATAATCTGGATCAGTAGTATCAGAGTAGGCTGCTCTTGATCATTTTTCAGTGCATGTCCCCGACGAGGTCTGAGTATAGAAATTTGGGTCTTGAGCTTGTCTCTATTGAGGAAAATATCTCTCGCACACCCAAGAAACCCTCAATGGTGGAATAAAATAAAAACGATGGAGCAGATGATCCTATCAGTCTGTTGAATTTTTCACACATCCTTCAATGCCTGTCAATAGCAACAGGAGCATATTCATCAAACGACCACTTTGGAAGCACCTCTCCTTTCAAGGTATAGGTTAATTTTTATATTCCTATATTTGAAGGTTAGATAGATGCGGATGCCCTAGACAAATGGTTAAATATGTTAGAAGGTTATTTCTCTGTTCATAATTTTTCCGACAGGGAAAAGATCCCCTTCTCACTCCTTAAATATCTCCCCCATGTCAAACATTGGTGGAAAAATTACTGGGAGAAAAGTTCCACAGAGGAGTCTGGAATATATGGGGCTAAGCCCACTTGGGATTTTTTTGTGGACGCCGTTAAGGAACACAATATTACCTTGTTGGAAACTATGAGGACCGATACATGAGATGGACCACACTACGGTAAGAGAGGAGCCAAGAAATTCCGAAGTTCACCAATACCTTCCATACCTTGCACACCAAGATGAGTATCAAAGACTCTGAACAACATTTGGTTCTGAAATATTGTGGGGCTCTACATAGATACATCCAAACTGAAATGGATTTTAGGATATATCATCACTCGGTGCTGCTTATTGATATGTTGTTAAAATCGAGCAGAAATTTGAGCACCAGAACAAATGGGAGTTGGGGTCTGCAAATCTGCAACAACCAAAGTATGACAAAGATGGCCCTAACAAACAGTTTCCCGAAAACCACTCCAAGCCAGAGGAAAAGAAGGGTCACGGGAAGACAAAGAAGGACACCGAAAAATGGTGTGATTTACACAAAATCCCCTGGCACAACACCGATGAATATCGCTCAAAACAATCATTGATGTACGATGTCAAAGACAAGGAGCCGAACCCTGATTCAAAATCTGATTCTGAAAATAATTGTAAAAGACAGATCATTAACGAAGACCCAACATATCCTAAAGAGGGGAAGTGCCTTTTTGATTCACAGATGTGGGTGAAGGGGACCCCACTTCATTTTATTGTTGATAGAGAAAGCCATAAGAACCTCATCTCAACAAAGGTCATCAAACATTTTCGATTTTCCACAACACCACACCCGCAGTCATATAACATTGGGTGGCTTTGCCAAGGACGAGATCTTCGTGTCAGCCAACAGTGTCGATTGTCATATGACATCCAGCCCTTCAAGGATGAGGTATTATGTGATGTTTCCCCACTGGATGTCTATGATGTTCTCTTGGGCCAACCATATATGTGGAAGCACCATGATGTTTATGAGTCTCGACCTCGTAGTGTCATTGTTTCTCTGGGGGGTCATATCTACAGAATACCAGAGGTAGTTTCGACTACTGTTCCACCAAAAAAGTGTCACAAGGTAGTATCTCATACTAAAAAATTCATCTTCTTCACAATCTATTCAAAATATGGAAAAATGGATACTGCAACCACTACAACCTTGGCCCAAGCACCTTCTATCCAACAAAAGGAGGTCGACAAGATTGTAGCAAAGTGAAAAGATTCCTTTTGCACAAAATAATCTCATGTATCGAGTCTGGTTAAAAAGGTCCAACCCTTCCAGCCACATGCTTGTGATATCCTTCCATAAACCAAGTAGCACGATGTCACCAACAAGGCCAACAACTTACCGATATTCAGATTCAACAAACGCTTTTTCCTCTCCCCTGGGCACTCAATGAAATGGGCCTAAATGAAGGTTTTTGGGGATAAATATTCTCAATGATATCCAAAGGCATTATTGAGCCCCCAAAATGAATCTCCTCAATGATACCTTTCTAACGGGCTATCATACACCTAAAACGAAGATCGTATGCAAACGTTATGACCCTGGGAAGTTGATGTACTAACTTACCCAAACGGGGCCCACATGAATTTTGCCACTTCATCTCCTAGGATTAGGTTTTTGGATGTGTAAGGTTTTTGGAATTCCTTTTTATTGTAAAAATACCTTCAGAGCCTCATTGTAATCATCTTCTTGCGAATGCGAGTAGCCGTCACATCTCTTCTCAGAGATACACTGTCACCATTCTAGCGAGTCTTTCACTCTATATTTTTACAGTCTCTATACATTTATTTCATTAATATAAATCGTGTATTACTATATATCTGTGTTTATGGTTTCATCTCTGATACATTTCTGCTATATTATTGAATATCTGTGATATCTCTGTGCATTTCCTTATTATATCTCCGCTCTCGTTTCATGCCAAAACTAATTTGGATCAATGAAAGATTCCCCTTGCTCCTCTAATGGAGGAGGATCATTGGGCTGGCCCATCAAAAAAGTCCCAAGGAGTTTCCTCATTTATGGAAGGGGGGTTGTGATTCTTGGTGTTGAGTAAGGTGAGAAAATTTTGTGTGGGAATGCTGAGAGGATGTTGATGCTTTGCAGTGAAGTATGTGTTATGGAGGCCTTTTTATTTTAAAAAATGATTTTATTTTGGGAAAACCAAATTCCCTAAAAAATGATGAGAGGGAGAGCCTTGAACTCAATATTTAAATGACCAGACAACCAATTATTTAGAGCTTCCTCCATATTCGATCCATTCTAGAGTAGGGAGGGCCCAAGAGAGATACTAATCTCTTTCCAAACTAAAGTTGTGAAGGGACAATGAAGGAAGAGATGTATATTGGATTCTTTTGTAAACAAGAAGAGGACACATCGACTTGGGCCTATCAAGGAATGCTTCTGTAGGTTCTCCCAAGTAGGGGCCTTGTTTTTTAGAAGGAACTAGATGAAAGGATTAATTTTGGGGGTCATTTAAATTTCCAAAGAATATTACCCCACCAAGGAGGGGGCTCTTGTTCAGTGGCATGTATCAGTGAAAGATATCCCTGTTTTGGAAAATCTTTTGTTGTTGGATTGAAGGACCAGATAAGTTGGTCTTCTTGATCAGTAAGCCCGACGAAAGAATTTTCCATAAAGTTGATATATCCTTGCCAGGTCTATAAGGAGTATGCTTCTAGATTTAAATCTTCTCCTGAGATCCATCTTGTGTTTGTTGTGATGAAATATTTGTGCCCAATTTGATTTAGATAAAAGAAGCCTCGTTGATTTAGTGAGAGGACAATCTCCTCCAGAAGTAAATGTTTGTTGGAACATCCGATCCATGGATCCTTCCCAATTATCACTTTGGAGTCGTCCCTGATCTTCCATATTAGCCAATATCCTATTGTGTGAAAGGAGTTTATGATGTCTTTCCAAATGATAGTTCCTTTTTTGGTAGATTTATTTGGAGATCTGATCCATTCTAGAATAGAATGATGGGGAAAGTATTTTTCTTGTATTATTATGTGTCAAAATCCGTTCCCTTCAATTAGTCTCCAAGAGTTTTTTGTTTCCATAGATTTTGAAAAGGTAAAAATGTCCTTTAAACCCCATCCACGATTTCCTTTTGGCTTTGAGATATGATTATTTGAATCCAGTACTAGGGATTGGGCGTCTTCTTTCCCTTCCCATAGGAAGTGTAGGGATTTTTTAGAAATTTTGTGCAGTACTCCTTTTGGCACCCAGGAAAGAGAGGTCCGGTATACTGGAATTGATTATATAACATATTTTAGGAGTACCAAAGTTCTAGATATGGGGTCCATCTATTATACCAGGAAATAAACCTCTTTTCATTTTTTTCTAAGAGCCAAACCCAGTCTATTTTCTTGTAATATGATGCCCTGAGTGTGAATTCATGGTACCTAAGGCCCTTTGTTTGATCCAGATTATTTTCAGAGTGAAGTGAAGGCCAAAATATAATAAGTATACACATATATATTTCTAGAAACACATAGATACAATAATGCACAATTTTTAATAATGAAAGAAATGTACAAAAACTATAAAATTACAGAGTGAATGAACTCACTAGAATGGTTGCAGCGCATTTTTTAGAAGAGATTTGATGACTACGTTGATTCATAAGAAGATGATGATGTTTACAATGATGCTCAAAATTCCTTTTTAACATAAATAAAATCCAAAACCATAACCCCAAAAGATGAAATGCCAAAAGGTTTGTGGGCCTCGATGGGGGTAGTTGATGTGACAACTTCTTGAGGGAGTAACTTTTCCATACGATCTTCATTTGGGGTTTTCTATACCTCATTGGAAAGTTCTAGCCGAGGAGTAAATATTTTGTTTGGCCACATCTACCTTCAATTATATTTTAGGCATTGTCAAGCCCAAAAAATGTCATTTAGGGCCTCAAAACGACCTCAAACGTTTAGGACTTGAAAAACCTTAGAAAAGCTACCTAGGTGGAAAAGAGTGTTTTGAGCTAGTGGAATAGGTGGGTGGCTACCGATTTCCACCTAGATAATTCTTCCCTCCTTAGGATGTAATGGTCCCCGTTGCATCAATTTCACGTGGAATATGGGGAAGATTTTAGTGAATATGAATCGTGGTGAATTGATTTCCTTGTTGAAGAAGTTGTCTTTCTTAGCTTGTTGAAGAACCCACTTCTACTGTCGCGACCACAACAATCCAACTAGAAGAACTATAGGATCCTTCAAAAAATGATGAGAGGGAGAGCCTTGAACTCAATATTTTGATGACCAGACAGCCAATGTTTTAGAGCTTCTGCCATATTCGATCCATTCTAGAGTAGCATTGGCCCAAGAAAGATACTAATATCTTTCCAAACTGAAGTTGTGAAGGGAAAGTGAAGGAAGAGATGTATATTGGATTCTTATGTAAAAAAGTAGAGGACACATCAACTTGGACCTGTCAAGGAATGCTTCTATAGGTTCTCCCAAGTAGGGACCTTGTTTTTTAGAAAGAGCCACATGAAAAGGATTAATTTTGGGGGGCATTTGAATTTTCAAAGAATATTACCCCCCTCGGGTCTTGTTCAGTGGCTTGCATCAGTGAAATATATCCCTGTTTTGGAGAATATTTTTTTGTTGGATTGAAGGACTAGATAAGTTGGTCTTCTTGATCAACAAGTCTGATGAAATAATTTTCCATAAAGTTGATATATCCTTGTCAGGTTTGCAAGGAGTTTTCTTCTAGATTTAAATCTTCTCACGAGATCCATCTTGGGTTTGTTGTGATTAAGTCTTTGTTCCCAATTTGATTTATATAAAAGAAGCCTCATTGATTTAGTGAGAGGACAATATCCTCCAGAAGTAAGTGTTTGTTGGAACATCCGATCCATGGATCCTTCCCAATTATCACTTTGGAGTCATCCTCGATCTTCCATATTAACCAATATCCTATTGTGTGAAAGGAGTTTATGATGGCTTTCCAAATGATAGTTCCTTTTTCGGTGGATTTATTTGGAGATCTGATCCATTCCAGAATAGAATGATGGGGAAATTATTTTTCTTTTATTATTATGTGCCACAATCCATTCCCTTCAATTAAACTCCAAGATTTTTTTGTTTCCGGGGCTTTTGCAAAGGTAAAAATGTTCATTAAACTCCATCCACGATTTCCTTTTGGCTTTGAGATATGATACTTTGAATCCAATACTAGGGATTCAACATCTTCTTTCCCTGCCCATAGGAAGTGTAGGGATTTTTTAGAAATTTTGTACAATACTCCTGTTGGCACCAAGGAAAGAGAGGTCTGTCAGACAGTTGTCTTAGTTTGATGGATAGTTGGTATGGATTGTTGGTTGTCATTTATTTCAACTATTGGAGAGTGATATTGTAGATTGATGTCAACCCTTGGAGAAAGTACGGTAGTGAATTCCAGTAGCACAAAGGTTTGGGTAATGGACCCAAGTTTGTTTGATGTAAAGATGACTCATTATTATTTTTTCATGGTTGGTAATAAGTACAAATGGATGAAATACAAAGTAGTCCCCTTATGGTGAAATCCATCACGGGAAGACGCTTTGCGGATTGAGTTATTCTATAAGTATGGTAAGAGAACCCATGCTTATTTGTGGAATAATGAGATGAAGGTCGGTGAATTTGTCAGTGAAAATATCCTAGATTGATAGTTCTTGTTAGACCATTTCCTGTGGTATGTGTAACGTCACATAACTCCTCACGGTTAGAGAGTTATGGCTATGAGAAGTTGGAGAACCCAGGTTTGGGTAATGGACCCAAGTTATTTTAATGGATAACAGTATGAGTTTTGATATATTTTCAGTTAATACTATTCTATATGGATAGTAAATGTCATTCCATTTCTGGTGGTATGTTAAATGTCACATAACTCCTCACGGTTTGAGAGTTATGGCCTTAAAAAGTTGGAGGACCCTCATATGTCATCTAGAAGCCCCAAAAGGTCAAAGTAGTCAAAGTGGTTTAAGAGATTTTAAAAGGTAAATAATAAAGTGAATTGATGAGTGTACTATAATTCAAAGTGAATACAAAATAAATTATTTGAATAATATATTTAATGGAGAAATTAGAAGTGGGTTAACCCTAAAATAAGGAAAGTGGGCAAAGTGACCTAGAAGATGTTTTTAAGGAAGCTACTTGGAGAGTATAAATAAGAGGCAAGGATCTCTAATTTTAGATACACTTGAGCATATTGAATACATATAGGGTTAACGTCATAAATTATTCATAACAGATCCAAATTGAGGAAGATWTTTTTTTTTGGTTAGAGTACAGTCTTTAGTATGCTTTGTAACAGTTTCAGATCGATTCAATAAATATTCCGTGCGGGGCACGCTCTACAAGGTCGTTCTCTAGAATAAGCCAAAATTCAGCAAGGTATGCCATTTTTTTCTATAACTCTTTTTATGAGAGGTTACAAGTAGTGAAACCTGGAGTAATTTCATAAAACACACTGAAGAAAATTGTGTATCAGTTTTAGATATTTATTCATTACAGGTACAAAGTTTTGATTATTTCAAGTTAGGTTTGTTGACTAATCCAAAACTAGTCAGGTGAGACTAAAGAAAAGTTTGATGAAAATGCTAGTCTCTTGTTGTTAAAGTTAAGGAAGGTTTGCAGGTATGTGATCATATACACTAGGTCTATTACAAAGTTACAAATCATATTTGGATGATGAAATTGATGAGGGCTTTTGGTTAAGGTACATGTTGGGTACATGGTTGAGACAAGTAGTTGATGAGTTGGCACATACATGAGGTGTATAGTTGATTATTTTGGTAGATATTGATGATTCATAGTTGATGATTAGTTGATACATGATTGGTACATACTTGGTACATGGTTGGAGGCACTTGTTAGTAGTATTGATGACACATGGTTTATGGATGATGTAGCATACTTGTATTATTAGAAGAACATATTGATCTTGATGATGATTATGAGTTGTTGTGTTATACGTGGTTGATGCACAGCTTTGAGATTTGTCTTGGTGACTGATCTTGGTGAGTATATCTGATTTGGTTGATAAAACTGATGAGACAGGTTGTTGTGATAGGTTTTTTTGACAAGTTGTTGTGACAGGTTGTTGTGATAGGTTATTTGTACAAGTTTGGTGCATGATTGATGCACTTGTTCATGGTACAGGTTGAGGTACAGGTTGGTGCATGGTTGATGCACTTGTTTATGGTACAGGTTGATTACAGGTTGGTGTGTGGTTGATGCACTTGTTTATGGTATGGGTTGATTACATGTTGATGCATGGTTCAGGTTATTGGTACAGGTTGTTTGGTACAGGTTGATTGGTATAAGTTTACATCAGTATATCTCACAATTATAGTGTGACAGTGGTTCCATCATTCTACTTATACATCAGGGAAGTTGGACAGGGCAAGGATAGGTGGTTGTATCCACCTTCCGGTTGTAGCCAGAGAACATAGGGGGTTGTAGCCTCCTTTTGGTTGTAGCCAAATAATTGGGGAGTTGGAGCTTCCCTCAAGTTGTAGCTTGAGAAACTAGGGGATTGGAGCCTCCTTCCAGTTGCAGCTGGAAAATAAAGGAAGTTGGTGCTTCCAATGAATGTAATTATTCAATACATATAAGAAAAAACATTCTGTGGTTTTTCCCTACTTTGGGTTTCCACGTAAAACACTGGTGTACTATGTATATGTATGATTGTTCATTTGTTCATTTCTTATTTACTCTACAGTTATTGGATGATAATGCTACATTGATGTAACACTTGGATTATATGGTTAAAAAGGATTAAATTTCTATATTATTGATTCAACCCCCCTCTTAGTCATCCAACAATTGGTATCAAAGCGAGGTTCCTTTAGGAAATAGTTTAACCACTGGAAGGAGATCATGGATTATTCTGAGAATGGAGTACCAATGTTTAATGATTAGAATGGTTTTAAGTATGAGATGTGGAGCAGAAGGATGGAAGTATTTTTACAGGCACAAGGACATTATATTTGGCTATCATTTGTTATAGGATATGATAGTTCAAAAAGGGCAAAGACTGCAACCAAGAAGGAATTGAAGAAGAATAACAAAATAGCAATGGATTTCATCTGGGAAGAATTACCTAAACTGGTAAGAGAAAAGGTTGGTAAATGTTCATCAGCCAAAGAACTTTGGGATAAGTTAGATGACATATAGTATTCACCCATCGCAGATTCATAAAATGCCAAAGAAGATGCAGATACGGAAAAAGAAGAAATATGTTCATCATGTAAGATAGATTTAGAAGAGGAAGAGTATGATGAAGTAGAAGTTGATTACATAGAAAAAATGATTAGTGCAATTAAATATCTAAGGAAAGAAAGAGAATAAAACAAGTCATCCAAGAAAGAATTGATGAAGAAAAAGCAAAGTGTTCAAGGTTCTGAACAATATATGTAGGTCATCAAGAATTTAAGAGCTCAACTAGAAGAGGCCAGAAGAATTGAAGAAACTCTAGAATATCAAAAGAAATGTTTAGAAGCCAACATAGTAGCACAAAATGAAGAAGCAGAAAAGAGAGAAAAGATATTGATGTATCATCTCAAGGAAAGAACTAATGACTTAAACCAACTTGAGGAAGAGTTTGTTCAAGAAGAGAGAAGACTGGAAGAAGAAATAATTACATTGAAAATCCAAATTGAAGAAGCAAAAAGAACATAAGAGTTCATGAAGTCTCAGATAATGAAGAAAGAAGAAGAGGTTGAGAAACTTGAAGAAGTTGTCACACTAAGATTCAAAATTGTCAAGCTCAACAAGTACATTGAAGAGACAGAAACATCCACATCAGTTGTAGAGAATGAAGAGAAGCACTCTACGTTGCTAGAAAAGAAGAATGAAGAAAATATAAAGAGTTATGCAGAAGTACTCAAAGGAAGGAATCATGGTCAACTAGAATCTAAGAAAACTATTGAAGATACATATTCAAGAATAAAATCCATGTTCAAGCCACAAAGAAGCTTCAATCATGATCATGATCAATCAAGGAAAAAATTCAAAAGGAATACGCCACAAAGAAGATCATTCACTCCCAGGTATGAAATTTTTTTTTATGGTAATTTTTTTTATTGTACTAACTTTGGACATAAGGTTGCATATTTCAGGGATTATAAAAGAAATGTTCAAGCAGACCATGCCTATTTGGTCGCACGTAACATTGAGTGTTACAAATGTCATAACTATGGACACATAGCCAGTGATTGTAGAAGCATGATCGATACTTCCATGAAAGAGAATATTGATATCAGATATAAGAAAGTATGGATAAGAAAATGGGAAGAACGAGTGAACAAAGACCAGGTACCAGAGATCGCAAGATTGGCAATAAAACAAGATGAAGAAAATTATCCAGAGAAAGGGAAAGATGTCATATACAGAAAGGTTTGGAAAATAACTAAAAAAAGGAAGGATAGGTAAATAAGGAACAAGTTCAAGAGATTGTACTTTCAAGCATTGTAGTGAAACATGAATCCACATATAGAAAGAAATAAGTCAGAGCTCAGAGAGATAATTAATCTACCAATGAAGATGATGATGAATACACATCAAAGCAGGAATTGTTCTAAGCCATCCAGCTTAGAGACTCCCAAGTAATATGAATATTAGATAGGGGGAGTCTATGCGATAACTGTGACAGACCAAATAATCATCCTTCGAGCATCTTGCAGATTTTGAGAAGAATTATTCAGAGAAATCAGTTAGCAGAAGTATAGTTTGATATATTAATCAAGACTTCATGATAGTATAGTAATAAATGGGTCAGCATTAAGGACAATTGCGCAAGTGGAGTCTTGGAAAGTATGGACAAAGATGGATTTGTAAGAACACTTAGCAGGTTTGGATAGATATATGATAGTGGACGACAGAATGGATTCATAGATTGGTTCAAAGAGTGGTTCAAATAAAAATGAACATTATCATAATGGATGCTAATTACACAGGAAATGGCTTGAACAATTCTAATGGATTCCAAGTTGATAAGATATTTTTTGGACACATGTAGTGCAAACATCAGTTCACATTCAAAACAGAGTAATGCTCAGAAACAACAATGACAAAAATCCCTACGAACTATGGAAAGGAAGCGTAGACAATAACCTCTACATCAAGGTAACTCAAGGTAATATTTTATTAATTGAAATTTATGTTGATGATATTTTTTTGGAAGTACTAATGATAGGTTAAGCCAGAAATTTGCAAAGAATATGCAGAATGAATTTGAAATGTCATTACTTGGAGGACTATACTTCTTTTCGGGTCTTCATATATGTCAAAGAAACTAGGGAATTTTTATTTCTCAAACTAAGTTTATCATAGAAATGCTAAAGAGGTTCAGAATGGAAGATTGCAAACCAGTTACCACTCCTATGAAAACTAGTTGCAAGTTGAGAAAATATGGTGATTCAAAGTCTACATACCAGAGACAATACATGTCAATGATTGGTAGCTTACTATATGTGACAACATTCAGACTAGATGTAATGCAGGCAGTTAGACAGGTGGGACGATTTCAAGCAGCACCAAAGGATTCACATGTATTAGCAGTGAAGAGGATTTTTAGATATCTCAAAGGAACATAAGAGTTTGGATTATGGTATCCAAAAGGAAAGGATCTATCACTTATTGCCTACACAGATGCAGATTGGGTAGGTTTTATTGATGATCGACGAAGCACTAGTGGAGAAACATTCTACTTGGGTGAGTGTTTAGTATCATGGCTAAGCAAGAAAAAATCATCATTATATTTATCTATAGTCGAGGTAGAGTATATTGCAACAACATCATGTTGTACACAGGCTCTTTGGATGAAACAAACTCTGATAGATATACAGGTTGAGTATGATGATCCCATTCCAATCTATTGTGATAATACAAGTGCCATTAGTATCTCAAAAACCTGGTGATGAACTCCAAGACGAAGCACATTCCAATCAAGTATCACTTTATATGGGAACGAGTTGTTGAGAATAACATCAGAGTTGAATATGTGGGAACAAAATAACAAGTGGCATACATATTTACAAAATCGCTTCCATGGGAATCCCTTGAGTATCTTCGCCAGAGACTAGGAGTAATTTCTACTCCAAAATGAATACTTTTGATTGCTTATCTTATATGTCTTAGATGTACATGAGGAAGCAACATAAATAGGAAAAAGGGGGAGAGATTTATCAGACACAAAAGGTAAATGCTTGGAGAGAGAGCATAGAGGCATGTTTCCAAGGGGAACGATTGTCACAAGGGAAGAATGAGCAATATGACTTCAGAGTGATACCTTTTATCAAAGGGGGATATATTATTCATATGAAGGGAAAGAGAGTAATCAAAGGATTATAAACACAAAGAAAAATCAAAGGCACATAGATAGAGGGATCATTCCCAAGGAGAGTTCATTCAGGGGGAGCAGCCCCAAAGGGAGATACCCTTTTCCATTGATGTCAAAGGGGGAGAGATAGAAACATTGATAAATAGTATAAGCATGAATGTTATCATGACTAAGTGTTGCCATCAATGTTGGTGTTGCCATCAATTCCAAAGGGGGAGATTGTCAGAAAGTTGGCTTAGGTTGATGGATAGTTGGTATGGATTGTTGGTTTTCATTGATGTCAACTATTGGAGAGTGATATTGTATATTGATGTCTACCCTTAGTGATTTATGTCAACCCTTGGAGAAAGTACGGTAGTGAATTCCAGTAGCACAAAGGTTTGGATAATAGACCCAAGTTTGTTTGATGTAAAGATGACTCATTATTGTCTTGTCATGGTTGATAATAAGTACAAATGGATGAACTCCAAAGTGGTCCCCTTATGGTGAAATCCCTCACAGGAAGACTCTTTGTAGATTGATTTATCCTATAAGTATGGTAAGAGAACCCATGCTTATTTGTGGAATAATGAGATGAAGGTCAGTGAATTTTTCAGTGAAACTATCCTATATGGATATTGTTTGTCATGCCATTTCCGGTGGTATGTGGAACATCACATAACTCTTCACGGTTAGAGAGTTATGGCTATGAGAAGTTGGAGAACCCAGGTTTGGGTAATGGACCCAAGTTTTTTTTATGGATAAAGGTATGAGTTTTGATATATTTTCAGGTAATACTATTCTATATGGATAGTACATGTCATTCCATTTCTGGTGATATGTGGAACATCACATAACTCCTCACGGTTTGAGAGTTATGGCCTTACGAAGTTGGAGGACCCTCATATGTCATCTAGAAGCCCCAAAAGGTCAGAGTAGTCAAAGTGGTTTAAGATATTTTAAAAGGTAAATAATAAAGTGAAGTTATGAGTGTACTATAATTCAAATTTAATACAAAATAATTTTTTTGAATAATAAATTTAATGGAGAAATTAGAAGTGGGTTAACCCTAAAATAAGGAAAGTGGGCAAAGTGACCTAGAAGATGTTTTTAAGGAAGCTACTTGGAGAGTATAAATAAGAGGCAAGGATCTCTAATTTTAGATACACTTGAGCATATTGAATACCTATAGGTTTCTGAGGTAACCAAAGGATATTTAAGCTGAATTTCTGAGGGAATGTGAAGAAAAGAAGGCTGGAATTCAAGGAAGGATAAATACTTTTGATGATGATTTCTTAGGTATGTTATTTACAGGTCATCTCACCATTTTCACAATAACTTTATTTCTAGAATGATTTAGACTGTGAAATTGCTATGGAATTGAAAAAACATATCCAAGTATCTGTGGTAAACAATTCATCTTGTGGGTCATTGTATTTTTGGAGTTGCACTCCGTGGAAAATAGGGTTTGTGGCTAGTCCTGAAACTAGTCTAAAATAGGTGTTTCAGGTAAAAACGTCATAACTTCTTCATAACAGATCCAAATTGAGTAAGACAAAAATTTTTGGTTAGAGTAAAGTATTTAGTATGTTTTGTAATAGTTTCAGATTGATTCAATAAATATTATGTGTGGGGCACGCTCTAAAAGTTCGCTCTCTAGAATAAGCCAGAATTCAACAAAGTATGCCATTTTTTCCTATAAATCTTTTCATGAGAGGTTCCAAGTAGTGACACCTAGAGGAATTTCATAAAACACATTGAAGAACCACTACTACATATTGAAAAATTTGCGATGACCACTTGCGACGAAAGTACTCTTTCGTTGCAACATTCAAGAGAAAAAGTTCAATTATTCATTTTTTTTCTAAATCCACCTTCTATTCATCGTTATCTCGATGAATGTACTTTATCTAAATTAATATGGTCAATTTTCATCGCAAGAAGGACGAATATGGTCAACGTTCATCACAAGAGCGACGAATGATCATTATAAGTGAACATTAAAAGTGACCGTTAAATATGACAAATAAATAGGTAAAAAAAAGAAATATTTTAGGTCACTGTCGTCGCAATTGCGACGATTGTGACCTAAAATTGAACTATAAATATTTGATGATTTAAAGATGTTGCGACAATCTTGCTATAGCAACGACGGTTCCGAAAGGGTATTTTTGTGCAGAAGTTGTGGGGAAGAATGTTGCAGAATATAGTTAGAAGTGGGGAAAAAAGTAAAGCGGGTGAAAAGGGTGATGGTAGATGT
>ML790927.1:66942-81174 GCA_009831015.1 Picea engelmannii | reverse complement strand
ACAAACTTGGGTCCATTACCCAAACCTGGGGTCTCCAACTTCTCATGGCCATAACTCTCTAACCGTGAGGAATTATGTGACGTTCCACATACCATCGGAAATGACATGACAAGAACTATCCATATAGGATATTTTCCTTGACAAATTCACTTTTATTCATCTCATTATTCCACAATTAAACATGGGTTCTCTTACTCCACAAAGCGTCTTCCCGTGAGGGCTTTCACCATAAGGGGACCACTTTGGAGTTCATCCATATTTACTTCTTATAAACCATGAAAAAACAATATTGAGTCATATTTACAACAAACACTATTGGGTCCATTACCCAAACCTTTGTTCTATGGGTCTTTCTTCAAGGGTTGACATCAATGAAAACCAACCTTAATCAACAGAATGGTGTTACATGGTTTGCAAGGAGTGTAGGGATTATATTATGGTGAAATTTAGTGTAGTATATAAGAAAAATCTCTATGCCAAAACTCAAAATGGATAGTACCATATCTTGTTCATAAGACAAATATTCTTTATATGTTTCCTTTGTGGTGGCTCAAGCCCTCGCTACACATGATGCTTGACAATGAAATGTAACAATTTGACTATTGAATGATAGTGTTATGTCACCCATGGTTAAGGAAATAACTTAAGGTTCTTAGGTCCTATTTTAATCTTCTTATAATTGAGATTCGTTACATAGTCCTTGAAAAAAGACAAAAGACTCATGTAGTGGATATTAATTTGGTCTTCGTGTGGGACATTTTATGCCATTAGTATCTTTTGTACAAAAATAATGGATCTTGGCGACTACACCATGGTCAAGGAACGAGGAACAAGGAAAAAGGAACGAGGAACGAGGAACACAGAACAAGGAACAAGGAATGGAAATTGTACGAGGACTAGACACCATCAACAGTGACCTGTGAATGGGGCCAACGTTGAAATTTTTTCAAACAATTTCTGTATGCACTAAAATTCATCATGGATAGACTATTCACATGCCTTAATGATATGGGAGGGTTTCTGGACTCGAATTTGAATGACACACCCACTTTCTCCCATCATCAATTCATCATGCAAACTATAAACCCTATTTTTCATATGTTCTAGTACATATGTTAATGATTCCAAATTTCATATTTGTATTTGACTCAAGGTCCAACTAGCTTGTAAAGTAAAATGTAAACTTTCCACATAAAGGATTCATTTTCACCATCAATCAATGCTCATATTATGATCCAAAACCACATTTGACCGAAGATAATGTATCACGTTTAGTGGATCATACATATATAGTCTATCCCTACTAGTTAGTTGGAAAAACCTCCTTCACAATTGAATTATGTGGCCACTTCCACCATTTTTTTAATATCAACTCCCATAAATAATGAGCCTTTGAATCATTTTCATGACTTAGGGAGATAGATTAAAACTGGAAATTTATCCTTAAGGAAAGTGGCCTCTTTATAAAATCCCCATATTATGAATATCTAGAAACCAAAGAATGGAAAGCGGCTTTATTAAATTCTTATGGAAAGTAGTCTCGTGTGAGAAATTGATCATCAACCATTTCTTTGAGGGTAGTCATAAATTCATCCAACATTATAAAACTTTGATCACATACCCATTATTCCTTTTGCATCGAATTTCTTGGGGCTACATCAACACAAGTTTCAGATCTTTATTCATTACAGGTACAAAGTTTTGATTATTTCAAGTTAGGGTTGTTGACTAATCCAAAACTAGTCATGTGAGACTAAATAAAATTTTGATGAAAATGCTAGTCTCTTTTTGTTAAAGTTAAGGGAGGTTTGTAGGTATGTGATCATATACACTAGGTCTATTACAGAGTTACAAATCATATTTGGATGATGAAATTGATGAGGGATTTTGGTTAAGGTACATGTTGGGTACATGGTTGAGACAAGTAGTTGATGATTTGGCACATACATGAGGTGTATGTTGATGATGTTGGTACATATTGATGAGTAGTTGAAACATGATTGGTACATACTTGGTACATGGTTGGAGGCACTTGTTAGTAGTATTGTTGACACATGGTTTATGGATGATGTAGCATACTTGTATTATTAGAAGAACATATTGATCTTGATGATGATTATGAGTTGTTGTGTTATACTTGGTTGATGCACATCTTTGAGAGTTGTCTTGGTGATTGACCTTGGTGAGTAGATCTGATTTGGTTGATAAAAATTATGAGACAGGTTGTTTGGACAAGTTATTGTGACATGTTGTTGTGATAGGTTTTGTGCATGGTTGATGGACTTGTTCATGGTACAGGTTAAGGTACAGGTTGGTGCATGGTTGACGCACTTGTTTATGGTACAGGTTGATTATAGGTTGGTGCGTGGTTGATGCACTTGTTTATGGTACATGTTGATTACAAGTTGAGGTACAGGTTGATGCATGGTTCAGGTTATTGGTACGGGTTGTTTGGTACAGGTTGATTGGTATAGGTTTACAGTAGTATATCTCACAGTGATAATGTGACAGTGGTTCCATCATTCTACTTATACGTCAGGGTGGTTGGACGGGGCAAGGACAGGTGGTTGTATCCACCTTCTAGTTGTAGCCGAAGAACATAGGGGGTTGTAGCCTCCTTCTGGTTGTAGCCAGATAATTGGGGATTTGGAGCTTCACTCAGGTTGTATCCTGAGAAAATAGGGGGTTGGAGCCTCCTTCTAGTTGTAGCTGGAAAGCAAAGGAAGTTGGTGCTTCCAATGAATGTAATTCTTCAAGACATATAAGAAAAATCATTATGTGGTTTTCTCCCGCATTGGGTTTCCACGTAAAACACTGGCATACTGTGTATGTGTATGATTTTTCATTTGTTCATTGCTTATTTACTCTGCAGTTATTGAATTATAATGTTACATTCATATAACACTTGGATTATATGGTTAAAAAGGATTAAATTTCTCTATTATTGATTCACCCCCTTCTCAGTAATCCAACAAGGTCCAATATACTAGAATTGATTATATAACATATTTTAGGAGTACCATTTGTTAGCACTAGGATTCACCTTCAGATTGTGTGGAAGGCAAGCCCAGTCCCCATCAAGTTATAAGTGAATGTAAGGGTGTTTAAAGGGTCAAATGGAAAAGGACTCAAATGATAATGTTCTAACTCAAATAACAGGGCTAGCATACACCAACAATTAAGGTCTTGGCTAACTTCAATCAGTAGTTTGGGAGTAAGTATGAATAGAGGGAAGACTTGAATAAGAGAAGTGTAGGGGTTGTTGTAAACATCAGGTCTAGAAAAGCCTAAAGAAGAAAGTTTCTTAACATAATATCTTCTTGAACTGAGAAACTAAGGAAGATAAATAAAAGTCATGATAACATAATGATAAAACATCCATCATAACATCACCACAATCATTCATGTGAATCATTCAAAGCATGAACATTTAGCATCAGAAGCAAATAAGATGAAAGAGAAGTTGATTTCTATTAATCAAAAAGTATTAAGTCCAGTACATCACTAGATCATAGTTACTTCATCAAAATATTACAGTCTAAGGGACCCTTGCTCAACCATCCGAACCTACTAAAGAAATTGATCTATCTATTTATAACAAAAGGGAGGCAACGATTGGAGGTACGAGTTGGCCTCCTTCCCTTAAAAAACTCTAAACATTTATTTGATCTAACAACTTATCTAACCACCTATTCTATAAAACAGGAAAATGTTGGTGACTAATCCAACCAAACTTCAAACTTATTTGATTCCCTCTTGCTGCGCAACTCCTTGTTTTTCATGTGTCTTTGAAAGTGTGTGGTTGTCATCATGATGCCAACTGATGTTTCTACGATCTTATCCATCATCAATTTATACCAAATTTGTTATCTTGGTCCTCCTAGATCCCTGGTGTTTGTTGGCAGCTTCCTTGGGTAGCCAATCTGGGTAGCACACTACAAGGAGAGAAGGTATCACATGTAGGTAGTGCCATTGTGCTGCATATGTGTGCTAACCTTTGCCCTCTGTGCAATATTAGGTAGCTCTTGTAGGTAGTGCCCCTATGTTGTGCATGTATTCCAACTCTGCTCTTTGTGCAATATTAGGTAACGCCTATAGGTAGCACCCCTGTGTTGCGCTTGTATGCCAACTCTTCTCTCTGTGAAATATTAGGTAGCGCCATTAGGTAGTGTCACTTATGCTGCGTCTGTGTGTAGGTTTGGGTAGCATTGCGAAAAATGTAGCGCCTTCAATCTTGAACTTGTGCAAAGTAATTTGTGGTTTTTCATGATGACAAAACCATTTTAATTAGGTTCCTTGACTATACAATAGGTAGTGCCTTTTACCACTGGGAAACTAGCACTTAGAAAAAACCCAAAACCCAGATAGTTAAACGCTTAGCAGCCTATATAGAAGGCAGAGATAATATTTTCATATCAGTTAACTCTCCCAAAAAGGAACCATCCTAAAAAATGGGGCCTACCTTTTACCAGCTATTTTGTCATTTTGACACTTAACCTCTCACTCTTTCTAGTAGAAAGAGGATCTTCAATTGACATAGAAGACTTCTTCTTCTTAGCATTGACAGGCTTCTTCAGTGTAGTTGTGCTCTCCTTAGTTACTGGTTTTTCATCCTCAATGGTAGCTTCAACCAACACTTGTAAATTTATTTGGGCTAACTCATCTTGAAAGTGCTTCAACTCTCCTTTAGCTTCCTGTTCTGAGACTAAAAGCCTCTATTTTGTCTGTAAAGTTTCTTTAGTTGTCTATGAAGGGGTTGGACCCTTATTGATGAAAACCTTTCCAAGTCAAGGGTATGGCTGTAGCCATCCATGAGCTCTTTCATTTTCACCCTGTCAGACATTGCTTCCTTTTTCAATTGATCCACCTCTTTCCTTGCATCTCTAAGTTTCCTGATGAGTCTCTTGAAGGTCTAACTGTCAGGAGGAGTAGTGTTGTGCATAGTCTCAATAGGTTTCTTCTCAGACTCCTTTTCCACCTACATGGGATGTGTCTTGTCTACCTCATCAAGTTTCTTGGTGGATTTGATTTTACATTTATTCCTCTGCACAGGGGTTTCTTCATTTCTTTCCACAGGCTTCTCAAAATATTTCACAGAGGTTTCATCTTTTCTCCCCAAATGTCTTTTAGTACCTTTACCCTTCGCTTTCTGTACAGGGGCTTCTTGTTTCTCTTCCACGGGATTTTCAATGCCTTTTCCCTTCTTCTTTTGGATAGGGGCTTCTTGTTTCTCTTCCATAAGATTTTCAATACTTTTTCCTTTCTTCTTTTGAACAGGGGTTTCTGGTAAAGACTTCTCTTTGAAAATCTCCTTAGGAATTGATGACCTTCTGAAAGGTCTTTTACACTTGATTTCGACTACTGGAGGAGAAGAGGGAAAGAGAAGCTTCTTCCCTCTCTTGGATGTGGATTTGGTAGAAGAAGGAACCTCTTTTAACCCTGGTGGAGGAGGTGGTGAAAATTCTCTGTGTGGAGAAGGACAAACTTCCTCCTCATCTTCTGTGACCTGCTTTCTAATCTCTGAAATGTGAATAGGGGCTCTGCCCTTTCTCTTCCTACTGGTCCCTGCTTTAGTAGTACTGATGGGTGACAAAGGACTTGCCTTCTGTGATTGAGGAGTTGGTGCTAGATCCAACTTGAAATGAGAGGTAACAACAAAATTCTCCCATGAAATCTCTTTCTTACCTAATTCCTCGAAGACTAGCATTCTGATTAATCGAGAGTGGAAAAGGATAGAATACACATATTTAGATTTGACTTATATCATGTTTGACATCTTACCTATACTCCTCAACAAGTAATAGGGATATTCATCTCAACCTTACCAGTAAAATGTAGCAACAACCTTATATGGTACTGGTACAATGTGTTAAATCTCCCTTCACAAGTAAAATATCTATGTATGATCTTCAATAATCTGTCAAATTGTTCAATCAATTGACTCCTTGGCATACTTTTGGACAAATCATTAACTTGATATTCAGTTCTAAAAAGATATTTTGCATAGGCTGAACTCAAATCCATGGCTTTGAACCACTTTTCACCTATAATGGTGATCCCTGTTGCAGCTGAGATAGAGGCTTCAGTCACCTCAAAATCCAAATCCCCAACCTTGGTTTTCCTACCATCAAACTATAATGCAAACTGTCTTTCGACCTCTGGATAGCCTCTCTGCATGTTCTGACAGAAAGAGAGGCACCCTACTCTTTGAAAGGCCTCTCTTACCATGGGCTCTATATCAAAAAGATGCATGTCCACCGGTTCTGTCCTAACCACTTTGCCACCATTGTGTGTCTTCCTCAATTGAGGAGTCTCCATGGCTCAGAATGAGGGATTTTAAAAGGATTAAGGGATGGTAATGACCAGGAAGGCTTTGAATCGGGCTTCAAATATATAAGGTTGACCCTTTTAGACAAACTGATGTTAGTAAGACAAGCTCGACTTTTAGGAATTATACCCTTAGGCATGTACAGGTATTCTAGAGTGTAATTAGTGAGGGAGCAATCCAAAGTTGGCTCTCTGCAATTGAGTAAAAATGCCAAACTCCAAGGTGAAAGGAAACAAGGAAAGCAGAGAGGGTTTAAGCAACACCTCTGGGTAGCGCAGCACATACGTAGAGGATAGGCTATTTATAGGCTTTTTATTTCAATGGCTAAGGCAGATAGTAGTAATCATACTTAGACACAAGCAATGAAGATACAGGTCTGAAAAAGAAAGAATACAAGGCTATCATGCAAAGACGAGTCCCTCACGACTGTTCAAACTTGGCAAACCAAAACCCGAGCACAAATTTCTTGTGAAAATTAATATGCATAGGGGGGAACATGGGATACCTATGGAGTAGACACCTGTTGGAATATTCAATGAAATCTTAGGATGATATTGCGAAAAATTCATCCCTCGAACCCACTTCAGTCTCAAACTTGGTTGCCTTGTTGTCACCTGAATTTGCGCAGCGCATCATTGTTGAGCCTTTCAAAATTATAAACCGTTACCAGGGCTCGTAAATGAAAAATATGGAAAACATATTTAACTAACTGTTGGCACTGAAAACGAGGGACATGACATTAGTCGTGGAAATCATGACTTGAGGTGGAAATATGATGAACTGGATAGGCGCTACGGAACTGCCTGATGAGTAGGCAGCGTGTCCAATTCAAAAAATGATTAGATAGGTAAGCAAGGAGAATGAGGTATGCCTACTAAATAATGAGTGAAGAGAAAGGTGTGTCACATCAGTCAAATCATGGGAGGGATCGAACTAGGGACAATTCATGAAGGGGACCAAAATAATTCATGAGCTAAAATGATTCTAGGACCAAAAAATCAATTTGAGGATCAAACTAGAGATAAGACTCAAACTTTAATCAGCTAAGGGGTCCTACCAAACATAAAATTTTAAGGGATGAGACTTTAAAATAAAATTTAAAATCTAAGGTTTAAAAAAGGATTGAAAACAAATTAAAATACCAAAGGAAATTTAGTGTGATGACATTGGCTCCACAGGGGATGGCATGCCCCCTGCGAGCTACCAAGAATGAGTAGATACAGTGCCTTATCCTAGGGCTATGGGGTCAGTTATTGAAAAATAAAATAAAAAGAGAATGATATTTACAATGACATGAAGAGCCACTCAAGGCTCAAGAAAATTACTTTTTCAGGAAATGCCCATTGACAGGGCCACCAAAAACCTCTTCATTCTCCATATTCTACAACTTGAAAGTGTTATTAGAGAATACCTCAGATATTTTGAAAGGACCGATACATAAAGCTTCAAATTTACCATGCTTTCCTTTATCTTTCTTCAGTGCATCCCACTTGAGTACCAGATCACCCAATTGAAAATCCTCTTTTTTCACCTTTTTGTCGAAAGCCTGCTTGATCTTCAGTTGATGGTAGATGCTTTGTCTACAAGATGCTCCCGGGTCTGCTGCACTTCAACCAGTTGTTGAATCCTTCTAATCATATGATCAGGTTCCCCTTGATAATCTTGGAAGAATTTTGTCATAAGTAAGGCAAGCTGAGAAGGAAAAAATTCCTCAACTCCATACACCAGCTGGAAAGGGGAAAGTCCAAAGGACCTTTTCATTGTCACTCTGTCATCCCATAGAGAAAATTTGAGTTTTGAATCCCATGCCTTTTTGTTATCCTCTAACAACTTTTTAATGATATTTATAATGCTTTTGTTTGAGGATTCTGTAATCCCATTTCCCTGAGGATAGTAAGGGCTGGAATGAATCAAAGTGATCCCAAACTGTTCACAGAACTGAATCAATGGTTCAGCCTTGAATGATGCAACATTATCAGTGATGATTATGTCAGGACACCCAAACCTTGCTATGATGTCTTCCAGGAAACCAATGCTCACTTTGTGTGAAGCATTCCTTATGGGAATAGCTTCAATCCATTTAGTAAAGTAATCTGTAGCAGTCAAGATCCATCTATGTTGACCACTGGAAGCGGGATGGATTTCCCCAATAAAATCTAGGACCCACTGCTGAAAGGGTCCTGAGGTTGCCACATGCTTTAATGGAAAGGACTTAAGATGCTGCTTTCCAGATAACTTTTGACACTTAGCACAAGATTTGATCTTAGCACAAACATCAGTGAAAAAACTGGGCCAGAAGTACCCAGCCCTGAGGATCTTGTATGTCGTGGTTCTCCAATAACGATGCCCCCCAAACAAACTATCATGAAAATCAAACATAATTTTTTGGGCTTCTTGGGGGTCTAGGCATTTCAAAAGAACTCATAATGGATCCTTCCAATACAAAATTTGATCAACAAGGAAGTAATTTATTGATTTGAGTTTTAAGGCTCTCACCTTGTTCTTTTACATACCACTTGGAGGCTATAAGTTTTGCAAAAAAAAATATAATGTCCTTGTACCAGCTGCAATTTTCCAATGCAGAGATGATTTGATGACCTTTATCAGTTATCTCAGCCTGCTAATTTTCTAAACATGAGTGGATGAAATTCACTCCCAATGTTGAGAAATTTGATTCAGCCAAGATCTTGGATAAACCTTGGCCTTTAACCAATTTGGTAGGCCTAATCTCCAAATAAAATTCGAGTAATTTAGCAATCCACTTGCTCCTTTTTCCATCTATATTAGGCTAAATAAGAATTTCTTTTACAGTAGTTGATGGGACATAAGAAATAACTATTGAATGTAGGACATAAAATCTGAAGGACTTAAGAGATTTAACCAATGCATAGGATTGTTTGTCCATGATGTCATATTTTAGTTCAACATCTCTCAATGCCCTGCTGAAAAAGGCAATGGGCTGCTCTAAGCCTTCAACATTCTTCTGTAATAGAACTGTTGCTACTGTATCAAAAGAGGCAAAAGAAAAAATAAGAAAGTCCTTGGAGTATTTGGGGATGACAAGAACCAGGGCTTCAATCAAGGCTTTCTTTACTTGATCAAAAGAATCACGAGAATCAACAGTCCATTTTATTTCACTATCCTTCCTTAGCATGGTTGTGATATACTTAACCAACTCGAAAAAATTTGACACAAATCTTCTCAAAAAAATGATTTTTCCTAGAAAAGATTGTACCTCTTTTTAAGATATAGTAAGTGACAATGTTTGTATAGCCTCAACCCTACTGGAATCAATCCTTACCCCTTCAGCTGACACAATATGCCCCAATAATTTTCCTTCTTTCATGGCAAACGATGATTTTTTCAGATTCAAGAAGAGGCCAAATTTTCTTCATTTCAAGAAAACCTTTCTTAAGTGATCACAGTGTTCTTTATCAGACTAAGAGTACATTGTTATGTCATATAAATAGATAACAACAAACTTATCCTTTTCTCCAATAAATTCTATGTCCATAGCTCACTGAAAATTTTCCCTTGCGTTCATCAAACCAAAGGGCATCTTGGCATACATAAATGTCCCCCAAGGAGTGGTAAAGGTCGTCTTCTCCTTGTCTTATAGAAAAAAAGAGACATGATTGTACCCGAAAAATCCATCAACCATAGACATCTTGGCTGCTCCTGTCACCTTCTATAATATGTGCTCCATCTTGGGTAAAGGGTAATTATCCTTCTTTGAGCTTCTGTTCAGATTTCGGAAATCAACACAAAGTCTGATTTCTCCATTCTTTTTTCTTACTGGGACCAAATTGGATACCCATTCAAAATACCTCAAAGGAATGATAATTTTTTCATCTAAAATCTTCTTAACGTCTTTCTCCATGACAGGCAACAACATAGGATTGATTTGCCTCAGATTTTGCTTGAAGGGTTTGGTGTTTTCTTTTAATGGGATCTTGTGCTCTATTATTCTTGTGTCATAAATTTTGAGATCTTCATAAGTCCAAGCGATTACATCAGCAAATTCCTTCAACAACTTAGTATATTCTTCCCTCTTCTCTTCTGATAAGTTGCTTGACAATTTGACATATTTCGGATCCTTTTCAGTGCCCAAATTGCACTCAGTTATATCAACATCATCAGTGGATACCTTCCATTTCAATGCCACATCATTCCCATCAAATAATATTTCCAAAAGAACTAGTCCCTTTGGTATATGATTGCTAGGAAGCTGCACAATATGATGATTAGCAATTTTAATGAGGAAAACATCAGCATGAGGAGTGACTTCTGAATCGTGATCCTGATCAATGTGTAATGCAGAAAACTCATCAACAGTCTCATGAAAATTTTTAAGTTCTAAATCATCTTCGAACACCTTCCAATATTTTACATTGTCCGATATAGAAGGCATGTATTTGACTTATACATCATACTTGATTTTTGGTGGTATATGAACTCTGAATTTTCTTGCCGATACAGCCAAAGAATCAACCATGGTATTTTCTTCTCTAGGAATGAATGACATATTAAAAGTAGAGAAAAAACTGTCCACCAAATCCCACACTTCCTTTCTGTAAGATCTAAGCCTAGGGTGTTTTGTTTGATAAATATTTTTAAGTTGATGGACTACCAATTCAACATCCCCAAATACTAATATCTCTTCTATCCCCATGTCTTTATCTTCCCTCAACCCCAAGACAAGAGCCTCATACTCTGCCACATTATTAGTAGTCTCAAATTCTAGTTTATATGACAAAGATATATTTTCTTGAGTTGGTGAGACAAAGATCACCCTAGCACCAGCCTCTTCCTTGGAAGAGGCTCCATCAAAGAAAAGTTGAGGAATTTTTTCTGATTTCTAAAGGATTTTTAGGAGCATCAGTGAGTTGCAAAATACTAGATCCCAGATATATATCAAAAGAAAAAGTAGGGTGATTTGTGGGATTTTCTTCATCACTAATGGTGTAAGCCAATTGAGCTTCCCTGTGAAGTCTTCTATGCTCTCCCCCAAAAACATGAATAGTAGCATAAGAGAGATCCATATTCAAGGTTCCCCCAAGTCTTTTTGTTCAGGATCTTGACAAGAGAATGCCAAACTTGGGGGGAACATCAACAACCATGATATCCATGAGTATACTCTTCATGGGCAGCTGAAATAAGGTCACCACCATATCCTTAATGACTCCAAGACACTTAAGTTTTCTGGAGTCAAAAGGATATAAGTCATGATAAGTCTTTGTGATTTCCAACCCAAGTTCATCCGTAACAGATTTTGGCATAAGATTGTGGGATGCCCCTGAATCCATGAGACAATTGTGTAGCACCTTATCATGTATATTCAGTGAGGTATATAAAGGTGGGGATGAATCATCCCTGTATTCTATAAAAGGGCCTAAAATCACTACTGGTTTTTCATCTTGCAGATTTATCGAATCAATGGAATTTGGAGATGATTCAGGTTGTAGCATTTTGGATAGGTACTTCTTAAATTCTTCATTTTTTATCAATTCAAAAAAGGGTACAGGGATCTTTATTTTCTAGATCTCATTCTCAAAACTGAAAGAAGAGGAAGGTTTTAGGATATATTTAGTTTTATGAAAAGGATTTCTGATCAGAACTTGTGGGTTTTGAGAGTCTTTTTCATTACTGCTCACTGCCACAGCCTTGTCATAATCTTCTTTTTGAGCAGGCTGACTAGGGGCATCATTTTTTTCCTCATTCTTCTTAGATCTCAGATTATGTCTACTAGCATTTTCCTTTTCTTTCTCTCCCTTTCTTAATTCATTAATTTGAATATCCATTAAATATTTCTCATAAGAGGATTGAGTCAAGTGTGGGGATGGGGATGTGTCACCTAAGCAGTGAATCTTAGGATCAACTTCTACCTCCTCTTCTTCTTCATCAACCACTAAATTATTTGCAAAGGAGCTTGTACCCTCTGATCATCTCTCTCTCTGTTTCTAGGATCTCTGGGAAAAATTTGGGGAGCATTATTTGGTCTCTTGTAGTTACCTCTGTTATCATTGTTTTGAGCATTTCTATATGTCTGTTTCCCTTCTGATTTTAATTTCTCAATTTCAGTGGAAAGAGATTTTACTAATTTGGTCAACTCATCTACTTGAGAATGGACAACAGAGGAATCAAAACTTGAAGCTTCAGCTCTATTTTTTCTCCTATCCCTATCAGATTCCCCCCTAAGTTGATATGATGCCACTATGTTGGATTCTACCTCTAAGGCAGCATCTTGCATATGAACCAAGGAAGGTGACCTTATTTCTCTCAAAAGGAGACATAATTCAGAATCAAATGCACTGGCATAAGTGATTTTTGCATAAGTTTCAGTGGTTTTTATCTCATCAGGAATCTTATTGTACATTTTGTTAAATCTTTTAGAAAATTCAGCGACAGACTCTCCTTTCCTTTTTAGAGATCCAAATTCGGTGATGTAGTACAAAAATTCCTTTTTTTCCCCCAGTGCCTCAAGAAAGCTTCATCCAATGCTTCAATACCAGTAATGGATCCAGAGGCCAGACCCCTAAACCACTTCCTAGCCTCACCAAAAAGGATTTGGAAGAAAACCCTCATCCACACATCCTCACTTTCAATATTTTTGTTATCTTCATAGCTATAGAAAGAAACAAGATGTTCCTCAGCTGTTATATCTTCTTCTCCGGTAAACTTGGGCATGTATTTCAAATAATCTTCAGGGGGAAGAGAATTCACTGGCTGAGGTAAGACTAGAGGAGCATATCTTGCAGCCACTATGGCATCCATCCTATTTGCAGGGGGGTTAACAACTTCCATTTGATTTTGGATTCTAGGTGAACAAGGAGGAGAAGGAGACTTGGCTGTGTGCAGATTAGGAGAAGAAGGGACGAATGAAAGGGGGGTTTCAATATTCACAACAACATGTTGAGTCTTGAAAGAAGATGGTAAGGTCTGGAAAGGGGATGAAGTTCCTACTTCTTTGGCAATAGAAGTTTTAACAGAAAGAGGTGTAGCAAACCCTAAACTAGGGAAATCTTCAAAACTATCAAGACTGAAACACTTATCAATGTCAGGGGAAGAAAATATGTCTATGTTTTCTTCTTTTAGTTCAGTTTAAAAGGAAGAGTATTCAACAAGAAACTCTTCAAAATCAAGTTTTTTAGATACTTCAGCAGAAGGTAAAGAATGATTACTTGATAAAATAGTTGGAGTATCAAGAGTGGAATTAGGGAACTGACTAGAAACACTTGTAGCAGTAGCAGAATTTTTTTTCAGAGAAGCTTTTCCCTTCTTGATTATTTTCTCTAGGTGAGCCTCAAATGGAACCAAAGCCAGCTGTGGATTTGATCTCGTATGTCTGCCTTTAGGTGCCAGAGCTGAAACAATGGAGTCGCCAGGTGCAGGCTGCAATCTTCAAGATACTGATTTCTAATGCACCTTTAGGACTAGTATACTGTGTCGTTTAATCCCATGGAAAAGTCTTCAAATCGTTCCCCGACAACAGCGCCAAGAATGTTATCACTAGGAGTCACCTTCAGATTGCCTGGAAGGCAAGCGCAATACCCATCAAGTTATAAGTGAATGTAAGGGTGTTTAAAGGGTGAAATGGAAAAGGACTCAAATGATAATGTTCTAACTCAAATAACAGGGCTAGCATACACCAGCAATTAAGGTCTTGGCTAAATTCAATTAGTAGTTTGGGAGTAAGTATGAATAGAGGGAAGAATTGAATAAGAGAAGTGTAGGGGCTGCTGTAAACATCAGGTCTACAAAATCCTAAGGAAGAAAGTTTCGTAACACAAGATCTTCTTAAACTGAGAAACTAAGGAAGCTAAATAAACATCATGATAACATAATGATCAAACATCCATCATAACATCACCACAATCATTCATGTGAATCATTCAAAGCATGAA
>ML790927.1:10424-62170 GCA_009831015.1 Picea engelmannii | reverse complement strand
TGTTCTTTTCTGAATATCAGTTTGCAGTAGATATTGTACAAGGTTAGAATTTACAGATTTCTATTACTCAAAAGGTCTTAAGTCCAGTACATCACTAGATCACAGTTACTTCATCAAAATATTACATTCTAAGGGAGCCTTGCTCAACTATCCAAACCTACTAAAGCAATTGGTCTATCTATTTATAACAAAAGGGAGGCAACAGTGGGAGGTACGAGCTAGCCTCCTTCCCTTAAAAAACTCTAAACATTTATTTGATCTAACAACTTGTCTAACCACCTATGCTATAAAACAAGAAAATGTTGGTGACTAATCCAACCAAACTTCAAACTGATTTGATTCCCTCTTGTTGCGCAGCTCCTTGTTTTCCATGTGTATTTCAAATCATGTGGTTGTCTTCATGATGCCAGTTGATGTTTCTATGATATTATCCATCATCAATTTATCCCAAAGTTGTTAGCTTGGTCCTCCTAGATCCCTAGTGTTTGTTGGTAGCTTCCTTGGGTAGAAAATCTGGGTAGGGCACTACAAGGAGAGAAGGTAGCACCATTTTGTTGCATATGTGTGCTAACCTTTTCCCTCTGTGCAATATTAGGTAGCGCCTGTAGGTAGCACCCCTGTGTTGCGCTTGTATGCCAACTCTACTCTCTGTGCAATATTAGGTAGCACCCCTGTGTTTCTCTTGTATGCCAACTCTTCTCTCTGTGAAATATTAGGTAGCACCATTAGGTAGCGCCACTTATGTTGCATCTGTGTGCAGGTTTGGGTAGCATTTCCAAAAACGCATTGTCTTCAATCTTGAACTTGTGCAAATTAATTTGTGGGTTTTCATGATGAAAAAACCATTTTAACTAGGTGCCTTGACTGTACAATAGGTAGTTCCTTTTACCACTTGGGAAACTAGCACTTTGCAAAAACCCAAAACCCAGATAGTTAAATGCTTAGTAGCCCGTATAAATGGCAGAGATAATAATTTCATATCAATTAACTCTCCCAAAAAGGAACCATCCTAAAAAATGGGGCTTACCTTTTACCAGCTATTTTGTCATTTTGACACTTAACCTCACACTCTTTCTAGTAGAAAGAGGATCTTCAATTGACATAGAAGACTTCTTCTTCTTAGCATTGGCAGGCTTCTTCAGTGTATATGTGATCTCCTTAGTTGTTGGTTTGTCATCTTCAATGGAAGCTTCAACCAACACTTGTAAATTTCTTTGGGCTACCTCATCTTGAAAGTGCTTCAGCTCTGCCTTTAGCTTCCTGTTCTAAGACTGAAAGCCTATGTTCTATCTGTAAAGGTTCTTTAGTTGTCTATGAAGGGGTTGGGCCCTTCTTGCTGCAAACATTTCCGATTCAAGGGTATGGCTATAGCCATCCATGAGCTCTTTCATTTTTACCCTGTAAGACATTGCTTCATTTTTCAATTGAGCCACCTCTTTTCATGCATCTCTAATTTTCCTGATGAGTCTCTTGAAGTTCTATCTATCAGGAGGAGAAGTGTTGTGCACAATCTCAATAGGTTTCTTCTCAGAATCCTCTTCCACCTGCATGGGAAGTGTCTTGTCTACCTCATCAGGTTTCTTGGTGGCTTTGCTTTTACCTTTCTTCCTCTACACAGAGGTTTCTTCATTTCTTTCCACAGGCTTATCAAAATATTTTACAGAGGTTTCATCTTTTCTCTCCAAAGTTATTTTAGTACCTTTACCCTTCCCTTTCTATATAGGGGATTCTTATTTCTCTTCCACATGATTTTCAATGCCTTTTCCCTTCTTCTTTTGGACAGGGGCTTATTGTTTCTCTTGCATGAGCTTTTCAATGCTTTTTCCTTTCTTCTTTTAAATAGGGGTTTCTGGTAAAGACTACTCTTTGAAAACCTCTTTACAAATTGATGACCTTGTGAAAGGTCTTTTACCCTTGATTTTGACTACTGGAGGAGAAGAGGGAAAGAGAAGATTATTCCCTCTCTTGGATGCATCTTTGGTAGAAGAAGGCACCTCTTCTAACTCTAGTGGAGGAGGTGGTGAAAATTCTCTTTGTGGAGAAAGACAATCTTCCTCCTCAACTTCTATGACCTGCTTGCTGATCTCTGAAACTTGAACAGGGGCTTTGTCATTCCTCTTCCTACTAGCTCTTGCTTTAGTAGTACTAGTGGGTGACAAAGGACTTGCCTTCTATGATTGAGGAGTTGGTGCTAGATCCAAGTTGAAATGAGAGGTAACAACAAAATTATCCCATGAAATCTCTTTCTTACCCAATTCCTCAGAGACTAGCATTCTGATTAATCCAAAGTGGAAAAGGCTAGAATCCACATCTTTATATTTGGCTTGTATCCTGTTTGACATATTACCTATACTCCTCAACAAGTAATAGATAATATTCATCTCAACCTTACCAGTAAAATGTAGAAAAAGCCTTATATGGTACTGGTACAATGTGTTAAATCTCCCTTCACAAGTAAAATATCTCTGTATGACCTTCAATAATCTATCAAATTGTTCAATCAATTGACTCCTTGGCATATTTTTGGACAAATCATTGACTTGATATTCAGGTCTAAAAATATTTTTTGCATAGTCTGAACTCAAAGCCATGGCTTTGAACCAATTTTCACCTGTAATGGGGATCCCTGTTGCAGCTGAGATAGAGGCTTCTCACCTACAACTCCAAATCCCCAACCTTGGTTTTCCTGCCATCAAAGTGTAATTAAAATTGTCTTGCTACCTCTGGATGGCCTCTCTGCATGTTCTGATAGAAAGAGAGGCACCCTACTCTTTGAAAGGTCTCTCTTTCCATGGGCTCTGTATCAAAAATATGTTGGAAGATTTGTTGTTTTCATTGATGTCAACCCTAGTCATGGGTTTTGGACCGCAAGATTGATGAAGGTATTTATACATGAAGGACAATGCACATGAAGATAAAACACCCATGGATGGATATTATACATCATGTTGTTTCCGGTGGTATGTGGCACGTCACGTGGATCCTCATGGTTGAAGAGAAATGAATTTTTGAAGATGACAAAGTGAATTGAAGAAGGAAGTACATGTAGGCCCTTAAGATAATTAAAGAACATAATTACAAAATAAGAAAGTGTCAGGTTGGCCCTAATGTTAAAAGGAAGTGAAATAAATGGTATAAATAAATATCATTATACATTCATTTGATACACATGTCAAATTTTAGATGAAATCAGAAGTAAAGAAGGCCGAATTTCAAGGGAGGATGAAGTCTTTTGGTGATGTGTTCTAAGGTATGTTATTTCCAGGTCATCTTACCATTTTCACTATAACATTTTTTCTAGAACGATTTAGATGGTGAAATTGCTATGTTATTTAGAAGACATATCAAGGTACCTATGGTAAAAGTTTCATCTCTTGATTCGCTATAATTATGGAGATACACTCTGTGGAAGATAGGGTTTTTGACCAGTCTTGAAGCTAGTCAATAGACAAGTGTTCTGGGTAAAACAATTATAACTTCTTCATAGAGAATCCAAAGGAAGTGGGAAAAATTGCATTGGAAAGAGTATGGACTATAGTTTCTTGTGTGATAGTTTTTGAATCTGATGTTAAATATTGAGTGTGGGGCATTCTGTACAAGTTCGGTCTCCTGAATAAACCAGAATTGAACAAAGTCTACCATTCTCTCTATAACTTCTTTTTGGGGAGGATTCAAGGAGTGAAACTTGGAGAAGTTTCAGAGACTACATTGAGTAATATTATCTACAGGATCAAAGTATTCTAAGAATTGAAGAATTTCAGAAATTGGAGAAGTCACAGGAAGCATTATCAGGTTCTATGTGATGGTTGGTTGATGGTGATGATTTAATGTAAAGTTTTATTATCTCTCATATATTCTTGGGTGGAAGGAATTATCTCTCATATATTTCTCCTATATTATCTCTCATATATTCTTGGGTGGAAGGAATTATCTCTCATATATTATCTCTCATATATTTCTCCTCATGGTTGAGGAGAAATGAATTTTTGAAGATGACAAAGTGAATTGAAGAAGGAAGTACATGTAGGCCTTGAAGATAATTAAAGAGCATAATTACAAAATAAGAAAGTGTCAGTTCGGACCTAATGTTAAAAGGAAGTGACATAAATGGTATAAATAGATATCATTATACATTAATTTTATACACAAGATGAATTTCAGAGGAAAACATAAGTAAAGAAGGCTGAATTTCAAGGGAGGATGAAGTCTTTTGGTGATGTGTTCTAAGGTATGTTATTTTCAGGTCATCTTACCATTTTTGCTATAACTTTTTTTCTAGAGCGATTCATATGGTGAAATTGATATGGTATTGAGAATACATATCAAGGTACCTATGATAAAAGTTTCAACTCTTGATTCGCTATAATTATGGAGATACACTCTATGGAAGATAGGGTTTTTGACCAGCCTTGAAGCTAGTCAATAAAAAGGTGTTCCGGGTACAACAATCATAGATTCTTCATAGAGAATCCAAATGAAGTGGGAAAAATTGAATTGGAAAGAGTACAAACTTTAGTTTCTTTTGTACAAGTTTCAGAATCTGATGTTAAATATTGAGCGTGGGGAATTCTGTAAAAGTTCGGTCTCCTGAATAAACCAGAATTGAACAAAGTCTACCATTCTCTCTATAACTTCTTTTTGGGGAGGATTCAAGGAGTGAAACTTGGAGAAGTTTCAAAGAATATATTGAGTAATATTATCTACAAGATGAGAGTATTCCAAGAATTGAAGAATTTCATAAATTGAAGAAGTCTCAGGAAGCATTATCAGGTTCTATGTGATGGTTGGTTGATGGTGATGATTTAATGTAAAGTTTTATTATCTCTCATATATTATTGGGTGGAAGGAAAGGGCAAGGATGGAGAGTTAAATCCTCTCTTGATATTGGATGATTGTATATTCCTCTTGGAGGTTTATCCCTCCCTTTACATTTGGAAGCTGTAGCTACCTTTCGAAGTCATTACTTCCCTTGAACAATAACTAATGATTATTTCTCATATATTGTGCATGGTGTATTGTGGTGTATTGGTGTAACTCTTATACTATTGTTCATTGATCATTCGATATAGTTGAATGGTTTAAGTATAATTTTAAAAAGGTTTTAAATTGTACTTGATAATGATTCACCCCCCTCTCAGTATCAACAAAAGATGCATGTCCACCGGTTCTGTCCTAACCACTTTGCCACCTTTGTGTGTATTCCTCGATTGAGGAGTCTCCATGGATCAGAATGAGGGATTTTAAAAGGCTTAAGTGATGGTAATGAATAGGAAGGCTTTGAATCAGGCTTCAAATATATAATTCTGACCCTTTTAGACAGACTGATGTTAGTAAGCCAAGCTCGAATTTTAGGAATTATACCCTTAGTCTTGTACAGGTATTCTGGAGTATAAATAGTGAGGGAGTAATCCAAAATTGGCTCTCTGCAATTGAGTAAAAACACAAAAATCCAAGGTGAAAGGAAATAAGGACATCAGAGAGGGTTTAAGCAACGCCTCTGGGTAGTGCAACACATACGCAGAGGATAGGCTATTTACAGGCTTGCGATTTCAATGGCTAAGGAAGGAAACAATAATAAGACTTAGACACAAGAAATGAAGATACATGTCTAAAAAATAAAGAAGACAAGGCTATCATGCAAACACAAGTCCTTCACGATTGTGAAAACTTGGCAAAACAAAACTCAAGCTCAAATTTCTTGTGAAAATTAATATGCAGAGGGGGGAACACGGGACACCTATGGAGTAGACACCTGTTGGAATCTTCAATGAAATCTCAGGATGAGATTGCAAAAAATTCGGCCCTCAAACCCACTTCAGTCTCAAACTTGGTTGCCTTGTTGTCACATGATCAGGACTTGTGAATTTGCACAACGCATCACTGTTGAGCCTTTCAAAATTATAAACTGTGACCAGGGCTCGTAAATGCAAGATATGGAAAGCATCTTTAACTAACTGTTGGCACTGAAAACAAGGGACATGACATCAGTCATGAAAATCATGACTTGAGGTGGAAGTATGATGAACTGTACAGGCACTACGGAACTTCCTGATGAGTAGGCAACATGTCCAATTCAAAAAATGATTAGATAGGTAAGCAAGGAGAATGAGGTATGCCTACGAAATAATGAGTGAGGAGAAAGGTGTGTCACATCAGTGAAATCATGGGAGGGATCAACCTAGGGACAAGTCATGAAGGGAACCAAAATAATTCATGAGTTAAAATGGTTTTAGGACCAAAAAATCAATTTGAGGATCAAACTAGAGCTAAGACTCAAACTTTAATCATCTAAGGGGTCCTACCAAAAATAAACTTTAAAGGGATGAGACTTTAAAATAAAATTTAAAGTATACGGCTTAAAAAAGGATTGAAAACAAACTAAAAGATGCAAGGCAATTTAGTGTGATAACACCATCCTTCCGGATATGGGATCCATCTATTATACCAAGAAATAAACCTCTTTTTATTTTTTGCTAAGAACCAGAGCCAATTTGCTTTCTTATAATCAGGTGCTTTGAGTGTGAATTCATGGTACCTGAGGCCTTTTGTTGGATCCTTTACTTGTTGATCCAGATTATTTTGAGAGTGAAATGAAGGTGGAAATATAATAAGTATACACATATATATTTCTAGAAACACATAGATACAATAATGCACAATTTTTACTAATGAAAGAAATGTACAGAAACTGTAAAATTACAGAGTGAATAAACTCACTAGAATGGTGGCAACACATTTTTTAGAAGAGATGTGATGACTACGTTGATTCATAAGAAGATTATGATGTTTACAATGAGTCTCCAAAGGCCTTTTTAACATAAATAAAATCCAAAGGCCTTTTTAACATAAATAAAATCCAAAGCCATACCCCAGAAGATGAAATGCCAAAAGGTTTGTGGGCCTGGATGGGGGTAGTGGATGCGTCAACTTCTTGAGGGTGTAACGTTTACATACGATCTTAATTTGGAGCGTTCTATACCTCATCGGAAAGGTCTAGCCGAGGAGTAAATATTTTGTTTGGCCTAGCATCTACCTTCAGCTATATCTTAGGCGTTGTCGAGCCCAAAAAATGTCATTTAGGGCCTCAAAACGACCTCGAATGTTTAGGACCAGAAAAACCGTAGAAAATATGCCAAGGTGGGAAAGATTTTTTTGATCCAGTGGAATAGTTAGGTGGCTACCGATTTCCACCTGGATAATTCTTCCCTCCTTAGGAAGCAATGGTCCCCGTTGCGTCAATTTCACATGGAATATGGGGAAGCTTTTGTTGAAAATGAACCTTGGTGAATGTTTTCCTTGTTGAAGAAGTTATATTGCTTAGCTTGTTGAAGAACCCACTTCTACTGCTATGACCACAACAATCCAACTAGAAGAAATAGAGGATCCTTCAACAAATGATGAGAGGGAGAACCTTGAACTCAATATTTTGATAACTAGAAAACCAATTTTTTAGAGATTCCGCCATATTCGATCCATTCTAGAGAAGGGAGGGCCCAAGAGAGATACTAATCTCTTTCCAAACTGAAGTTGTTAAGGGACAGTGAAGGAAGATATGTATATTGGATTCTTCTGTAAACAAGCAGAGGACACATCGACTTGGGCCTGTCAAGGAATGCTTCTATAGGTTCTCCCAAGTAGGGGCCTTGTTTTTTAGAAGGAGCCACATAAAAATGATTAATTTTGGGGGCATTTGAATTTCCAAAGAATATTACCCCACCAAGGAGGGGGCTCTTTTTCAGTGGCCTGCATCAGTGAAAGATATCCCTGTTTTGGAGAATATTTTGTTGTTCAATTGAAGGACCAGATAAGTTGGTCTTCTTGATCAGTAAGTTTGACGAAAGAATTTTCCATAAAGTTGATATATCCTTGTAAGGTATACAAGGAGTTTTCTTCTAGATTTAAATCTTCTCCCGAGATCCATCTTGTGTTTGATGTGATGAAGTCTTTGTGCCCAATTTGATTTAGATAAAAGAAGCCTCGCTGATTTAGTGAGAGGAAAATCTCCTCCAGAAGTAAGTGTTTGTTGGAACATCTGATCCATGGATCCTTCCCAATTATCACTTTGGATTCATCCCCGATCTTCCATATTAGCCAATCTACTATTGTGTGAAAGGATTTTCTGATGGATTTCCAAATGATAGTTCCTTTTTGGTGGATTTATTTGGAGATCTGATCCATTCCAGAATAGAATGATGGGGAAAGTATTTTTCTTTTATTATTATGTGCCACAATCCATTCCCTTCATTCAGACTCCAAGAGTTTTTTGTTTCCAGAGATTTTGCAAGGGTTAAACTTTCCTTTAAACCCCATACATGATTTTATTTTGGCTTTGAGATATGATTCTTTGAATCTAGTACTAGGGATTGGGCGTCTTCTTTCTCTGCCCATAGGAAGTATAAGGATTTTTTAGAAATTTTGTGCAGTACTCCTTTTGGCACCCAGGAAAGAGAGGTCCAGTATAATGGAATTGATTACATAACATATTTTAGGAGTACCAGCCTTCCGAATATTGGGTCCATCTATTATACCAGGAAATAAACCTCTTTTCATTTTTTGCTAAGAGCGAGGCCCAGTATGCTTTCTTGTAATCCGATGCCTTGAGTGTGAATTCATAGTACCTGAGGCCCTTTGTTGGATCCTTTACTTGTTGATCCAGATTATTTTGAGAGTGAAATGAAGGTGGAAATATAATAAGTATACACATATATATTTATAGAAACATATATATACAATAATGCACAATTTTTATTAATGAACGAAATGTACAGAAACTGTAAAATTACAGAGTGAATGAACTCACTAGAATGGTGGCAGCACATTTTTTAGAAGAGATGTGATGACTACGTTGATTTATAAGAAGATGATGATGTTTACAATGAGGCTCCAAAGGCCTTTTTAACATAAATAAAATCCAAAACCATAACCCCAAAAGATGAAACGCCAAAAGGTTTGTGGGCCCTGATGGGGGTAGTTGATGCATCAACTTCCTAAGGACATAAATTTTGCATACGATCTTCATTTGGGGCATTCTATACCTCATCGGAAAGGTCTATCTAAGGAGTAAATATTTTGTTTGGATTACCATCTACCTTCGGCTATATGTTAGGCGTTTTTTAGCCCAAAAAATGTCATTTAGGGCCTCAAAACTTGAAAGTTTAGGACCTGAAAAACCGTAGAAAAGCTACCAAGGTGGAAAAGCTTGTTTTGAGCCAGTGGAATAGGTGGGTGGCCACTAATTTCCAAATGGATAATTCTTACCTCTTTAGGAATAAATGGTCCTCGTTATGTCAATTTCACATGGAATATGGGGAAGATTTTGTTGAATATGAACCTTGGTGACTTGCTTTCCTTGTTGAAGAAGTTGTCTTGCTTAGCTTGGAATCTGTCTCCTTTTATTATTGTCTAAATTAGAGTTTGATTCCAGAATCAGCTCTGCTTTTTTGAGCTCGGCTACCAATGACTATTTGGAGTGACATTCATCAGTGTTGTGCCAAGGGATTTTGTGGAAGTTGCACCACTTCCCAGTGTCCTTCTTTGTCTTCCCATTTCTTTTTTTGTTCTTGTGGCTTGGATTGGTTGTCTTGAGATTGGATATTATATGAATTATGGCCTCCTTTACCATAATTTGGTTTTTGCAATTTTCATAACCAAATTCCCTCTTGTTCTACTACTTAAATTTCTACTCGATTTCGACATCATATCGATAAGCAAATCCCAGTGATGAGATGTCAAAAAGAACCATTTTGGTTTGGATGTACCATTGTAGATCCTCACAATATTTTAGAACCAAATTTCACTCAAAGACTTTGATACCCGGCTTGGTGCACAATGCATGGAAGGTATTTGTGAACTCCAACACTATTTGGCCCCTCTCTTAATGTAGCATGGTCCATCTCATGTATTGGTCATCATAGTTTTTCATAGGGTAATATTGTTGCTTGACCACATCCATAAAAAAAACCCAAGTGGGATCAACCCCAAATATTCCAGAATCCTCTATGGAATTTTTCTCCCAGTAAGTTTCCCACCAATGTTTGATATGGGGGAGAGCCTTAAGGATTGCAAAGGTGATGTTTTATCTATCGGAAAAATTGTGGAAAGAGAAATAACCTTCTAGCATATTTAACCACTTTTCCAAATCATCCACATCGATACGACCTTCAAATATGAGAATATAGAAACTAACTTGTACCTTGAATGGGGAAGCTTCTCCAAAGAAACTACTTGACGAAGACGCACCTGCTATTGTCGACTATCTTTGAAGGATCTGGGAAAATTCTCCAACATCTCGTTCCTCTGTTGCGCAAGGGTTTCCGTGAGAAAAAAACTTGATGGGATATTTTTCTCCTTGGTCTCTCTTTTCTTTCACCGTGGGAGTTCGCTTGGTCTGGAGATAGAGGTTGTCCTCAAGAGAAACTACCTCGAGACCCAACTCTCTATACCCTTACCTCATTGAGGACATGCACTAAGAAACGACAAGGAGTAACTTGCTCTGATACCACTGATCTGTATTATTTTGAGAATGAAATGAAGGTGAAAATATAATAAGTAAATACATAGATATATTTCCATAAATTCACATTTTTTATTAATGAAAGAAATGTACAGAAACTGTAAAATTATAGAATGAATGAACTCACTAGAATGGTGGCAACTTATCTCTGAGAAGAGATGTAATGGATATGCTCATTCATAAGAATATGATTATGTTTAAAATGAGGCCCCAAAGGAGTTTTTAACATAAATAAAATACAAAACCCTAACCCGAAACATGAATCGGCAAAAGGTTTGTGGGCCTCGATGGGGTTAGGGGATACGTCACTTCCCGAGGGCGTAACTTTTGTATATGATCTTCATTTAGGGTGTTCTATACCTTGTCAGAAAGGTCTAGCTGAGGAGTACATATTTGTTTTAGCATAGAATCTTTCTAAAATTTTATTCTAGGCGTTGTCGAGCCCAAAAAACGTCGTTTAGGGCCTCAAAACGACCCCGGAAGTTCAGGACCCGAAAAATCGTAGAAAGACTGCCAACGTGGAAACACCTATTTTGAGCTAGATGAATAGGTGGGTGGCCACCAATTTCTTCCTATATCACCTGTACTCCAAGGAGAGCATAAATTGAGTTTGTTTCCTAAAGGGATAGTCCCCAGACCAATAGAGAATATTTGTCCCGATTGATCTTCATTTCGGTAGCTAGGCAAAATGTATTGAGAAATTCCTCTAGATTTTGATACAGATTTATGAGAGGAACAAAATGAAACCACCAATTTATAATATTAACACTGAGACACGGTGAACAATAACATAGATACAGTAAAAATTGAGTTCTATTAAATAATAAATATGTTGCAAACTGTAAAATAGAGACTGAAAACAAGCTTGCTAGAATGGTGGCAACTTATCTATGAGAAGAGATGTGACGTCTACGCTCATTCACAAGAATATGAGTACAATGAGGATCTGAAGGCATTTTTACAATAAACATGAATTCCAAAACCCTAGACATCCAAAAACCTAAACCTAGGAGATGAAGTGCCAAATGTCATGTGGGCCCCATTGGGGTAAGCTAGTACATTAACTTCCCGGGGTCGTAACTTTTGCATATGATCTCCATTTAGGGTGCACAATAGATTGTTGGAAAGGTATTGACGAGGAGATTTATTTATGGGGATCAATGAGATATTTTAAACAATATTGAGGTGCTTGATTGCGAAAAAACGTCGTTTAGGCCCTCAAAATGGCCCCAGAAGTTTAGGAACCAAAAAACTGCTAAAAATAGTAAGTTGCCAAAAACATGTTTTGAGCTAGTTGGACAAGGTAGGTGGCCACTAAGATCCTCCTAGATATTATTTTCTAGAAAGGAAATTCTACCATCACAAAAGATGAGAATTTCATCAACAAATAGAATATGGGAGAGGGAACAGTTTGGGGTATTTTAATGCCTACGAAATTCCTTTGAATCGTTGCATCTATGATGAGGAGACTTAGGGATTCTATTACCGGGAGAAAAAGTAGGGGGAGAGAGTGGAAATCCTTTTCTGAGACCTATTTATTCTTTGAATAAAGGGGAGATTGAGCCATTAATGAAGGGGGTGAAGGAAGTGGTGGAGATGCAGCTAAGAACACAAAGAACAAAAGAGTGTGAGAAGCCTAAATGAATGACGAGTAGTCTGATATAAATCCAAATTACTCTGTCAAAATCTTTGGCCAAGTTGACTTTGAATATGAAAACCTCTTTTTGTAATGTGTGAATTGAGTGTAAGCATTCTTGAGCAAGTCCTCTGGCTTGGTGAATTTATCTTCCTCTTAAAAACCAAATTGTTCCCCGAAAACGTTTTCAACAAGGATTTCTTTTAATCAGTTTGTGATGATTTTGGTGATAATTTCGTAGAGGTTGTTGCAAAGAGAGATGGGTTAGAATTGGTCAAAATATTATGGATTAATAGATTTCAGGATGAGGGAGATGAAGTTGGAATTGAGGAAAGCTATGATTTCGCCAATTGTGTGGGAGTATTCAATGGTTTTGATGAGATCCCGACCAAGAATGTCAAAATTCAAAGAGTAAAATTGTATAGGCAGTCCATCTAGACCCAAACTTTTGTCTTTATGAAAATTGTGTAGTGTTCTATGCAGCTCTTCTTCCGTAACTTCTACCATTAGAGAATCATTTTGTTCTTGATCCAAAAAACAGGGAAAGAGACTTTCCACTTTTAAAATGGCCTCAATTTAAGATCTATGCTCTGCCTTGACAAGGTCTTTGAAATGTGCAGTACCTACAACTACAATGTCTTCAAAACTCATGGCCATTATCCTATCACTTCTTTGAATTTCCCAAATTATGTTTTTTTTTTCTTTCTGCCACTGGCCACATGGTGGAAACATTTTGTGTTATCATCTCCGGCTTGGAGCCAAAGGGCTCTGCTTTTTAGCCTCCATTATTTTTCCTTTGAGCTAAAGATCTATTCCTTCTTCTTTTCTGGCATGATAATTTTTCATTTTTGATCTTCAGAAAAGATTGATTCCATCTCTTTCTCCAACGAATCTTTGAGTTGTTGTTCTATTTCAAGAAGGTCTTCGTTCTCTTGAATTTTTTTCTTATTTCTCCAAATAATCGTTTCCTTTTATACTCTTTTGAGGTTGTCCAGAAATTGAATTGGGGGATATTTAAGGAGATTTTCATTTAGGGGGATCCAAGTATTCCTAACAAGAGTTAATAATATTGGATATTCTAGTCAGGAAGAGTTGAACTTAAAGGGGCTAGGGGTTTTTAAGGGATCGATAGAGAATTAAAAAAGAATAGGGGAATGATCGGAAACTCCCCCAGAGAATACCCACTAGAGAAAACAGAAACTTCCATGCAAAAAGGATTCTAAGATGAGAAAGCGGTCAAGTCTATTTTCAATGTGTGCATCTCCTATTCACATGTTTCACTGGGTGGGGAATATTTTGGGAGAGATGGGGTCAAAGAGTTTGTGATCTTCCAGGATTTTTAAAAAGTATCCAGTGATAGGGTGTGATTGTTAAGCCATAAATAGTGGCTCATTACCCCTTAATTGGGGCATTTTACATTAGTAATGTTATTTTAGTTATGTCCGCTTTATTCCATTAGTTGTAATTGTACCTCCTAGTCTCCTAAATATACCAAGGAGACATTTTCATTTAGAATCATCTTTTATTTAGACATTTATGTGGGGTATAAGGAGGTTTCCCCCTCGAAGAGGCTTATTACCTGAAATTCTCTCTTTTTCAAGGCGTTGAGTACTTATTCTGAGGTTTTTCTATGCTATATTGATATTTGGTTCCTAACATATGGTATCGAAGCTCAAGGTCTTGGGGTTTTGCTGCTACATCTGAGACACCTTGGCATTTTCGAGATAATTTTTTTTCTACAACATTTCAGAAGGAACTACTTGGAGCATATTTAGTAGATGGACCAAGGTACGTTGGGTTAAAATTTCAGCTCCTGAGGCCTTATACATTCTGAGATACAACATGTGTAAGATAGGGTTCTGGAATAATCCTAAATTGAGTCATTGCAAGGGATATATGATATATGTGTGTGTCTCATCGATGTAAATATCTTCCATTCTGAAATTAATATAAAATATTAGTATTTGGAAAAAAAAAAGTGTCTTAATTTTTCAACAAATGGTGTCTTCTGCTGGAATGAAAGTCATCTATCCCTTTAAATAGCCATTCCACAATAGTTCCTATCTCAAATATTTACTCAATACTCACAGACATACTTTGTAAGGCAGGAGAACTTGAATTAGCTCTAGAATTCCAAAGGACATGATGCCATGGTCATCACATCTTCATACAACTAATCCCCCTACCTATGCACTATTGATTGAAGGACTCTATAAGTCAGGCTAAGTTGAAAATACATTTGAGATATCTCTGGAAATGACTAGAAGAGGTTACATTCCAGATATAAACATTTTTTCCCATTTGATTAAGTGGATTTGTATGTTATGAAAGAGAGACAAGGAACTTCAGTTTCTCCATGCCATATACAAGATGCCAGCTAGAAAATAAGTTGATTGAGACTTTATATTTAGGGGGATTATTACACTTCAATCCTTACATTGTACGTCTGGGTGATTGGAAATGAAATGTCATACAGTGTAGAATTTAACCTTACAAATGCACCAAAGGCATGCAAATTTTCTTGCATTTGTGTATTCTGCAATATACATTGTAGCAACAAATTGTAGCAGAAGAGTAGCAACTTTGGAGGATGATTTAGAGGCCTTCCTTGATGAATTTTTTGATGAAAAAGTTATGAATGGAAATATGAAGATTTCCTCCACACCCTGGAGTCACTAATGCAATAAAAAACCTACATCTAACCCCTTCAAAATTGATTTGAAAACAAGTTGCCCAAAACCACAACGAATTCTCCAGAAGCGCTACAAAAAAAGAGGGGTCACAGATGGAGCGGTAACTATTTAACCATAACACATTTTTAAAAATAAGAGAGGTTTTTGTATATAAGTTTTTTTTTAAGACAAATATCTATCATTTTTTTTAAATTCATTCCCATGTTCTTGGAATATGTGCCACAAAATAATGACTAAAACAGGCAATTAAATTGGAGAATTTGATTTTCTGAAATAGGCCTCAAAGAAAGTTGCATATCTCCTAGTATATGATACCTATGTAAAACCTGAAGGAGTTTATTGTGATTTGTTATGTCCTTAGAAAACACCTCCTTGGTTGTTTCCAAAATTCATCTTCATTTGGTCAGAAACCACTTTTGAAAATGATGACCAAAAACAGAGTCAAAAGCGCAACATGGTCTAGCAGAAGCGCAACACCCAGCTTGTGGAGGACTTTCGAAGGCCCTCCCATGCTCCAAATTCACTTCTGAAAGATGAATTGGAAATATTAGGATGTCTAGTTGTCATTAGAGTCATAAAGAACTGCACAAACCTGCTCCAAGACACCTAAAAATTCAATCTCCCAAGACTAGTCCAGAAGTGCAACGACTCTCCTGTAGCAACTATATTTTTGGAATTTCTCCCAAATAATAATACCTGTGTATAAAATGAAGGATTTTTTTGGTCCTTAGTCTATTATTGACAAAAACCTCTTTCACGTTTGTCAAATTCATCTTTCTTACATCAAAAAACAATTTTGAAGTAAGATTGTCCCTATGTGTGGCAAATGATTTGTCTCTTGAAATGATTTCTTGAGAAATGGTGAAGACATGATCTCATGTGATGAAGTGGGCTCATACCTGATGATATGACATCCCTTATGCCTATTATTCTCATTTTTCTCTGATTCCATAGTAAACCCTAGCTCAATGGGAGGGGAAATTAGGGTTTAGTGTAGGGAAAAATAGGGGATTTGGGCAGTTTAGAAATGAAGGGAGATGAAGGGGTTAGGGGGTTTCTAAATTTTTAGGAAAATTTGGGGAGGTAGGGATGGATGTTAGGAAGTGGGGGAAAGTGAAGTTTCAGGGAAAGAGTGAGGGGAAGGGGTCCAAAATGTCAAAACACAATCCTATCCTAGGAAAGTATAGTCTAGGCTAGGGTTTGTGGGAAAATGATGATTTTGAGGGATAGGAGTGAGGGAAAATGTCTATGAAAACTTGGAAAGTCAAACATCACATATATTTGGTACTTGGAAACTTTTTGTTCAACAAAAACCTGTATTACAAATCCATTCTAGAAAAAGAGAAAAAATAGTGCTATATTTAAGATATCCTGCTAAAAGGACACATAAAGCTAAGTGCTTTGGATTTTGGAAGTCCCATTCCACCTGCAACAAACAAAGATGTTGCATAGCACCTCTTCATTGACTATTGTGCCCTCAAAAAAATTATAGTCAATGATAGATATCCAATTTGTATATTGAAGACTTTTTAGACACATTGAAGGGAGTCAAGATCTTTTACCAAGATTGACTTTAAGTTTTACTACCATCAAGTTTAAACCAACACTTTATATGTTTGGAACAGTAGATTAAAAGCAAGAAATAAACTATTTGAGTGGTTGGTGATACCCTTTGGCATAAAAAAGGCACCAACAACCTCCATGCAGTTGATGAACGATGTTTTGCACCCATTTATAGATAAATTCATTGTGGTCTACCTCAATGATCTTCTTATCTTCAATAGGTCATGAGATGAACACTTCCAATGTATTGTGCAAGTATTTCAAACTTTGCACCAACATAAGTTTCTTTATAACCTAAAGAAATAAGCATTTTCCATGAAGTACATACTATACCTTGGCTTCATTATTGATTAAACAAGTGTTCATGTGGATCCAAAGAAAATACAGGGAATCCACAATTGGCCTACCCCAACCAACATCAACGAGTTATGAATATTCCTCTACTTGGCACAATTTTACAGGGGATTTTTCTTGCATTTCCTTTGATGTTACACATCCCATGCATCATATATTGCATGAGAATGCCAAGAAACTCATTTTCAAATGGGATCACATGTAACAAAAATTATTTGAAGAAGTTAAGGTTCCCTATGTTAGTCTTAAGCCTACTTGATCTCCATCAGAAATTTGAGAATCAAACCAACACCTCTTAGTATGAACTTGGCATTGTTCACATCCACCATGGACACCTAATCACATACCATTCAAAAACATTCATTGATGTTATCCACAACTATTAAACCTACAATCATGAGCTCTACGTGATTGTTTAACATGTCAAAAAATGGTGATAATACATACTGGGTAAGGATATTTGTTTTCATTCTAACCATAATCCTTTGCAGATTGTGTTGACACAGATTCATATCATTCTAATTTTCTTGAGGCACAAGTTATTTTCTTGCTTCACTAGTCCCTCAATTGGCTGAGCAACACAAAAATTGCTAGTGAAAGTAACAACTACAAAGGTTCCTAACAAGAAATACAGTCATCCCTCAGCTGACATACTGGCTTGTAATGTCAATTGTGTAATAGATACCTCAAGAGATGTAAAACTAGAAAAATATCCCAATACAAAACTGAGTTCTGGCCAATTAAAAGGAAGTCCCCAAGTCTACAATAATGTATTTTTTAAGGAAAAGGAGTCAGTTAGGAAGTGGGCCTCAGCAAATGAAAAAAAGGAAAAGAAACCAAATACTCCCATATCACAAAAGAAACAAGAAATCCTTGTAAAAGGGTTGGCCATGCTATGAATATAAAGAAAAAATACATTGATAGTCCATCATTTCCCTTCACCGTTATGAAGGGCATCCACTACATTGGTGTAGTTCCAATTATTTATTACATTGTATGGTCCATCATGAATTTTGACCTCTATAGTGTATCCTCCATTTTTAATCAGAAAAATGATAGGATTCTTCCCATTTTGAATCATGGTAGACACATCCTGGACTGTGACCTGTTCAAATAAGGAAGAATACATTTGGGGATAAATACTCACTAATTTTTGGATAAAATAGAAAATTCAAAGGAATTTAATATTTCAAATCTTATAGACATTGGTACTCGGTCATTGTTAATTGTAAAACAATGTTTCATAATTTGAAATAAAAATCCTTGCATCTGCACCTGGAAGCTTCCATCACCAATGCATGCAATTACATGCTTGTCTAGCGTTGCTTGAGCATATTCCAGTGTTTCTCCTACAAACCATCCAATTGATCCATACTTCATTTGGAACTCATACCTACCAAACACACATTTAGCACAAGGAACAAACTGCTTGCAAATACACAGGAAATTATACCTGCAAAAAAGAGCGCTATGAGAGTAGGTCCCTCATCAGAGAAAATCATTTCTCTTTCATCACTCATTGGATTTTTGGTGTTGGTGTTATTTTGTTATTGATTAACAGTAACATACATTGGCATGAAATAGTTTGCTTGAAAATTAGGAATACCTATGCATTTAGTCCTTCCAAAATTTCCTGAGTAAAGCTAAGAAACTAATGGAAAGGAGAAGAGAAAACTTTGTTCCTGTCCATACTATTTGAAACACACCCTGAACTTTAACATTTCGTTATCTGATTCATATTTTTCTAAAAAGAGTAAAGGGTAATTTTTCTTCATAGACAAAACCTTGAAACAAGAAATGATATGCAATAGGTTTCCACCTGTTGGCAACAACAGATTACTAAATTACAGAGTGTCCTTTACAGAGAAATGATGTTTGACTTACCCACACTTTTCTAGCAATTTAATCTTCTGGCAATTGAACCAAGAGTCACTAGTTTCAGCAATTACAACAATTTCATTTGTTAGCATGCCCTGCAACCAAGAATTTTATATCAGTGAATATCAACAATAATCCCACTGCAAATGTACCTCATAAGAACAAAGCTGACTAACAGACAATTTTTTGACTAATTTTACTTCAGAATTTGGTGAGATGTTTTGAGGCCTTTCCTGGATGTGTTTGAACAACACATTGACTTTTAAGGGCTCATTTGGTGCACTTTGTAAGGGAACACATTCAGGTACAAAAATACACCGATAATTTTCCAAACATGTGGGGTTGTATTGCACCTTCTTCACAAGGGATTCTAAGAAACATTTCATCAACACACCCACAACTAGGCCCATTTCCCACAGTCACCATGTTAGGCTGCATAATTATAGATTTCTCCTGGTTCAATAGCAATGAATATCCCATTGAACTATAGTCATTGAGAATCGACCCTACAAACAAATATGCATCTGAGGAAACAACTGTTTCAACACAGAATGAAGTACTTACTTCACCCCAGTAAGTCCCTATGAAATGAGGACGAGTTTCTGGAACCTTTCCCTTAGAAGACGACATTACAGCCATGGGATAACCCGATGCATTTGCTAATTACGTAAATGCACTTTTTTCTCAGCAACCCTCATCTTTGGCCCACCTACCAACACTGGCTTCACTGCTGCATTTAGGAATTATGTTGTCATGTAGGTTCTGTTGTCATGTCCACTGTAGCTTCCAAACTTTTGGGATTTCTTAGCCCATAATTGATATAGTCCAAAGGATACCATGTCAAAAAAAATCGAGATAAACCAAAGATCAACAACTAATACTAGAAGTTAATTATTTCAAATCTAAAGCAATAATTAGATTTGGAAACCCCGTATCAACTTGAAAAAAATTGAAAAAACCAAGTAAAATTACTTCAATTAATACCACACATACACAGTTAGCACAAGTAGCCAAAATACCTTGCCTAGTAGAATGTACAAAGAATTATAAAATTATCAGAAGTGGAAAAATCCAAAAGATCTTATCAACTGAGAAACTCAATATATTTGAAAACTACGCAATGAAGCTCAGATAGTCCAGAAAAGGTATTTAAGATATTGAATATAGACTAAAAGTCCAATACCATCCTTGTCAAATAAACCAAATGCATGTACACAGAATGGTCCAACTCAAGTATTGGCTAAGGTAGTAGAACTCCAATGCAAACAGAAAATGAAAAATCTCCACGGTATTGTTTAGCGAGTAAAGAACTGGACGAACCCAGATGGAAGCACATGAAAACAAATTAAGATAATCTCAAAATCAATACATTATATTTCATGCAAATACTTGAAGTGGCCATGACATCTAAATTATTCAAACGGTCAAACATATACAGTGAATATGAATGCAAATCGATATCTGGACCGTGAAGCAAAAAGGGATACACAAATCCTTTAGAAGGTCTGGGAAGTGTCAATGTCAATAATACCAAAACTGTTAACATAAATCCTTTAGAAGGGCAGGGAAGTATCAATGCCAATAACACCAAAATTGCTAACGTACTGGAGTATGAGGAAGCTATAACATCCAAATCAACATGATTGTAGTTACTAGGCATGCATGGTAAGACTTTCAGGGTAGATGGCAAAACACCTTTCCCAAAATATTGAAAAGTACTTAGATCCTTTACTAATCACATCTTCTCCAGTTGCATTTACTGCTAGATTACTGCAATTATTGAAACACATAATGGTATTAACTGAATCTAAATGACAGCATGACGTAACCCACTTGACCCATATCCTAGGACCATACAAACCCGTTACATGAAATTCTCCAAATATGAAACAAGCTACTCCTAAGAGGAATAAATGAATTCCAGCCAATCAGTAAACACACTACGCCAACTTTTATATGCACTATGCCATCATTTACACCTTGATTATTGTTATTAGTTGGTGGGATTGAATATCCTTAGCTTATGGTTTATGTGTGATTAAATGAGACCCAGTGGCTCCAAGTCAATGAAATAAAATTCTGAATGAGGCCTGATCCTCCATTGAAGTCTCTAAATTGGGGATGGAGAGGAATCAATAGAACACAATAAAAAGAAACGCATACCAGGGTTCATCCAACCTTCATGTCAAGCCTAGGTTCAAAGGCCATGGCAAGCTCATAGCCTTCCGATGCACTTTTTATGGTGTCTAAAGGACGGCTAGGAAGCCAACTCCATTCATTTTGAACCAACATAGGTTGCAGGAAAGCGAACCTGTAACTAGTAAATTTCTTATTATTATTATCAACATGAAGTGGTCGAGATTTCTAGTTTTGTAAACCATTTTTGCAGATTTTTCATGGAAAGTAAAAGAGGTTTTTTATGGATACCGTGCGTCCTCGTGCAATTTAAAAGGAGTTTGTGTTGCCAACCAGTGCTACCACTGCAGCTTTCAGAGCAAAGTTGGAATTCTGCTTTGGAAAAAAATATTTAAATTATCCAACTTCTTGACAGAAATTATCCATCTTCTTGATAGACAAAATCTTTAAATTGTCCGACTTCTTGACAGAAATTTTATGTCTTATTGAGAGAAGTCTTGAAGATACATTGGCAAGGAAAGTGAGAGGAGGATACCTTTACAGCCAGTGCTAGGTTGGTTTAAATTTTGTTTGATTGAAACTTTTGTGTGGATAAAGACTCGAACCGCCGACCTGTCATTGAGTGAAGCTTTTGGAAATTTTGACTGACGAGGTGGCTTCTCAAGCTTCGCTACATGGACCCACCACCTAACCTATGACATATCAGACTTGGTAACTGTGTAGAATGACCAGTTTATGAGTGAAATATTACAAATGGCACAAGCAACAGATGTCAGTGTTATGTTGTCTATCCTTATCAAAAATGGCAACACAAATATCACGTGCCTGCCAAGTGGTGAGGAAAACATGCTCTGAAGTTGTATCTATAACTTGACTTTGCAATGCCCAACAAGCCTCGACACAACCAATTCGTTTACATGAACATGATCGAACCCAATTCTCTAAACTTAGTCTTTTATACAACAAATGTTAACAGGCTGGAACACCAGTTTTCTATATAGGAACAAGCAACCGCTGAAGGGGAGTGAACGTCTAATGTTAACAGGCTGGAACACTAGTTTTATGTACAGGAACAAGCACATGGAATGATATCTCTATCCATGTTCTTACATTGTCCTTCTCTATCATCAGAATCCTCTAATTTCTTCTGCAATACATGATTGTTGTCATCTTTCTTGGAAACCTTTGAATTACCTTGAGTGAAAAGAGAGACCAGAGGTACTTCCATGACCTTTAATTTCATAGTGAACGATCTATTCTTCATGGGCACAACATGGTCCATAGAAATACCAATGCTGACATATTTAGCATAAGGAGACTACAAATCCATGCCAGGTTTAGTCAAATTTCTGAATCCCAACAAAGATATCTTCAACTTAGTAACAGTTTTGAGCAACTTGGGGAACTGGATCATGACTCCAGGGACGTTAGAAGACTGTGGAAAGGCAATATCGATATCAATATCATCCAGTGGTGTTGTAGGAATTTGGAGGGGCAACAATTGGCCATGGAAAAATAAGTTACCTACAGAAGAAATGCAAAAGAACACACCGGCCTGGACAGTGGCGTTGAGAAGAAGAAGAAGAACAGAATGATTTCGCCAACAAATGCAGCTACTCTGAAAAATCCGAAGAAAAGTCACAGGTTTGAAATTAGGATTTTGGATGTTTTTTTTCAAAATGCACAATTCTAACTCCATCATATTGATAAAGATCTTGAATGAATTCTACTAGTAAATATAAAATTGTTACTCATTCGTTATTGATGGTTATTCATTCGTTATTGATAGTTATTCATTCGTTATATGATATTTACAGGGATAGGAATTATATCATACACTTACTGGTAAGTGTATGATATCATAGAAACTAAAAAGTAGAAGAACACAAAAGTTATATTATGGTAAGATTCATGAATCTTACATACAAGCAAATCCTGTGATTCTGAATAGAGGAATTCGCTAACTCTCCATAAATTGAAAAGAAAACAAAGGAAATATTTGCTCGCTTGGTAACAAATCCCCCTTTTTTTTTAAACTGGGCGAACAAAAGTTTATATTTGCCCCATAATCCGAAATTCAGGCGAATTAAAGCATAAATCCTGAAATATATCAAATGGGAGGGAGAATTCGCTATCAATGATTTTCATATCTATGGAAATCGAGTGAATGGAGGCTGCGGTTGGAAATTTCATGGACGATTTTTTTTTTTTTTATCCCTTTCCCTCATAAAAACCTGGACTAACCCTATCAACAATTTTTTTTTAAAATAAATTAGGGGATGATAATAAAATAATAAAAAATCCAATACAATACAAAAAATTCGGCCCAATCAAAATTTGGAACAGCTTAATTTTGCCCATGAGCGAAATTTCGCCCATGAGCGAAATTTCACCCCTAAAATCATCTATGGTTTTCTCCATTCTTCCAATTGTTTAGTTAATTAATTCTTTCTATGTTTTCTAAAGTGTAGTCACACTAACTTTCTTAGTCCTTAATATCAATCCTTCTATATCATAGCATAGAAGGAAACACTAAAATCAATGTAACATATGAAGGTAATGAAGAACTAGATGCCTAAATGCCTAAATTAATGTATTGTTAAAAGAAAAATATACACAACATTATTAAAATCAATGTATTGTAAGAACCAATTTGAGAAATTAATGCTTACATTAATGCATCGTAATAAAAAATATATATACAAAACATTTGCTAAAAACATGTAACAATAAAGAGAACAATGAATTCAATGCAATGTAAGAAGGAAAATAATATAGTAACTTTCTAAATACTAACAGTTAAAAATACAATACAACTTATTTATTCTAACATAAGATTCAACAACTAAAAATGGGTAAAGGTTGAATAATAAGTAAAACAAAAAAAAGAGAGGCCGAGTGGAATTGGTACAGGAGAGAATAGATTATGGCGCCATCCTCCTAGATTGAGATTTATGTGCAATAATTGCACATAGCGTTTTAGATAATATAGAATATTGCTTGATGATTTATTTGTGAAATTAAACATATATTTGAATTTTGATGTGTTATACTTCTTGTACTCTCATGACCAATAGGTTTTTCTTCGGTTGGAAGAAACAAGAAATTATATATTTATTTTTTTTAAATTGGGCAAAGATGGATAAATCATAAATAAATTTATTTAACATAAATCTACACAGCAGTTGGAAATTTTCGATAGAAACTTAAAATTTAGTTTGTATCTTAAGATACCATGGAGGTCAAAACATCTCTGAATACTGCGTTTTTGTCATTTCACTGATGATTATGTTTAAGGAAAATCCATTAACATAGTGAATAATGTTGTTTTCATTCCCAAATTCAAATAGGTTGAATGATTGTAGTCCACGCTAATCACAAAGAATAAATCTCATTTTCTAGAAGTTAAGGTTATTGTACTAGATTTTTATTATAATTTTAAATTATTTTTGTTTGTGTTGCAATGACGAATACATTTTCTAATCTGATTCTTACAATTATGAATGTTTAGATCACATACCCAAATACTATGATTCAGCTCAGACGCCCAAGAACTATGATTCAACGCAATGATTCTTACTACATGACCAAGGTTGCAAAAATTTCCTTCGCATGGTATACAACTAGGTTGTAATAACTTAAAAACAAGTATCAATGGCTAATAGCATAGACATTATGAAATCTTGCATCCATTACCATTACAAAATAGACAAATCCCAAGAGCATTTGTCTCGGTGTTGCATCATTTTTTTGGGTAATAATTTAAAACCAGGTCATATCTTTTATATTGTAGTCCAAAAAAAAGTTAAAGATATTTATGGAGGAGGTTTGCTAAAATAGGAAACCCAGACCTCCTCCAAATGATCAAATCCATATATGTTAAGTATTTGTAATAGAGATATCCTATCATCCTTGATAACTATGAACATAACTATACTGACCATTAAGCTAACATACAAACTATAGACTATATAGAAACAAAAAAGACGATTCATAGCTGCTTCAGACATAAGGGAAGGGAGTAGTATCTTCCAGGGTTTGGTTCATTAACTGGTTGACCACATTGTCTTCCTTCGGAGTCATGGTCATAGTTTGGGGGTATTCATCAATTTGGATTGGGTTGTCTTGAGTGCCAACAAAGTTGTGATAGTCTTACTTTGGTCCTCGAGCCTCCTCATCTTCAACAAATTGGGAAACCTGAAGTCAAATCCCAAATACATCCTGACACATAGCTTCAAATTTCCCTTCCAGTAACAGAATTCTATGAAAAAAGTCCTATTATGGAATTCTATGTTCCTCTAGGACCTATATTATCATCACTTTTACCATGCAATACACATCTATAATCCGGAACAATTTTGTCTCCCACATCCTTGAGAAGCCAAAGTTAGGGACCCACCCTTCCATTTCTCTTTGGATCTATTCTCTTGACATTACCTTCCATTTTTCCATCCAATTCCTCCACCTTTATCTTTGACAGACTTAGGGATCCTTGAGTGAAAGAAATCCTCAGTTTTCGACTTTGGTTGTATAATTGGAGTGCCCATAACCATGATTCCACCTAGAACAGACCATGTAACTCTTACTTTGGCCTACTCCTTTGCCTCCTAAATTCTCCTTTGGCACTTTTCCTTATTGCTTATATTTGTGCTAGACAAACAAGGGTGACCAAATCAGAGTGAAGATCTAGAGAGGGCACTACCCGCCTGTTGAGTCTCAGAAATGTCGTATTTCCATCCACCTTTCCCTTCATCAGTCTTCACATTTCATCGCTCCATTAACCTTTCATGATACCATTTTCATAATTAAATATGGGTTTAACCTTATTATTTTCCAAATCATTTATTTTAGTATTAAAAGGGAATTTGTGATTAAATATTAGAAAATTGACATGTTTTCATATATCTCAAAAATGTGTGAGTTTTATCATGTGTAGGAATATGTGAAGGATTAATTCAAAATACTTCTCGAATACTTCCTCCACCATTTCAAGATTTGAGGAGATAATTCAATCCTAATCCAAGGAGAATATCATGGAGATTTAGTTGTCATATCTTATCCAAGATATATGAGAGATATGTGTGAGGATTTGAAGGGATTGTATTTTGTAATAAAGGGAAATGGGTTGAGAGAAAAGTGGATCTGTAATTATGAGGTGTTTATCTCCTTTTCAAAGATCTCATGTATAAAAGAGAGTGCCTTCTCTTCATGAGGAGGAGAATTATTATTATGTAGATCAGAGGGGAAAATCAATATTATGTGAAAGATGAGAATCATCATTATGTAGATTAAGGGAATTGTTATGAGATAGGTTCTTGAGGAGAATTGTTATGATGTAGATTGGATTCATGAAGAGACTCCTTTTGTAAACCTACCTGTTGAAGATTAATGCAAGTTTGAGTTCAGTGATCTTGTGTCTCATAGAAGTTAGCATCTAGTGATCTGAAGCTTCCATGTTGGCATCGACAAGGGCCACCGATCCATCTTGGTACGCTTATTGTAAATAGTTAGTGTAGATTTTCATTTCATGTATTTATTATTTTGATTTCATGTTATTTTGTTTGATTTCACTATTCAAATGTGTTGCAAAGTGTGGTAATGCAGGAATGGTTGGATCTCCATATTTCACCATACATGAGCTTTAATGGAGCATCCTACATGTTAGTTTAATTGTTTCAGGAGATAGAAACAAAGTTCATCGTTTCTTTTCATGAGCCATCAATGAACATGTCCATCACCTGAGCAAGAGATTTTGTTTTTTTATGAGTTTTTATTTCCATCTTTCGAATTGAGTGACGATTGTTATTTTTAAGAGTGTGTTGGTTTCTAAATGGTTTTCTTATCTAATCTATACTAAACAGACATAGGAACCTATCTGTTATCGGCGCATATAGTGCATCAACTCTATTGATTACAAATCTCGGTTGATAATTTATGTTTGGTAATATATTATGCAAATAATTGCACCAACACCGCCCTACTTCCTAGAGTGGAAAGAGGGTTGCCATCACTTTTTCTCAGGAACCTCAGACCCAATTCCTTCCTTAATTTGTCTAGTCAAATGTCTTCTCAATATCAAGTTGGTTGGCTACTTAAAAAACCTAAGTAACTAAACTTCTTAAGACCACTCAACAATAAAAGAAACCAAAATAGGCATAGGAAATTATCATGCTTTGGAATGTGCTCGAGAAGCCTAGAATAGATTGTGGTTTTATTCACCGCAAGTTTCATTGAACCACCTATGTCACCTCATCGTCTCATACCATTCTTCATCATTATCTAGAAATTGTTAAGTCACTTGGTACAACTTCGAACCATTTCTTGCACCCATGATCCTCTCCATACCATCATCTATTGGAACTCTATCATCCCATCATAGGGGATTTTGGGTGAGCTCATACTCATCCCAAACGTCCTTGCTACCATAGAAAATTTTAAGGGTGAAATTTCTCCCATGGGAGAAATTAGGGGGTTTGTAATTTTGGTTGGATGAATTATTTGCATAAAGGGGTTTGATTATACATAAACCCATATTTATTTTAAAAATATTGTATGTAAAACCCTTAGCTCATGGGAATTTGTGAGGGGAGATTATGGAAATCCATTTCTCCTTGTAAAATTCGAACTAGATCTTCCCATTCACCATATTTTTCTGGTAATCACGATTATTCAGATGTATTTAATACCAATTTTGTGGGAACAACAATTATTTGGAGGTATTTCTCCCTATAGATTCCATTTGCACTTTGTTCAAGTTTTCCATTTTCCCAAGTTTCTTGGGATGACATTTGTTTTTGGAAGTTATTTAGCCTACTCTTCATGGAAGCGAGGGTTATAGGGGAATCATTATGTCCCTACTTAAGGACCATGGAAATGGACATTGAGCCAAAAACTGCATGTTTTATTCTTATTCATATTAATTCTTCTTGGCTTACTTAGCGTCAAATGACCTATGTGAGAAACTATAACCACGTGCTCCATCTATTAGTGTCGAAATTAGAGGCTATGTCCTTCATTTCTAGAGACAATTTCTTATTTGTTTATCTTCCTTCTACAAAAGTTGTGGTAGTGATACTTATTCTCAAGGGATGAGGAGTTTCACAAGGAGGGACACAACATCTAATCCATCTTTCATTTGACAATAACTTCTACATTTTAATTTGGTGAGCACTCAGTTCCTTGAATCTCCAAATTAGGGTATCTTCTTTGTCCTAGATTGAGTAAGCTACGAGCTCTTTGGTTAAATAAAAAATCACTCTCTAAAAGATGTAAATTTATATATATAACATCTCTTATTGTTCAATACTTTGTCTTTTCAAAGAAAATGTCTTGGTGTACTATGGAGTTTAGTCAAAAGGAACCATATATCTGAGTGACGTACTTTACGGATGGGCCATGGCATTTGGCTTTAAACCCTCCACTAGAAGAAAAATAATTTGATAATTGAATATGTTGAGTTAAAATGAATGTGTTAACATTGTTTGTCCAATAAATTTCTAAGCATTTGCATCCTTCACTCTCGTACACATATATTCTTTGTGAGCTAAACATTCTTGGAGAAAGGAATGTTTTTTTTTGGAATTAGATGAATCGTTAGGCATCAAGATCATTTCAATTAATAGTTTCCAAGAATAATTTTGCATAGAAAAGTGATTTATTGAAGAGACTTACTCCCATTTATTTAGAAAAGGGCACTCACTGAGTGGACATCGGTATCCATAGAGTTCCTTTGGGATCACTTCTAACTTCTTGCAAGCCTCACATAGCCTCAAAGTTTTTGGCCCAAGGTAGGAATCCTCTCTTTTGATTTTTAATAACCTGTTATTTCTTCCCTATTGTTAGCAAACTTTTCCACCCTCCATTCAGATATGGTATATGGGTAAAATCAACGATGGAAAAGGGATAATTCAAAGAGAGAATGCCCAAAATTGTCACGAGCAAACCTCCTCTCTATTCGGGMTGGTGTGTTCCAACCTCGGGGGGAGTCCCTAGGCACAAGGCTACTCATTTGTACTTGATTTTCTACAAAATAACACACAAAAACAACATCAAAATTTCTATGGGCAACATGTGAACACATTGCCAAAGCATTAGGAAAATACAGTTTTAAAGTTGCTTGGAGGGATCTTGCACTATTAGCACAAGAGAGATAGAAGAAAATAGAAGAGAAACCACTTAAAAGATAGTTTAATATCACAATAAATGGCATGAACTACTAATATAATTGCAAAAATAAAACAAAGTACCAACAAGAAGGAAWGTTCAGAAACAAACACAACACTTCTTTATTATAGGCTTGCCAAAGGGTTGATTGTGCCACAATCAACAAGTCCACAACCGGTACAATGACTATCCTTGCTTAAAGAGAGAGTATCTAGAATAGATAATGAGAGAGAAGAGAGAAGAAGTAATAATGTGTTGTTGCTACAAAAATCCCACACTCAACTGATGTAGATCATCCAATATATAGTACTATGGGTGCACTTTCCAAGGAAGAGATACCATGGCACATAGGAGAAGGAATAGGATAAGGGAAGTATGGCACATGGGTGAAGAAATGATAAGTGGGAGAAGGAAGGGATACATGCACAAGGAGAAGTGGAGTGAAACTTCCACATGTGAGGAGAAGGTAGAGTAAAGGCATGGTAAAGGATAGAGGAAAAGGGACTTGCGCACTAGGTTTTTTGGAGAATGTGCATGGGAGGACATAACTTAGGGAATTAAGTGAGTGAATGTGAGTTGAGTAATGAGTAAATAAGAGCTAAATGATAGGTAAGAGTGCTCCAAGAGAGGAGTGTATTTAAGTGATTGAGGGAGTGACTTGATGCGCATGAGTATGGGAGAATGCGCTCTAAAAATAGAGAGGAGGTGCACTCAAGCATGGGAAGAGGGAATAATGTGCCACATGTGAGAGACTGGGGTTTTAAGAGGCATTTTAGTGGTATAATATGAAAAGGAATAGGAGATATGTATGTTATATGGTGCATGCATGAGAGAGGAGGGAGTTATCAAGGGATATTGTGCCACATGTGTGAGGGAGAAAGAGAGAATTTAGGGTGCACTTGAGGAAGTGGGAGAATATAATGAGAGGTATAACCATGTGCTTAGGATTTAATGAGTAGGAGGAACACATGGAGGATTAAATTTGGAATCCAACGCATGTCTAAAGGCCAAATTTGGCCAAGTAATGCATGAGTTAGCCGAAGAGGAATTTCTCCCTATTTTTTAGGAATTTAGTGTTTAAGAGGAGTTTAGGAATAATTTAGCGAAATTAATGCATGGAAAGTGGGGTTATAGCGAGTGAGGAAAATTTAATGAGAAAATTAATCCTTGATTGGCTCAATAATCTCCATGGTATTGCCACCTCACCTATGTGCCCTATTTAATTAATCCACTTTGATGCTTTTTCCTTGGAAAATCCACCCCCCCTTTAATTAATGCCATGTAAATTCCACATGTCACACTGAAACTCTACCAAATGTTGGAATCTGACCTTGCTACTTCTCACCTATGGAGCCAACCACCCCTATGATTTATAAAAATTACTAAAAATAGGGTTCGTCTCCTAAAATTTAGGAAACTTTCAAAAACATACAGGATGACTAGGAGAACATTGCCATGTATCAACTGCCTAAAAATAGATACTACTAAAAATAGAATATCCTTACATGTCAATGATATTGTACCCATTGGATTTTATTTTTTGAGAGGATTCCAAATATGCGATCAGAATCAACGTGAGAACCCTAGTGCTCCACTTGCTAAAAATAGAAATATCATGCATGTTGCCCGGAAAAGGTCCAAACGACTCAGAATGTCTCAAGGATCAACAATGCACGTTATGAATCTCAATCTGATGCATGGAGCTCAACTTGCTAAAAAACTAAATTTCTTGCATGTCACCCAGAAAAATGTCATTGAACTCGGAATCATGCAAGGACCAACCCTGTATGCTCAAAACTCTCAAATGAGTCTCCAATCACTATCTCCTAAAAAGTAGAGTCACCTGCTATATACATAAATCTCTCTCAAATCCTATGAAATTGTGCTAGCTCTAACTCTAAAACAAAAACAACCATGTACCATTCTTGTACCTACCTCTAACTCACACAAGTGCTAATCTCTAGGAAAATCTTTGAATTCCAACCTAAATAGTGCATGCTAGCTCTTAACCCTCAATGTTTTCAAGGGTGAAAATATAGGGGTTAACACCTCTTAAATCTTATATTCATAACTTAATTTTTATACCTTAGACACTCTTGGAGTCCATTCTAAAGGGTAAAAATCAAAATCCCATTAGTTCATGTTTGGACTTGGGTTTTCTGAACCCTAATACCAAATGGGTCAAACTGAACACCCATAAGCCAAACCAACAATAATGAATCTAATGGAGTGGTTTTCCATATCAATCCATCATATATACTCGACATATCATCCCATCACGTATACTCCTTGATTTCCTCAAATTTAAACTACCTTATAGCCCATATTTTGAATATTCTCTTGATCCCTCTCATGGTGGTATGCTTCTTAAATTAGGATGGAGAAACCTAGAAGATATTTGGCAACTCTGGATCCATTTACAATTCAATCTTGGGAGCGTTTTTTTCTATTTGGCCATTCTTTTTTTTGGGTACATGGTCTATATGATGCCTCTCCCTCAATATTTGTATCTTGTGGAATACTCATGCTAAAATCCCCCTAAAAGCCTCAAAGTGAACTTCCAACACTTTATGGAACACTTAAATCTTTTGGGGTATTTTCAAGATTCATCTTCAAAATTCCAGGGGAAGATATTGGAACGATTAGGTTTAGGGGAGAACACTTATCTTCATGTTGTAGTGTATTATATTCCATGTTGTCCCTCCATGGCCACAACACGAAAAGATATTGAGAAGGTCATGTTTGGTGCCCTAGATAAAGTTTTTAAGAAAACATGTGTGAAACACAAGGATATTGGGATTCTTGTGGTGAATTGTAGTCTTTTTAATCCAACTCCTTCACTCTCTACTATGATTGTGAATAGGTATAAGTTGAGGGAGAAAATTTGGGGTTTCAATCTAGGTGGAATTTGTTGTAGTGCAGGAGTTATTTCCATTTATTTTTCCAAGGATTTGTTACAATTTCATAGAAACACACATGCAATAGTTGTGAGCACATAAAACATTACTCAAAATTGGTATTTCAGCGACAAAAAGTCAATTTTGATACCTAGTTTCTTGTTTCATATCAAGGGATCTATAGTTATTCTTTCAAATATGATCTCTAATCATCGATGTGAAAAGTACAAGCGTGTCCATGTTGTGAGAACTCATAAAAGGAGCAGATGATAAAGCATTCAACTATGTTTATCAGGAGAAAGATGAAGCTGGCAATCTTGGTGTGGCATTATCCAAAGAACTTATGGCCATAGCAAGAGGATCGTTGAAGACTAATATCAAAACTATCAGACCTTTTTCTCTACCCATCATCGAGCAATTACTTTTCTTTGCAACCCTTGTTGGGAGAAAGGTCTTCAACATAAAGATCAAACCCTATATTCCATATTGTAAGCTTGCATTTGAACATTTATGTATTAATGCTAGAGGAAGAGTTGTGATTGATGATCTTGAGAAGAACTTGCATCCCAAGACATTACATGTAGAAGCTTCTAGTATGACTCTGCATGACTTCGAAAACACTTCTTCAATCTCAATTTAGTATGAGCTCAATTACATTGAGCCCAAAGGGCAGATGCAAAAAGGAAATCAATTTTGGTAGATTACATTTGGTAGTGGATTCAAGTGCAACAGTGTTGTTTGTCAAGCACTTTGAATTGTGAAACCACCTGCTAATATCCCTTGGGATGATTGCATTGATCAATATCTAATAAAATTGATGATAGAATCAGGAATCAATGTGAAATGAGTTTGAAACTCTAATGCATCCAGTTCAACCTCAGATTTCCATGTATCTCCTAGATTTGTGTGCATTTTGGAGTTATACAATATTGCTATTTTTCATTGGTCCCCATTTCAAGGTTTCTCACATGTTTAAGCTTTGATTTTTTATTTTTTTCACTTCCAAACTATTGCATCTTCAAGTTGTGTATCCAGGATTTGGATTCTGAAATTGTGTTGCATCCAAGATTTAAGAGGGATTTTGCATTTTTCTATATTTTCTCATGCAGACTTTGTAGGTAGGCTAGTAGTAGTATCATTCAATTTCATTGTTATTTGTATAAAATTCATTTGTGGGAATTGTTTCAATGGGAAATTCATATTATTTCTCCTTCACATTTCTCTCCAGAACTACAATTCTTTTGTAGCTTTATTGAAATATCTAGCTATAAAAGTTGCATCATCAAGGTGATCGACTGTTGAACAAATGGGAAGGCTTCTTCTTGGTTTTCTATGTAGCATCGATTTCTTTCTAAAGAACACATTTAGGTTCATAAATCTTGGTATAGGAAGATTGGTAACCAACCTAACGAGGAGGTTTTATGGTAGTTTTCTTTTTAAGAACAATTTCCTTTTCAAAACAATGTTTTATAGGTAGACAAGCAGTAGCAGTAGCTAATTTCATTATTCCCTTTTCTAGTACCTCTACTGATATATGTAGCTATAAATATGGCATCATCAAGAAAGTTCTTGACTTTGAACAATCACATGTTTTAATTTTTGCTTGATTGTCAAAGGTGAGTTAACTTTACGAGTTATCATACTAAAATAAAATTAGGTTAATGGAATATTGACAGTTAATTGTATTAGAAACTTTGTTGTCTTTTGGTATTATAAGGTCGGTATCTTTTGGTATGAGAATATTGATATCGTATTTTCAAGTTCTCCTCCCTATCTTCAACTTTGGGAAGGGTAGAAACTTCATGTAGTGATTTTTCTTCCAGTTTTGAATCTTTTACAGAGTTGTTTGATTCATTAATAAAAGTAGCATTGGCCTTTCACTTGGTAATGTACTATGCTTGTTACCTTATGAGGAGATGTATAATGATCTGTCATTTGGATTCTACCATATAGGATGTAGCCTGAAAGGATGGAGGTCAGATTGTTTGCTTGAATAAAAGGATGTTGCTATATACTTTGAATGATGAACTTTCACTCATTGTAGCAAAGATGCTCATTTCTCAAAGGTTGGAAGATTTGCCTCAACAAATTCACCTTTTCCATTTTATTTTTCTTTCTAATGGTGACCTTTCATGGCAATGCGAGATAATGCTAGCCAAGTATTTTTGAAAAGGCTATTGATGCCTTCTCAAATGCTCAATAATAATATATGTAATCCTAGAAGCGTGGATGGTCCACACTATTCAACTAAAGCATATTAGAGGAAAGTGAGTTTTGATTAATCATTTTGAGATATTTAATCTTCTTGTTAAACTCTTCTTTTTTTATTCTGCTACTTTGACAAATTTCTTATAGTACAAGCAAATTTCACTTGGATTGTAAATATTCGTATAAACAAATAACACTTGTAACATATATTGAATACAAGTTTTGTTTTAGATCATGGAAATAAAGTCCATTTTTTCTTTGTCTCGATTAGCTACATCAAGTTCCTACCTCAACAATGAAATATCATTGTGAAAGTGTATAGATAGAAAGAAACTAGAGAATATTCGATGTTGAGCATTGTTGTTGATTACATATTTCTTCACCTTCATGCCTTGGATTTTGAAATAATGCAGAGATTTCATTACTGGTGATGGCTAAACATGCCATGCCATGGTTTATTACTTGTTATGTTCAAAATCATATATACTATTTTGATGAAGAAAATTTAAAACCAAGATAGGTATGTTCTTCAATGGAAATGTTGCATGGTACCATTTACATTCAAGGGAAAAACCCTAGAGGAAACCTCTGTATTGAGTTTAGCTAGGTTCGGATACCTCCACATGGAAGATGGTTGGTTCTGTGCAAATATGATTCCACGAGACTGGAAATATGGAATTCAGGGTCACATGAGTCGAAACTCTGGCTATATAGAGGGAAAAATGATCAATACTTCATCTTCAAAGATATCTTCTGAATCCAAAAACAGCTCAATCCATGCCAGGTTTAGTTGACTTTCTGAATCCCAACAAAGATATCTTCAACTTAGTAGCATTTTTCAGAAACTTGGGGAACTGGATCTTGACTCCAGGGACATTAAAAGACTATGGAAAGGTTATATCGATATCAATATCATCCAGTGGTGTTGTAGGAAGTTGGAGGGGCAGCAATTGGCCATGGTAAAATAAGTTACCTATAGGAGAAATGCAAAAGAACACACCAGCCTGGACAGTGGCATTGAGAAGAGGAAGAAGAACAGAATGATTTCGCCAACAAATGCAGCTACTCTGAAAAATCCGAAGAGAAGTCACAGGTTTGAAATCAGGATTTTGGATGATTTTTTTTCAAAATGCACAATTCTAACTCCCTCATATTGATAAAGATCTTGAATGAATTCTACTAGTAAATATAAAATTGTAACTCATTCGTTATTAATGGTTATTCATTTGTTATTGATAGTTATTCATTCGTTATATGATATTTACAGGGATAGGAATTATATCATACACATACTGGTAAGTGTATGATATCATAGAAACTGAAAAGCAGAAGAACACAAAAGTTATATTATGGTAAGATTCATGAATCTTACGTACAAGCCAATCGTGTGATTCTGAATAGAGGAATTCACTAACTCTCCATCAATTGAAAAGAAAACAAAGGAAATCTTTGCTCGCTTGGTAACAAATCCCCCTTTTTTTTTTAAACTGGGTGAACGAAAGTTTATATTTGCCCCATAATCCGAAATTTAGGCGAATTAAAGAATAAATCCTGAAATATATCAAATGGGAGGGAGAATTCGCTATCAATAATTCTCATATCTGTGGAAATCGGGTGAATGGAGGTTGCAGTTTGAAATTTCATGGACGATTTTATTTTTTTTATTCCTTTCCCTCATAAAAACCTGGGCTAACCCTATCAACGATTTTTTTTTAAAATAAATTAGGGGATAATAATAAAATAATAAAAAAACCAATACAATACAAAAAATTCGGCCCTATCAAAATTTGGAACCCCTTAATTTTGCCCATGAGCGAAATTTTGCCCCTAAAATCATGTATGGTTTTCTCCATTCTTCCAATTGTTTAGTTAATTAATTCTTTCTATGTTTTCTAAAGTGTAGTCACACTAACTTTCTTAGTCCTTCAATATCAATCCTTCAATATCATAGCATAGAAGGAAACATTAAAATCAATGTAACATATGAAGATAATGAAGAACTAGATGCCTAAATTAATGTATTGTAAAAAGAAAAATATACACAACATTATTAAAATCAATGTATTGTAAGAACCAATTTGAGAAATTAATGCTTACATAAATGCATCGTAATAAAAAATATATATACAAAACATTTGCTAAAAACTTGTAACAATAAAGAGAACAATGAATTGAATGCAATGTAAGAAGGAAAATAATATAGTAACTTTCTAAATACTAACAGTTAAAAATACAATACAACTTATTTATTCTAACATAAGATTCAACAACTAAAAATGGGTAAAGGTTGAATAATAAGTAAAACAAAAAAAAAGATCTAGTAATGACTAAAGTAGTAGAGGCCGAGTGGAATTGGTACGGGAGAGAATAGAGTATGGTGCCATCCTCCTAGATTGAGATTTATGTGCAATAATTGCACATAGCATTTTAAATAATATAGAATACTACTTGATGATTTATTTGTGAAATTAAACGTATATTTGAATTTTGATATGTTATACTTCTTGTACTCTCATGACCAATAGGTTTTTCTTCGATTGTAAGAAACAGGAAATTAGTTTTTTTTTTTTTTTAAATTGGGCAAAGATGGATAAATCATAAATAAATTTATTTAACATAAATCTACATAGCAGTTGGAAATTTTCGATAGAAACTTAAAATTTAGTTTGTATCTTAAGATACCATGGAGGTCAAAACATCTCTGAATACTATGTTTTTGTCATTTCACTGATGATTATGTTTAAGGAAAATCCATTAACATAGTGAATAATGTTGTTGTCATTCCCAAATTCAAATAGGTTGAATGATTGTAGTCCACACTAATCACAAACAATAAATCTCATTTTCTAGAAGTTAAGGTTATTGTACTATATTTTTATTATAATTTTAAATTATTTTTGTTTGTGTTGCAATGACGAATACATTTTCTAATCTAATTCCTGCAATTATGAATGTTTATATCACATACCCAAATACTATGATTCAGCTCAGACGCCCAAGAACTGTGATTCCTTTGTCTCGATTAGCTACATCAAGTTCCTACCTCAACAATGAAATATCATTGTGAAAGTGTATAGGTAGAAAGAAACTAGAGAATATTCAATGTTGAGCATTGTTGTTGATTGCATATTTCTTCACCTTCATGCCCTGGAATTCGATATAATGCAGAGATTTCATTACTGGTGATGGCTAAACATGCCATGCCATGGTTTATTACTTGTTATGTTCAAAATCATATATACTATTTTGATGAAGAAAAGTTAAAACCAAGATAGGTATGCTCTTCAATGGAAATGTTGCATGGTACCATTTACATTCAAGGAAAAAACCCTAGAGGAAACCTCTGTATTGAGTTTAGCTAGGTTGGGATACCTCCACATGGAAGGTGGTTGGTTCTGTGCAAATATGATTCCACGAGACTGAAAATATGGAATTCAAGGTCACATGAGTCCAAACTCTGGCTATATAGAGGGAAAAATGCTCAATCCTTCATCTACAATGATAAATTTAATCCTTTCCAAAATATGTTTATGATTAAAAATAACCAAGACATAGCCATTCATTGATCATTTATTTCTTCATTACTTTCTGCATCTCAATTTTGGGAGTTGGTATGCACATCTGCAAATCTTTATTAAACTTTTTGTGTGAAATAAGCATTATCCAATGCAAAAAAAGAGAGGATGATGGCTTCTAGGGCCTCCTATCAATATCCATATTTATATATCCAAAAAGAAGAAGATTTGAAAGTCCAAAAGATTTTTATAGATCTTTCTTAATTACATATAAAAAAGACCCAATCATTACCTCCTTATTGAGAGACCAAAATTATACAAAACAAAATTGCATGTATATCTCATATAATAGCTTAAACATAGACCATAAAAAAATTGTTATCTAGAACTATTCAATACAAAACAACAACAAAAATGTATCCTCTAATATGTTCCAGGCAGCTAGGAAAAGAAACAAATAAATCTTTGTGATTATGCATAATAAACTTTTGAAATGGATATAATCTAGCCTAGTATATTTTGAGTTTCAAAGTTATCTAGGGGTTAGTCTTTAGGAGTTATTATGTTCCACCACTGTTTAGAGTATTTCAAACAAACCTCACAAGTTTTGCTTGCATTCTATCATTTCATGGTCATGGCTAAACAGATCATAATGAATTTGCATGACTTTGTTAAGTGGACCAAAAGTATAGGAGCCTCAACAAACTCATCAAGTGTAGGTTAATCAATGAAGTATGTAGGTTGCCCTCATAAACATAAATAGTTCAAACAAAAAACCTAAAGTTAAACCAAGTTAGAAAAGGCATGAAATCACACTGTTGAAATCAAAATAAAAGGTAGTACTCAAAATATGCACATAAAATAGAGTACCCATCTTGTACAAAGTTAAAATAGGTTGTCAATGTAAGAGTATGCACAGGAATTAAAACACTACGCATCATCATCCGACAAGAATTCATCATGAATATAAAATGTTAATGCACCCTCTAAAAATCACTCTTCAGTGTAAAAATGTTTTAGAAGTAAAGAGTTGGTCTATAGGAGCTTCCATGGTTGGCGGAGATGTGATTGCTTTCAATGATGCTTATTTTACCTCGTAGTTCAAGAGAGTACTAGTTTTGTAATATCTTCATAGTCTTTCTCAAATGAAAACAAATCTAAGTCCACCATGTCTTAGAAGATCAAATACACTAAAGACAAATCTGGAACATAGATAGAATCATGGAAATAAAAAAAATAAAAAATAGATCATGGAGGAGACTAGATCTTATTCCCTGAATTCTCTATGGGGCACTAAATTATATACCATTTGTCATCCTTCTGTGACAAGGGGTCCGCTCGAATGTTATGTTATAATTTATGATCTCAGGGAATTGTTTTACAGATACTAGGTTTGTCTTTGAACAACACAATGATCCATTTCAGATCATTTCATGTCAAAGATTATATGTTTGAGAGAGTGGTTTTCAAACTCAACCTCCATAATCTCATCCTTTAGGTTTGTAATACTCATTTCTAGGGTTTGGTTTTCAAATTCAACCTTCAAAGGTTGTTCCAGAGGGCACTGAAGCAATTGTCAAGGAATATTCAATTTATTTGAGAATAAGTTATAAATCAACAAACATAGGTCTATTGCTAGAAGTAAATATCTACAAAATTTGCAAGTGCCCAAAATAATTGCAAGTAATCAAAATCCATATATAGTGTTATGATAACTCAAAATTTGTAGTAGTACCATCCTAAAAGAAATTACCATTATCATGCTTAGTGAAGAAATAAGGTTTTTCTTTTGTTAAATTTTTTTTTTTTTGAATGATGTTGGTCAATACAAGCTACACTATACAAAATAGGACACTACTCTGAAGTAGATATGTCTCACATGTTGTGAAAGCTAAGCAACCGTGACTGGGGGTATCTGTTTTGCCAAAATAACCTAGATCTTGCACATGGACCCAACCACATTAAATAGTCCATTTTCACTGGTATTCTATCCCACAAGGGTGAACATGTACCTAGGGGGATTTGAACCTTGGTGGGGGTAATAACAACACCTTCACTTTACCAACCAAGGAAACCTGCATTGACATACATATTAAGTTTGAATGTCAAGTGTTGTGTCAGATGGGCTAAGAGTATATTAAAGGTGAGTTGGTATTAAAATAGGTTAACTTTGTTAGAACTAATACCCACCTAATTTGGGCCAACTACCTATTAGCACACTTTTTCAACTTCCAATGGAGCCGATATAATAGATTAAAAAAAATGATGAAAAAGGTACTTATTCAAGGAAAAAATCCCCAAATTGTCACGGGCTAGACCCCTCTCTTTTCAGGTTGGTGTGTGCCAACTTCAGGGGGGAGTCCCTAGGGTACTTTGCTACTATATTAAGGTCTTATTTTCTGCAATTTACGAAGAATTTTTTTTTTGTCTTGGACAGCGTGTAAAAAATACCTAAGACATTAGGAAAAAGAGAGTTTTATGTAACTTGGAGGCATCTCGCACGGTTAGAACAAGAGAGATAGAAGAAAATAGGAAAGAAACCACTTAAAAGATAGTAAGATATCGCAATAAATTGCATGAACTACTAATCTAATTTGCAAAAAATAAACAAGGTACCAACAAGAAGGAAAGTTCAGAAACAAAGAGAACACTTCTTTATTATAGGCTTGTCAAAGGATTGATTGCACCAAAATCAACAAGTCCACAATGGGTGCATTGACTATTCTTGCTCAAAGAGAGAGTAGCTAGACTAGAGAATGAGAGACAAGAGAGAAAAATAATAGTATGTTGTTGATGCAAAAATCCGACCAATAATCCATGTAGAGACCTCCAATATATAGTAGTAGGGGTGCACTTTACCAATAAGAGACCATGAGGCATATGAGAGGGAGTAAAGAGGAGTGTATGTGCATGAGTAAGGGAAGGAGTGAACTAGAGTAATTCATGTGCATGGGAGGACAAAGACATGAGTCAATGCACGCACTTGTGAAGGCGAAAAGGGAAGAAAACTTGGTAAAAGAGGAAAAAGGGGAGATCATTCCCTAATTTTTAAGGAGAGAATGTGCATGTGGAAATGAAGACTAGGAATAGTAGAAAGGAATAAGGGTTAGAAAATGGAAAATATAAGAGTTTAGGATAAGGTTTGATCACATGATAGGTTAAAGGATCACAGGTGGGGGATGTGGGAGTAAATGGATGGATTTACTTAGAATAAATATGGAAGAAAAGAGGAAGGGGTACATGAATGAATACATGCACTAGGAACTAGGGAGATAAAAGGAATTATTGCTAAGAAATAGGGAGAAATAAAAGAAGGAGACACATTAATTATTAATTAATAAATGCGCTAGATAATAGGAAATAAGGAGATAAATTAATGCACTAGGAAGTAGTAGGAGTTAGGAAATAAATTAATGGGCTAATAAATAGGAGGTAAAAAAGGAAGGCACATTATAGCTAAAAAATAGAAAAAATGGAGGCTCATTAAAACAATGAGTTAGAAAATAGGGAGAGAGAGGAGTTAGGCTAAAAAATAGGGAGAGAAAAAGTTGGAAGTTAGAAATTAAGGAAAAATGGAGGCTCATTAAGACAATGAGCTAATGAGTTAGTCTAAAAAAATAGGGAAAAGGTAGGCTCATCAGGACAATGTGCTATAAAATAGGGAAAATGGAGGTGTATTAATGCTTGAAAATAGGAGGAAAGTGGTTTAAGCTTCAATTATCCCAATCACACCCAAATAAACTTGCCACCTTATCCACACTCCCCCTTTTAAATATTTTAATTCTATGTATTTGCTTTTAACCTTGGAAAGTGCACCCCTCATTAATTAGCTTAATTATTTTGCTTTTAACCTTGGAGAATGCACCCTCTCATCAAATGATGCCAAGTAGATGCCACATGTCACACTTATCATCACCACCAACCACCCTTGCTATAAATAGAAACTGCTAAAAATAGAGTCTGACTCCTAAAAAATAGGAAACTGTCAAAAACATCCAGGATGACTAGGAGAACACTTCCATGTGTCAGATTTCTAAAAATAGACACTGCTAAAAATAGAATGTCGTCGCATGTCACTGATATTATACTTATAGGATTCGATTTCTCGTGAGGATTCCAAATATGCAATCAGAATTGACATGTGAGCCCTGGTGCTGCACCTGCTAAAAATAGAAATTACTTGCAAGTCATCCCGGAAAAGGTCGAATAGACTTATAATGTCTCAAGTATCAATATTGTATGCTCACAATCTTGATCTGAGGCTTGGAGCTCAACCTGCTAGAAATAGAAAGTACTTGCATGATCCCCAGAAAAATGTCATTGGGCTCAGTATCATGCAAGGACCAACACTATATGCTCAAAACTATCAAATGAGTCTTTGGCCACTATCTCTTAAAAATTAGGGTCACCTGCTATATATAGAAATATCTCTCAAATCGTGTGAAACTGTGYTAACTCTAACTATGAAACAAAAACAACCATATACTAGTGTTACCTTTCTCTGATGGGAACCAACCTCTGGCTCATACAAGTGCTAAAACTCTAGGAAAATCTTTGAATGCCGGCCCAAATGGTATATGTTGGTTCTTAACCCTCAAAATTTTCAAGGGTGAAAATCCAGGGGTTAACACTACCCCAATTATCCCTCAATGGCAAATACTATATGAAATTTTGTAGATAAGATTTGTTGATTGAATACATGGCTCTGGGACCCTTGTTTAGAATCAATCATGGATTTTGTATGAGTGGTTTCCTGAATCCTTTTTCCTATTTATAGGTATGTGCAATGAGAATGCGGGTATGTGTGGTTTTGGTCCAATAGGGATTGCTTGGAAGACTAAGATGGGTCAATAGTAGTGTCCTTAGCGCCTTGAACAATTCTTGATTTGAGTTGGCATCCATACCTTCTTAAGAGAGTATCTTTGTTCTTTTTAGGATGTTACTTTTGTGTTATCTTATATTTATATTTGTTGTTCACAGTGTTGTTGTAATGATTCATTGTGTTGTGGTATTTTTAGAATATTTAATTTTTGTTATTTTTCTACCATTGTTGAATTTATTTATGTACATAAAGTTCTTTATAAGGTTTTGCTTCCTTTAGAGTGAATATAATATATCACATGGATTACAATAATCCAAATCTCTAATGTACTTTCTAAGGAAAAATCTTTAATAAATACTTTAATTACAAGTTTGCCCATTAATGTATGAAATACTCAACTTCCATACGAGCCCTTACTACCTTTAAATGTATGTTTACATTGATTAGTCTAAATATGGAGAGAGAGTGTGACCACTTTAAGCAATGATTGCAAGGTATTTCACACACAAAGTGAAGTCACCAAGAAGGACTAACCTCCAATGCAGAAGGTAGGAAAACAAAGCAAAGAAGTGTTTAGAAATAATCCTTTAAAAAGATTTGGTGAAGACAGACTCAATACATGGGACTAAATCTTCTTTCTATTACAGTCACACAACTTCCATCAAAGCAACCTAATTTGGGAGGTATAAGGAATAATGTTATTTTATGTATTCTGCAAATAAATTATATATTGTAGAATTATGAAAAATACATCAAGTAATTTCAAGGATTTGCTTCCTCTTCCAACCAATGCTAGAAGAGTCAACATTTAACACATTTCAAATATCTTGTACTTTCTGAGGAAAAATCCTTTAACAACTACTTGAATTATAATTTTGTCCATTAACTTGCATAACATTGAGATATGAACTGAACTCTTGCAACCTTTAAATGCATGTTTACATTGATTACTCTAGAAGAAGGAGAGAGAGGTGAATTTAAACAACAACTAGAAGGATTGGTAAATTTCTGCTCACAAAGCAATATAAAGGGTGGAGAAACAAAATATAAATTGTGATTAGATATTCCTCCAAAGAGAAACTTTGTTAAAGCCACACTCCCAAAATTATGCATCGATCTTCTTTTCTTCCACAGTGCAATATCCACTAATGAGACCTATTTGGCTAGTCTATATTTTCTTAGCTAATTTCGGTGTTGAAAGACACACCCTAGTCACCGGGAAGATGATCCAGGCCTTCCATCATTCTTCATTGATTCTGCAGTGCTCCCATATTCCAGGTATTATCTTTTAGTTGCTTATTTGTATTTCGGTTAAGATCCTTTTGTCTTTTGATCTAGCTGAGTGTTGTTATTTTATTCAGCCGCAGTTACTTATTTATATTCCGGATAAGATCCTTTGTCTGTTGATCTAGTCGAGTATTGTCAGTTTATTTAGCCGCATTCGGCCATTTTGTAATCCACGAAGATATCATAATACAAAATTTGCAGTCCTTTGTCACGTTTATTATTTGTATGATCATTTATATGCTGTAAACCTTTGATCCTACACACACATTAGTAGCATTTCCTAGACTAGCCAAGTCAAGAACATTACAGTGGTATTAGAGCTTTAGTCATGCCTGTCTATGACTAAAGACAATGAGTGCAGTAGAAGACCGAGAGGGCCGTGAACACATAGGTGATGGATATGTCACTTACAATAGGCATCAAGAAAGAAGGCATAGGCCTGATTTCCCCCCTTTTCCTCCTACCTCAGAGGAAGAGGAAGAGGCACACAGAGAAGCAGAGAGAAGGGCAGAGCGTGACACTGAGCACGAGGCAGAGAGGATACTGGGAGATAGATATGAGCGATCAGAGGGTAGTGGCAAGGCCCCCGTAGGTCCAGAGGAAGCGTTCATGCAGGTTATCAACGATATGTTAACTAGTCAACATACCATGTCTCAGTCCTTGGCACAGGTGGTTGATAGATTGGCTAGAGTGGGCACCCCAGATACACAAGTCCTGCATGCAGCACAGGGGAACTCGAGAGCAGGCAGTAGACTCCAGTCACCCTCTCGTACATACACCTCTGCGAGTAGGATTCCCAGATCCTTGTTTCCCAATTTCCAGAGGGTACCCCCGGTAACAGCACCGCCACCAATAGCACAGAGGCCACCGACTCATGCCGACAAAATTGCAGAGTATAGGAGGGAGTACACAGCATTGGGTCGTGACTTCCATCAGGACATGACCTTAGTTGAGTATTGTGGACTCAGACTCAGGAACCGCCCTAGAGAGCCACAGAGGGGAGGACCACAACAGCAGCAGGGGCATAACCTCGATTTCATCCGAAAAGTTGGGAAACTCACCATCCCTTCTTTCGACGGATCATCCAAATACACCGCCAGAGCTTGGATACAGAAGCTAGACACATATTACAAGCTCAACTAGATGACTGAGACAGAGGCCATCAGTTTCGTGACCTTACACTTGGAGGGTGAGGCACACGAGTGGTGGTATCACGGATTGGTGACATTGGGTCACAGTCGCATCACCTCCTATAGGGAGTTTACAGATAGGCTCATGGACAGGTTTGACATGAAGGATCCCAAGATACACTTCAGGGATCTAGCCCAGTTGTGACAAACTGGCACAACAGAGGCATTCATCACATAGTTTCAGCAGGTAGCCATGGCAGTGACAAATATATCAGAGCCCAGGCTGATCATGTTATTCACAGAAGGACTCGCAGAGCCTTTGAGAGGATGGGTGAAGGCATACAAGCCTCCCACTTTGCAAGATGCCATCCTTCGCACTCGAGATCTAGCAGACTCAGTTCCAAAGACTAAAACTTTCTCCAAACCATTTGTGCCCCAGAGGGATCAAGACAGGAAGCCATTCCAGAGAGAATGGAAGGGAAATGATAAGTTGGATGATGAGACTAGGCAAGAGCTTATGAGGAAGAATCTTTTCTTCAGCTGAAGAGATCCTTGGGTCCCAGGCCACAAGTGCATGGGCAAAGGAGAGATTCATTATATTGAGGTAGCAGCAGACAGTGTGGACAGTGAGGAGGAGGAGTAGGACAGTGGATCCACTAGTTCAAAGGAGGAGTCAACACCAACAGAGGAGCAACCTCCTCGTAAACCACCGACACCGGCATGAGCCCATCCTCCAGTAGTCCCACAACCGCCAGAACAGGCTAACAGGAGGAAACCAACAAAGGGAGGTGTCATAGAAACCCTTTCTAGTGTTCCCAGGTATGATATCCTCCGTATCAGAGGGATTATTTAGGGGCAACATGAAATCATCCTGATAGATGGTGGGGCCACCCACAACTTCATCGATGCTTCACTAGTATCAAGACAGGCACTTCAGACAGAGGAGTTTGAGGGGTTTGATGTTGCGGTAGCAGAAGGCCACACGGTGGAGTGTCTAGACAGAGTTCCAAACTTAGAGATGAAGTTAGGCAACTACACATTGAGAGACACATTTTATGTGGTTGAATTATCGGATACAGATGTGGTGTTAAGAGTTCAGTGGATGATTAACTTGGGAAAAATCACTACGAACTACCAAAATTTGGAAATGGGATTTAGAGATCAGGATGGGAAGAAGGTTGTTCTAAGAGGTATGTCGATAGGAGCACCCAGGACAGTTTCAGCCAGGAGGATGGAGAGAATATTTAGACATGGGGAGGTAGCATATGTCTAAATAACCTAGATCTTGCACATGGACCGTGAGAGAATATTTAGACATGGGGAGGTAGCATATACCACATTAAACAGTCCATTTTCACTCACATTCTATCCCATAAGGGTGAACATGTACCTAGGGGGATTTGAACCTTGGTGGGGGTAATAACAACACCCTCACTTTACCAACCAATGAAACCTGCATTGACGTACATATTAAGTTTGAATGCCAAGTGTTGTGTTAGATGGGCTAAGAGTATATTAAAGGTGAGTTGGTATTAAAATAGGTTAACTTTGTTAGAATTAATACCCACCTAATTTGGGCCAACTACCTATTAGCACACTTTTTAAACTTCCAATGGAGCTGATATAATAGATAAAAAAAAATGATGAAAATGGTACTTATTCAAGGAGAAAAGCCCCAAATTTTCATGGGCTAGACCCCTCTCTGTTCGGGTTGGTGTGTGCCAACATCAGGGGGGAGTCCCTAGGGTACTTTTCTACTATATTAAGGTCTTATTTTCTGCAATTTATGAAGAAGAGAAAAACAAATTGTCTTGGGCAACGTATAAAAACTACCTAAGACATTAGGAAAAAGAGAGTTTTATGTAACTTGGAGGCATCTCGCATGGTTAGCACAAGAGAGATAGAAGAAAATAGGAAAGAAACCACTTAAAAGATAGTAAGATATCACAATAAATGGCATGAACTACTAATATAATTGCAAAAATAAAACAAAGTACCAACAAGAAGGAAAATTCAGAAACAAACACAACACTTCTTTATTATAGGCTTGCCAAAGGATTGATTGCACCACAATGAACAAGTCCACAACTAGTGCATTGACTATTCTTGCTCAAAGAGAGAGTAGCTAGACTAGAGAATGAGAGAGAAGAGAGAAGAATAATAGTTAGAAAATAGGGAGAGAGAGGAGTTAGGCTAAAAAATAGGAAGAGAAAAAGTTGGAAGTTAGAAATTAAGGAAAAATGGAGGCTCATTAAGACAATGAGCTAATGAGTTAGTCTAAAAAAATAGGGAAAAGGTAGGCTGAACAGGACAATGTGCTATAAAATAGGGAAAATAGAGGTGTATTAATGCTTGAAAATAGGAGGAAAGTGATTTAAACTTCAATTATCCCAATCACACCCAAAGAAACTTGCCACCTTATCCACACTCCCCCTTTTATTATTTAATTCCATTTATTTGCTTTTAACCTTGGAAAGTGCACCCCTCATTAATTAGCTTAATTATTTTTCTTTTAACCTTGGAAAATGTGCCCTCTCATCAAATGATGCCAAGTAGATGCCACATGTCACACTTATCATCACCATCAACCACCCTTGCTATAAATAGAAACTGTTAAAAATAGAGTCTGACTCCTAAAAAATAGGAAACTATCAAAAACATCCAGGATGACTAGGAGAACACTTCCATGTGTCAAATTTCTAAAAATAGAATTTCATTGCATGTCAATGATATTATACTTATAGGATTCGATTTCTCGTGAGGATTCCAAATATGCAATCAGAATTGACATGTGTGCCCTGGTGCTGCACCTGCTAAAAATAGAAATTACTTGGAAGTCATCCCGGAAAAGGTCGAATAGACTCATAATGTCTCAAGGATCAATATTGTATGCTCACAATCTTGATCTGAGGCTTGGAGCTCAACCTGCTAGAAATAGAAAGTACTTGCATGATCCCCAGAAAAATGTCATTGGGCTCAGTATCATGCAAGGACCAACACTATATGCTCAAAACTATCAAATGAGTCTTTGGCCACTATCTCTTAAAAATTAGGGTCACCTGCTATATATAGAAATCTCTCTCAAATCGTGTGAAACTGTGTTAACTCTAACTCTGAAACAAAAACAACGATATCCCAGTTTTACCTTTCTCTGATGGGAACCAACCTTTGGCTCATACAAGTGCTAAAACTCTAGGAAAATCTTTGAATGCCAGCCCAAATGGTATATGCTGGCTCTTAACCCTCAAGATTTTCAAGGGTGAAAATCCAGGGGTTAACACTACCCCAATTTTCCCTCAATGGAAAATACTATATGAAATTTTGTAGATAAGATTTGTTGATTGAATACATGGCTCTAAGACCCTTGTTTAGAATCAATCATGGATTTTGTATGAGTGGTTTCTTGAATCCTTTTGCCTATTTATAGGCATGTGCAATGAGAATGTGGGTATGTGTGGTTTTGGTACAACAGGGATTGCTTGGAAGACTAAGATGGGCCAATAGTAGTGTCCTTAGTGCCTTGAACAATTCTTGATTTGAGTTGGCATCCATACCTTCTTAAGAGAGTATATTTGTGCTTTTTATGATGTTACTTTTGTGTTATCTTATATTTACATTTGTTGTTCAGAGTGTTGTTCTAATGATTCATTGTGTTGTGGTATTTTTAGAATATTTAATTTTTGTTATTTTTCTACCATTGTTGAATTTATTTATGTACATAAAGTTCTTTATAAGGTTTTGCTTCCTTTAAAGTGAATATAATATATCACATGGATTACAATAATCCAAATCTCTAATGTACTTTCTAAGGAAAAATCTTTAATAAATACTTTAATTACAAGTTTTCCCATTAATGTATGAAATACTCAACTTCCATATGAGCCCTTACTACCTTTAAATGTATGTTTACATTGATTAGTCTAAATATGGAGAGAGAGAGTGACCACCTTAAGCAATGATTGCAAGGTATTTCACACATAAAGTGAGGTCACCAAGAAGGACTAACCTCCAATGCAAAATGTAGGAAAACAAAACAAAGAAGTGTTTAGAAATAATCCTTTAAAAAGATTTGGTGAAGATTTACTCAAAACATGGGACTGGATCTTCTTTCTAGTACAGTCACACAATTTCCATCAAAGCAACCTAATTTGGAAGGTATAAGGAATAATGTTATTTTATGTATTCTACAAATAAATTATATAGTGTAGAATTATGAAAAATACATCAAGTACTTTCAAGGATTTGCTTCCTCTTCCAACCCATGCTAGAAGAGTCAACATTTAACACATTTCAAATATCTTGTACTTTCTAAGGATAAATCCTTTAACAACTACTTAAATTATAGTTTTTGTCCATTAACTTGCATAACATTGAGATATAAAATGAACTCTTGCAACCTTCAAATGCATGTTTACATTGATTACTCTAGAAGAAGGAGAGAGTGGTCAATTTAATTTAAACAACAACTAGAAGGATGGGTAAATTCCTACTCACAAAGCAATATAGAGGGTGGAGAAACAAAACATAAATTGTGATTAGATATTCCTCCAAAGAGAAAATTTGTTAAAGCCACACTCCCAAAATTATGTGTCAATCTTCTTTTCTTCCACAGCGCAATGTCCACTAATAAGACCTATTTGGTTAGCCTATATTTTCTTAACAAGGTATGCAGAAAAATGAGAGGATCTTAGGTTTAAAGAATAATGTTAATTATATGTCTTTTCAAAAAGAAATATAATTATACTTCTCTTTACCTAAAGAAAGTTATCCCATTCATTTACTTGGATCTCTTCCGTGGTCATCTTTCTTTTCAAATAATGAAATAAATATAAATATAAATATGCTTCTCTTTACATAAAGAAAGACCTCCAATTGTGCTCATCTTTATGGTGGGGTAAAGAAGCTTACCGTCCCTTACATTTCTCTTTAAATAAAGAGTCTTATGGTCATTTATTCGAAACTTCTACGTGTTCTTTACTCCAACATTGCAACCGTGACACCAGAGGAAAAGAAAATTCTTCCTCTTTCATCTTTATTCCAATCGTGATTGGAGAGGTTAGAAAATTGGCAATCTAAGCATCAGCACCACTATAAGTAGTCTGCAATAGCAGCTGGGAATGCTTTGGAATTAGTGCTCCAATTTCTGCTTGCTTACTCGCAGACTTAACTACTATTAGTATTGCTTGAAGAGTCGATTGAATTGAAGGGAAAGTTATTGTTATTCTAGAGAGATTTTCAAAGTGTTTTTGTATATATTACTGCTGTGAGAAAACCATATCATGGCTGATCCTGGTTTCCTCTCTGGATTTATTGGTGTCGGCATTGACATTGCAATCAACCAGATTCTTCACCACGTTGGAATTGCAGTCAGCTGCAAGAAAGAATTGGATTCTCTCAGAGATCTGGTAATGACAATCGAGCCTATAGTGACGGATATCCATCGATGCCGTCTGGAATTAAATAGAAGGAGAGGAGCTTCCACTGCTGGAAGTGATATTAATGCTTCAGCTATCAATTCATGGGTTACAGACTTGCACGCGCTTCTCCAACAGGCACTAGCAGTAGTGCAAAAGTGCTCAATTATACCGAGGTGTGATGTAATTTCTCGTTATCAAACTAGCAGAACAATCACTAGTTTGATTTCAGACATCGAGAAACATCTAAAATTCGTTTCTTTAGTCCAACTACAGCAGCAGACGCATATGCACATGGAGATGCGGAGAGAAAGCGCCGGAGCTTCAAGCAGCACTTCTGCAACCATCTCTGAAGGTCTTGCTCCAACCGCAGGCGGCTTCTTAATCCAGGAACCGCTTATAGTCGGACAAGAGAAATCCTTTACAACACTCGAGATGTGGCTGATCGATGCAAATGTTAACTGTCCCTCCCGCATTGGTATTGTTGGCAAGGGTGGATCCGGCAAAACTCTTCTTCTGAGGAGACTCTTCAGCCACGAAAAGGTGAGAGATTTCTTTAGAGATGGTTTCTTGCTTTGGCTCACTGTGTCGCAGTCTCCCTCATTTACAAGCCTTAGGGATGAACTTTGTAGACAAATAGCAATCCAATCAAAAGTAGATTTGGTACAAAATATGAAGGAAGAGGATGCAAAAGTCTGGTTGAATCTGAGAATGCAGGGAAATAGGTTTGCTCTGTTCTTAGATGATGTCTGGGGAGAGGGTGGAAAACTGATGGAGGAATTGGGTGTAGCCCTGCTCACCGATCACTCCCACTCCAAAATTATTGTGAGTTCGAGGAATCACGGAGCACTGCTAGGGATGGGAGTTTCAGAGAACTCCAGGATAACAATAGGAGATTTGGTCCAAGAGAAGAGTTGGGATTTGTTTGCTCATCATGCTTTCCCATATAACAATGGAAATTTGCCGGCAAACATAGACGAGAAGACGGCAAAGCTTGTGTGTGCCAAATGTGGAGGGCTGCCCCTTGCAATAAAAGTAATAGGGAGGTCAATGGCGGACATTATTGATGCACGGGAATGGGAGTTGGCAGTCAAGAGCCAACAACACGCAGATCTCTATGATCGCTTAAGGTGGAGTTACGACTCACTCGGCAACTATCACGTCAATCTGCAATTGTGCTTTCTCTACTTAGCTGTTGCCTTCTATGAAGACGAAGTTGTTCAGGTCGAGGGGGACTTGATTCCGTTGTGGGTAGGAGAAGGGTTGCTTGCAAGAAAGAAGCCGCAAGATCAGCCTGGCCACGAAGACCCATTCGATGTCGGAAGAATTTATGTCAACGCTTTAGCTGATCGGTGTTTGATCGAACCCATTCTCAGAGACATCGATGGGCGGGTGCTCCGTTTCAGGGTGCACGATGTGATGCGTGGTTTGGCCATACAGATCGCTGAGGTGGAAGAAAAGTTCTACTGCCGCACAGGTAAGGGTTTGAAGGTGTTCACTCAAAATGAGTGTTCAGGTTGCACTCGGATTTTGTTAA
>ML790926.1:460226-472334 GCA_009831015.1 Picea engelmannii | reverse complement strand
CCTTTTTACTGAATTTCCTTTCACTGCTTCGAGTGCTAATTTTATGCTCAGACATTGCTTCACTGCCAATAGGCCTGTTCAGTACCCCAGTGAAGTTATCTATTTTTTATTTAGACGAGGGAAATCATTTAAATGAATTTCCTTTCATCGTTTGTAGGACTAGATGGGAGAAATCAATTATGAATTTCCTTTCACCATCTATCTTATAGTTAGCTTATGCCTACAAAGCGGGGGCAATCAGTGGTACTTAATATATCAGAGGTGGTGATCTGTGTAAAAATTTATAATAGAGGTTTGTCAACTTGTTTTGGTTATTCTAGACCAATTTTTTTCCAACCTTCATAACCCCTTAGTCTATAGAGAAAAAGGGAAAAATATTTTCAGGGGATTTTCTTTTGAGAAAGCTTAAAACTTCAGACAAACTGTTAAGAAACTTAAGATATTTAAAATTAACCCAAACTTAACCATTTTTACTCAGAGAGAAAAACTATGAAACTGACCTAACTAAATTTAATCATTTGTTGATTTTCAAAGTTAATACATAATCTCTCCTACTCTGATAAGAAAGTCCGAAAATGTGAAAAATAGCATTTAAGGTATAAAAGGAGATTTTTCAACAATTTATAAACCATGAAACCTAAGTTATAAATTCAAAATAACTCTTTAGATTTTTTTTATTTTTTTTAATGAGAACAGTATATACAATGAATTTTATTTTATTTATTATATATATATATATATATATATATATATATATATATATATATATATATATATATATATATATATATNTTATTTATTTATTTATTTAGGTGAATTAATTAATCCATATAATGCTTTAAAAGACGCCCATTAACAGGGGCATTCAAGATCTTACCATCCAAATTTTCAAGTAGAAATTATTTTTTTCCTTCAGAAGATGATACCTTAAAGGGTCCATACCAAATATGATCAAATTTACCATTTTTTCCTGAATCTTCTTTTCAAGCATCCCACCTCAAAACTAGATCTCCTGGGAGAAAGTTCCTGTTCTTGGCCTTTCGATCAAATAAAATATTCATATCATCCTAGTACTTCTGCAACTTTTCATCTACTACATCCCTATGCTACTGAACTTCAATCAGTTGGTTTATCCTTCTTGTGAGAGGGTTTGGCTCTTCCTTCTCATCTTGCCATATTTTCATCACAGGAAGTGCTAGATTTATGGGAAAAACTACATCTATTCCATAAACCATTTGAAAGGGAGAAGTACCGATAGACTTTTTTGTGCCTATCCGATTTTCCCATAGAGCATATTTTAAATATAAATGCCAATATTTTTTATTTTCATTTAAGACTTTCTTGATTATACTGATCAAACTCTTGTTAGAAGATTCTGCCAGACCGTTTCCCTGTGGATAGTATGGTGTGGAATGTCCCAACAAAATATTATATTTCTCGCAAAAAATGACCATTTCCATAGACTTGAAAGCCTGCACATTATCTGTGACTATCTTTCTAGGACAACCAAACCTAGACAAGATATTTTCTTCTAAAAAATCTATAACTATTGAATCAATAGCCTTCCTTGTCGGGATAGCTTCCACCCATTTGGTGAAATAATCAGTAGCGGTGAGAATCCATCTATGTTGGGTATTTGAATGAGGATTTATCTCACCTATGAAGTCGACTCCCCATTGCTGAAAAGGAGCTTTTGTCTTGACTGGGACTAATGGCATTGTTGGTAGCTTATGTTTTCCTGTAAAAAATTGGCAAGGGCTACAAGCTCGTACCTTAGCATTTACATTTGGGAAAATTTTAGGCCAGTAATAACCATCCCTTAAGATTTTATATGTCGTTGCTCTCCAAGCATGGTCCTCTCCACAGACTCCTTCATGAAACTAACTTATAACTTCCTCTGTTTCTGATTCGACCAGACAGACTAAAAGGAAACCAAGCGAGTCTTTCCAGTATAATCATTTCTCAGAAATACAGTATTTAACTGCATGCAACTTCAGTGTTCTGGCTTTAGAAGGTGACAAATCATCTGGACATTTCAAAGTTAATAAGTATGTTACTATGTCCTTGTACCAATTTGACAACGCAAATTTCTCATTGATCTTGTTTTCGACTGTTTGGTCATCAAGTTCATTCACATCTATCCATCCTTCTTCCTCCTGAGCATTGTTTATCCCAAGAGCCCTGAAATTGGATTTAGCTAGAAGTTTAGCTAAACCCCGTCCTTTTACCAATTTAGTCGATTTAACCTCCAAGTCAAACTCTTGAATTTTTGCAAGCCATATTCCTCTTTTACCATCACTGTCTGCTTGAACCAAGATATACTTTACAGCACTAGTGGGTACATATGCAATTACTTTAGAATCTAATACATACGTTCTGAAATCTTTCAATTCTTTTACCATAGCATAAGCTTGCTTTTCCATTATATTGTATTTAAGTTCAACATCTCGGAGGCTTTTGCTAAAGAAGGCTATGGGTTGCTCGAAACCTTCTTCATTCTTTTGAAGGAGTACGACAGCAAGCGTATGTTCAGAGGCAAATGAAAAAATGAGAAAATCTTTAAGATAATATGGACTCGCTAGTACTAGTGCCTCACTTATAACTTTTTTAATGTGGGCAAAGGATGCCTTGGCTTCTGTTGTCCGCTTTACTTCATTGTTTTTTCTGAGCATATCTGTAATCAATTTAACAATCTCACCGAAATTAGGAATAAATCTTCTCAATAAATTTATTTTCCCTAAAAATGATTGAATTTCTTTAACATTCCTAGGGATAGTTATTGTATCTATAGCCTCTACTCTTTTTGGATCAATCCTGATTCCATCTCGGGATACTATATGACCCAACAACTTGCCTTCCTGCATAGTGAAATGAGACTTTTTAAGATTTAAGGATAGACCAAACCTGCATCATTTTTCAAATGTTTGTTTAAGATGAATCATATGGTATTCATCTGATTTTGAAAAAACAGTAAGATCATCTAGATATATGACTGCGAACTTGTGTCGTTCGTCGACAAAAGCAATATCCATCGCACGTTGAAAAGTATCTCCTGCATTCATTAGTCCAAACAACATTTTATCATACATAAATGTGCCCCAAGGAGTGGTAAATGCGGTTTTTTCCTTGTCAGGCTCACTAACAACAATTTGATTATAACCTGAAAAGCCGTCAATCATGGACATTCTAGTAGCCCCTACTACTTTTTCAAGAACGTGGTCCATTTTGGGTAGAGGATAATTATCTTTAAGAGAAGATTTATTAATATTCCTAAAATCCACACATAATCTAATTTCCCCATTTTTCTTTCTAACTGGGACTAGATTAGCGACCCAATCAGAATATCTTAGAGGAACAATAATCTTAGCATCTAGAAGTTTTTTAACTTCGCATTCAATAATAGGTAATAAAATGGGGTTAAACTGTCGGAGTTTTTGTTTGAAAGGTTTGACACCTGGTTTAAGTGGTATTTTGTGTTCTATCACAGAAGTGTCATATGTTTTCAAATCTTCGTATGACCATGCGAACACATATTTATATTTTTTCAACAACTCCGTGTATTTTTTTTTGTTTTCTATTGATAAAAATTTAGATAACTTAACCATTTTGGGGTTATCTTTGGTTCCTATGTTACAATCTTCAACCTCCTCTAGTTGAGGTTGTAGAGTAGTTTTAGAAGGAATGTCATCTTTATTAAAGAGTCTTTCCAAAGGGATCAGACCTTTAGGGATTTGGTTGTTCTTAAGAACAAGCATCCGATGGTTAGCAATTTTATCATGAAATTCTTTTGCATCTTCCCCTTCTTGCATGATCCAAATAGGATCATTTTGATTCTCCTGATCGTTATATGTTTCTGCAAATTCATCTAACGATTCAAGAAACTTTCTAAGTTGTTCATCGTCTTCAAAAATGTGCCAATGTTGTATATTATTTGGTATTGAAGGACGATGTATCATTTGTATATGGTATTTTAAATTAAAAGCAGTCGGGGGTGTAAAAGTTGATGCAGCTTTGGCTAAAGCATCAACCTGTTGGTTTTTGGATCTAGGGACGAAATGAAAATTCACATAAGTAAAGAAATTCTCAATTAAATCCCAAACACAATTTCTATAAGACCTTAATCTAGGATGCTTAGCTTGATATTTCCGATTTACTTGTTTTATGATTAATTCAGCATCACCAAAGACTTCAATATTTTTAATTTTCATCCTTCTAGCAGCTTCTAATCTGAGTACTAAAGCCTCATATTCACATACATTATTTGTACAATCTATATACCATTGGAGCCTATATGAAAATGGAATAAAAAATTGATCATCAGGAGCAATAAGGAGTACTCCATCCCCARCTCCAAGATAGGAGGAAGCACCATCAAAATACATTTTCCATATACCAGTATTATATACATTTTCTTCTATTTCTTTTTTTTTTTAGTTTTTATTCTGTACATTTATCATCTACATCTATGTCAAAATCATCATCTAATGATAATATATAGTTTCCTAAATCTTGGTCGRCAATATAAACTGGATGATTGTTAGGATTATTTGGGTCACTTACCATAAATGCCAACCTAGTCTCCCTGTAAAGATGAGTGAATTTCCCTCCGAAAATAGAGATTGTAGCATATGTCATATCTAGCTGGAGGGATCCTCCAAGMTTAGCACCCCATGATCTAGATAATAGCATTCCATATTTTGGGGGGATATCCRCAACTACTGCATCCATAAGGATACTTTTAGAAGGTATCTAGGCCAAACTTACCACTAGGTATTTAATCATTCCTATGCATTTAACTTTCCTTGAATCGAAAGAATACAAATCACCATAGGGTCTTGTGATTTCRAGACCAAGCTTTTCCATTATTKCCTTTGGCATAACATTATGGGAAGCTCCAGAATCCAACATACAGTTATGTAAAAGGTGGTCAAAAAGAGTTAGTGTAATATAAAAAGGAGCCAATGTATCTCTTGCACCTTCGACGTGTGGGCCGAAAACTAGGATAGGCTTATTGTCTTCTAAGTTAATAGCGTCAGCCTGATTTTCATCTTCAGAAAAATTAATCATTTTGGCTATTTGTTTTCGGTATACTGGATTTTTAGCTAATTCGACAAGGGGGATAGGAATTTTGATCTTACTGATTTCATTTTCCAAATTGAAATTTCCCAAAGCCTTGTCATTCTCAATGTTTGGGGCTTCCATACCTTTTTTCTCGGTTTTACATTGAGATGTGACCTTATTTTCTTTTATCAGATCTTGTGTATTTACAGGGGTTTTTCCTATAGGTTCTAACTATACAGGGTGGGTATTAGTTGTATTTCTTTTTGCAGACTGTTTATCTGCAACTTTTGGATTTACCTCATCGGTATCATTTCTTAACAAACCCTTTTTGTTTGAACATTAGGGAGATTTTTATTTCTTGGTCTTAGATTGTATTTTCCTTGTAAGTCAGCAATAATATCATCTGCAATATTTGGATACGTTAAATCATCAGTGATATTATTGTTAATCTGTTTTTCTAATGTACTTCCTTTAATCAAAGATGCTTCATAATCCTGTCTAGATAAATAAGGAGACTTATTATCATCACCAAGATTACTAATATCTTCATCCAATTCTTCAAAATCGCCCAAATCTTCCTCTTCAATATAATTTTCACTTTTAAAGGGCTCTTGAATTTTTTGATCTTCATTTTTCACCGGTTTATATGGTCCCTGAGGTTCAGGATTTTTTTGGAAATCTTTTCTAGGAAATTTATCCCTTTTCGTTTTTTCTAGTTCCATTTTTGATATCTTATTTGAAAGTTCTTGAATAACCCTATCCATCTCTTCTAATTTATCTCCAGAAGATTTTCCTAACCCAGAAGGTCCATCTTGTTCTTTGAATTTTTTATTTTATTTATTTACATTTTCGGTCTTTGCTTTAAGCTTTCCTGATGCCATCATATTGGATTCGATTTCAACTCCATCATCCTTCATTTTAGAGAGATCTAATGATCTCCTTTATCTCAATAGTAAATCAAAGTCAGGATCAAAAGAACCAGCAAAAGTCACTTTTGTTGCAGGTTGTGAAGGTTTAACTTCAACTAGAATTTTATTGTATAATTTATTAAACCTTTGTGTGAATTCTAGAACTGACTCAGAGTTTTTATTTTTAAGGGCTCCGAATTCGGTTAGATAGTAGAGGTGATCCTTCCTCTCACCCCATTGTCTGATGAATGCACTCTCAATATCTTCATAGGATCTTAACGATCCAGCTGGTAAGGATCGAAACCAAGTTCTCACATGTCCCTCAAAATTTTGAACCAGTAATCTAGAATAAACATCTTCATGTTCTATTCCAAGTATATCTGCAAATTGATCAAAAAAATTTATATGTTCTTGTGCAGTCAAATCACCCTCCCCTGTAAATTTCAGGAGGCTCTTCATATAGTTCTCAGGGAGATCATGAAGATGAATAGGAAGAACGAGGGGAGCATATCTAGCAACCACTTTGGAAAATATCCTGGGAAGTGGTACTTGACCACCTCCAGGAGCACCACCTCCAGCTCCAGCACCTCCTTGTGCCGCCATGGTTAGATTTAGGACTGAATTTTGGACAGTGTGTGGAGAAGATTCTTGGAAAACTGGAGACGAAACTTCAGGAGATGAGAAAGTATCAAAAGAGCGGGGAAGTGAAAGTGATTGTTTAGAAGTTTTCGATGAGTTTGATTGTGTAAAGTTAGGCTGATCTATAGAATAAGTTGATAAAAGGATTTGTTTAATTGATTTTCGTGATTTTAAAATTTTTTTTGGATTAGAGACCAACGAAGTCTGTTTACTATCCGGGTTTTTTCTGGTGTTCTTATGGCTACTAGCCAGTTTATTTAGTGTGGAGTCGCCAAGTGAAAAATAATTTATCCTTAGAAAATTTATGTTCTTGTTCACTATCAACAACAAAAAATATCAATGTCTCTCTTCCCAGGGAAATAATTCATTTCTTCATTCCCCGACAATGGTGCCAAAAAGATGTTGTTCCTGAGTTTATGTTTTAAGGCTATAAAACATACCGTCAAGGCATCCGTAATTAATTTTAATAAAAAGATTTGGAAATAAGAAACCAAAGAAAGATCGGAGCAGATTCAGTTTCTCAATTGTCTCTGTCTTTCTTCTTGTTTCTCTTGGATGCTAATGTCTCTCTCAATAGAAGCCCATGATCGTTCTAACTCAACCCTATTGGTCATTGTTTGTAAAATAGTATTAAATAAACTTAGGGCAATGCTGGTTTGATCCTGAAGGCCCGGTTCTACGTTAGGTTGTCTGCTACTAGGGATTTTCATGGATGATAAAGTTTAAAAGGTTTATAAATGGGTTTTTTAATCAATTGGTTACTTCAGATTTCTAGAGATGATATTAATGAAAACAACTTTTAAAATCTAAAACAGTGATGTAAAACACATTCAAGGTCGTTTCCTGGTTTCATAACAATTTTGAAATTATAAACAACAAAACACACTACAGAGAAATATAAGGGTTTTATCAAGAAAGAATCTTATATTTCAATTAACGATGATGAAAGAAAAACAAGATTTCTAACAGAGTTAATTATTAAGGAATATAAAGGTTTTACAGGTCTTAAAATTATTAAAGCAATTTCAGAGAAAAGACTGTAAAACATTCAACTTCGAAACCAATCTGAAATAATAAACAAAGATGTATATAACTTCAAATCAATTACACATTAGAAAACATTTAAAAGGAAAATTTAACAAAGCATAATAAACAGGGGAAGACACATAGTTACGAAGTTGCAGGATCCAGAATCTCGTTTGCGATTTATATTTCAATGAAATTCAAAATTGATGCTACAAAAATGGCTCTCTCCAAAATTTCTGAAGCCCTTTTTCATCCTTTTGAAACTATATTTTTACATTTCTATCAAAGTTTCTTGTTGGTAACTAACCAACCCCCTAATATTTCGGTTACATAAAATAATTTCAACCGTTTACAATTTCTTTCAAAATTCTAACAAATAAAAACATTTAAAAAGTTTTAAATTTGCGTTGACGAACTTTCTTTCTCTGTTTCAACGCATTGAACACATTTTCCAAAAGAATTTACTAAAATCCTGGGAGACTCAGGTATCTCATTAGCTTCAAAAGAGAAAAATCTCCTTTGTAATTCTAGCAATTTACTTTCTATCATACTTTCTATAAACTTTAGTGTTTTCAACTTTAAACTCGAATTCACCATCCACTTATTTATTTCTATAATGTTGACCAGTCTAATATTTGAAATTCCTGCTTTATTTTTTTCGAGCTCTTCTCTCGACTTCAGCTGATACCTGGCAATGTTAACTTCACCTAATAACCCAGAACAACCATCTGTTTCGATATTTAATGAATCTTTTTCAAAAAGATTGAAGATTCCTTGACAATCTTCGTTAACTTCTTTTGTGATTCTTTTATATTCAACCAATTTTGATTCCTAGACATTTATCATTATATCCCCTTTTACCTGTTCATAAATAGATAATTTCTGATTTTTTCCAATTTCATCTTTTAACGAGGAAGCCACTTCTTTCTAAAAAGTAGTCATTGCTTCTTTAGCTTCTCTTTCTTTCTGGAACACCTTTTCCATGGACCTATTTGATTCCTAAAAATAGTTCTGGATGATTTCCACATTACATAATACTCTCTATTGTTCTTCTTATATAATTACATATATTTCTGATGCCTGTGTCCTGAAATTTTCGATTTCAATTACCTGGTTAGCAATAGAAATAATCTTGTCTTGCAAAAATATATTTTCTTCTCCCATCTTTTTAACCTGTTCTTGAGTGACCTATATCATGTGTTTTGCCTCATCTAAGTTTTTATTCAACTTTTGGATTTCTTGCATATCTTTGAGTCTAGATTGTTCTAGACCCTTTTGTATTCCTCAGCCAATATTTCTTTCATTTTCCTTTAATCTGTCTTGCAACTGAATTATTTCTTGATCCTTCTGTTCAAGCATAGTTGTTAGGTTTCTCACAAAATATATATTAGTTGATACTATAGCACCCATTGTTCCTGCTAATTCTTTAGCAAACTCTCCATCCTTGAGTTTCTTTCCATCAATGATAACTTTATGCCTTTTGATTGTTCTTTCTCCTACAGGATGAATTTCCCGTTTCAAGACAGCTCCTCATTTTTTACTGAAAAAATAATCAGATGAGGGGATTTCATCTCTTGAAATCAGCTCCAGATCACTGACGTATAGAAATCCTTCATGAGGGGTTCTGAAAGTCGACTATAATGGAGTCAAAGTTGTGATAGGACTGCCAAGTTCTTTTGAAGCAGTTCCTCCAATCTTTTCTGGAATATCATCAAGAGTTATCGGACTTGTTTCCAGTCCTTTTCCTTTTTCTATCCCTGGTTCTTTTATCTGAGAACCCTCTATGTTTTGAGGAGGTATTTTAGAATCTTTCAACTTATCTTTGTCACTTGACTTATCCTGAGTATCAGTTTCAAACCCTAGAGGGGTTTCTTCCTGTTCTGGCAATGAAGTCGATATTTCACCTTGTAAAATCTTCGATAGGCAGCTTCACCTATGTCTTTGAAAATATGTAAACCCAGGCTATGACTCAGGTGGCAAGGCTTGTACCCTATTCTGCACTTCCTCATAATATTTAACATCTTTGAAAATATCATCATAAACTGAAATTTCATGTTCATATGCTTTTAAATTACACTGTATGTAATGCCGACTAATTATTTGGTAAGGGTCATGTTTTATGTGCTCGATGTTCACTAATTTTACTTCCTCCAATGACTTGGCCTCCACCTTAGAATGGCCTAAGTTTGATAAGGTGAATTTCCCGACATAAACAGGGAAAGATGGCCATGCTTTTTTCTGCAGAGCTTTTAATTCTAACCAAATACCACCCTTGGCTAACTGATGAGCTACTTCTCTGCATATTAATCTATCTGGTAAGAATTTCGAGAGTGTGTGAGGCGGAATGGAATAGCCATAAACCCTAACATAGGAAAAAATTTCCTCAATAAACCAGTCAGCAACTGATTTGAGGCTTTCTATGACTGCATCATAAATGTGAGGGGGTTCTCATCCAAGGAATATTTTGTGCAGAGGGATAATTACATACTGAAAAACATCATAAAAAACATCTTTTGCATTTTCTTCCCAGAGAGTTGAGTGGTATTTATGAACAGGCTATGGGCAAGAAACATTCCAACTCCAATTCATTAATGGAAAAGGAATCATAAAACAAATGGCATTCATAATATATGCAGACATATAAAAATATATTGGTTGTCCCTTTGACCTGGCTTCTTTATATTTTACAACCTCTTTTGTGAGGTTATCTAACAAAATTTTATGCCAGTTAAAACTACGTCCTTCTGAAACTTCCTCTAGGAAGGGTGTCCAGTCTGCATGAAAGTGACAGGGATCTTTTCTCCCGAAAAGTCTGCATAACATCATGGTTGTGTAAACCATATATTCATTTAAAGAGGATGATGCATAAATCCCATGAGCATCGGCCCTAAACTTTTCTTCCAACCTCTCCCATCCTCCAATCATGTCGGGATATGTCTGGCCTGCCTCAACACATTCCTTTCTTTGAAACTCAGCTAAAAATTCAGCATTAAAGGTGTGTTTGTAATTCGGTGAGATTTTATACATTACATGAATGTGCTCAGGCCTGAATGAGCCGACAACAGCTCCTTGCTCATTCATAATTCTTCTTGTCGGGATGTCCACCCTATCCAGAGCCCAACAGATCATATCAGTATATGTTACCAACCTCGGACGTGCAACAACCTTATGAAGTTCAGACTCAACAATGTCTCGGAGATGATTTTTTGAATCAGGGTCTACATATTTAAGCTCATCCTCTATCTTTTCGGAAATTCTAGTCCACGATTTGACGGAGTGTACTCCGGATGCAGTAGTATCGGAGATAATATCACCTTCTGGTTGGTCTTCGTTTTTCTTCGGTTCTTTTTTGGGTGCCGTAGCTCTGCGTTTAATTTGAAAACCTGTCATAGAGAGTGGATGAAAAACTTAGCTTTGAAAAGAAAATATAAACGTTCGATCGTTTAATTTGAATATATCTTACGTATAGTGCGAATCGTACATCTATCACAAAATAAAATCTCATAGTGAAGAAAAGATTTTCGGAGATATGCATTCAATGTTCGTACTTAGGCTTTCTCATCATTTTCAAATATAAAGAGAAACATACTAAATCAGAACACAAAGCATTAATGAACGTTCAAAGAAAACTTAATTTTAAAACTATTTAGAAAGTGGATTTATTAGTGTTAATTTTGAGTTAAATTTGAAAACATGGTTTTCGGGGTTTCATCAGTTTTGATGTCAAAAAATATGTCATCGAAGAAACCCGATTGTCGAAATCGCGATGTATTAATTAAAATTAAAACATTTTTAATATGTTGATTAAATGAGATTAAATATTTTCGAGATTTCATTAATCGGAAAATCGGAAGTCGGGATTTAGGGAAATCTGATGACATGATTCATGCTCTCATGGAATCGTGTATCCCAAAATCATGAAATGGCGATGACCCATTTCTTTAAAACATGATTTAACTTATATGAATCAACTTAGTAATCAAGATTAAGGCCAAAACAGATATAGTTTATTTCAAATGTGAATTATGAGTCGGGATTTTGATGATCGGGATTTCGGGAAATAGGATGACAAGAAACACACCTCTCATAGAACCGTGAATCCCGAATCGTGATGTAATTATTTAATTCTTAATCATTCTTTGCAGAGATTAGATTAATTTGTATCTTACTTAAGGATCAAATGTATCACAAAATCGGGAAATCGGGGAACACAAAGACAAGATTATATGATCTTATTGAACCACAAATCCCGATATCGCGACGTGATTAAATTAACTTTTAAACCCTTTTAATTGATAATTAAGTAATTTATGTTTGCATTAAGTCTTAAAGTATCGGGAAATTGGGGATCGGGGTTTCGCAATTTGATTTGCATTAAAAATTTGTTTACGTCAAACCCCGAATCCCGATCTCTTTAACATTTGACTGAAAAACTCGTAAATTTAAAACTATACTCCTTTTAAATAATTTTTGA
>ML790926.1:425570-454148 GCA_009831015.1 Picea engelmannii | reverse complement strand
TAACAATGACAATTCTCTATTTGTTCTATTTCAATGATTGATTTCCAATATTTTCAAAATGAAAATGATTTTTAAAATAAAAATGTTTTTTACTTTTCAAAAAGAACCACCATGGTGGTGAAACTAAGGAAAACCAATAACTAACGAATAAGAAATAAACAAAACCCAAACCAATCTTTCAATGAAGACAAAAATGACAAGAAGACAAGACTAGTCTTTTCAATTGCATGAGAACAATGATTTTCCAAGTAATGGGAAAATGAGAAAGACAAACAATCCCAACTTTCAAAACCAATCATTGGCTCCTAACCAAACAAGTACTCAGATTCCAGGATCCGAGATTATATCCTTGCTTAGAAAATTCAAGAGATGAGAGTTGAGAAAAAGATGGACAAGAAGAGCCTTTGATTTCTGAAGACTGATTGTGCACAAAATCTGAATTCAAGAAACAATCAACCAATGGCCTAAGAAGTTATTTTCAGACACCTATACAGATCTGGGCATCTAAGCATACAAAATCCTTAATTCCAAAAATTTTAAAAATGGGTTCGTAGGCTATCAGTAATGTACAATGTGAGAATGGATCATTTTCACAGGCTAGTCACAAGGAGAGTGCGATAATCTTGCACTGTACTGAAAGGTAGGATGCGAACTCAAGGGGTTCTCGCAAGCCACTAAGGGGTTCAGTATGAGAATGCCTGAAACTAGCAAAAATTTTGAAGGGACTTCTGGACCCAGAGAGTCTATCAGGGTTTCCTGAAGACTCAGAGATTGATAGAAATGAAGAAAGGCAAGGCAAGAGAAAATGGCCAAGGAAAAATACCAAAAACCACTAAAAAATGGGTAGCATCCCCAGTGGAGTCACCAATTTTTTTATCGGACTAATCGGTAGGTGCGGACACTAACAAATCTCCCTAGATCCACCCGGATCTAGAACAAAACAAGACAGGACATGACTATTTCCCTAAGTTACAACCATTGAATTAGCTAGTAAGGAGGAACAAGTGGCATACCTTTGTATCACTTCCTTAAGTCTCTAATGCTCGCTCTTCACTTTAGTGCTCTCGTGACGTCAATACCAAGACAACACAAACCAACCAAAGTGAATATATCAAAATGTATTCAATCGTCAACTTATGCGTATGATCAAGGAATTACACAACAAAGTAAGAATAACTTTATAGGAAAAGGACATGTCGTTGTATCATATTAATTGAAAGTAGAAGATAGAACTTGATCTCCTTGATGTCACAAGATTCCTTTCAGTGACTCTTGGTTCCAACACACACACTTGTTCTATACTTTCATGAAGAAGATCCAATTCCTCTTGATAGACCGACTAGAATCTCCAAGCTTCTATTCAAGCAAGGTTCTTCACACAATTCCTTCATCAATTCTTCAATTAATCTTGCTTAACCTTTTCCATGAGAATCCTTTCAATATATAGGAGAGGGTGAGATGGTTACACGAATGAGAATGATCCCATCAAATCAGATAAGCCAGTAAAATGACAACCATATGAATGCCAACTCATTTTCTAGAAGATTCCCTTCTAGAACCCTCGAGACTTCTTCTCTTTTCCAAGCTAAAAAACAAGTTTTCACCCCATATATAGAGAAACCTGTGAGACGTTAGCGTCGTATATGAAGGTGGCCTATGAGAATGGGTCATTCTCGCACTCAAGGCCATATGAAGCCTGCGAACTCACTTTGAAAACATGTTTTATAGAAGGAGATAAATGCCACTTTTCTCAGGAGAAAGTTCTTGTTGGGAACCTGAGTACACCATTATTAATACATCACCAAGATGACCAAAATAATTTGTAACAAGAGTTATTTTTTGGGTTGAGAAGAGCTCCCAATTTTGTAATGCTTGTGATGCCAGAGTTCTTCTCTAGTTATGTAATTGATTTGAGACTGTGAGATTAATAGAAGTCAGTTTATTTCCATCTCTTTGTAAACAATGTGTTAAGACACTAGGAATTGGAAGATCTAGTCGAGGGTTGCGACATTGTAGGATGATGGAGGTTTGATCACTGTAATGTTTTCACCAAGTTTTAATTAGTTTTTTGTGTTATCTTATTCCCTCTCACATTGAATGGCTTGGAATTGGAGGATTCAGTCGAGTTGTTGCAGTTGTAGGATGATGGAGGTTTGATCATATTGCAGCTGTAACTATTCCCTCAGTAGACATATTTGAGTGTCTGAGCTTGGGCTCAAGAGTCCTTTTGAGCTTGGGTTTTCTTCTTTGAGTTGCTAGAAGGCCTGATGCCCAGAACAGTCTCATTCACCTTTCTCATAAGTCTTCCCTCTGCTCTTTCTTTAACTCAATTTCCTAAATGAAGTTAGTTGTGGCCCTCACTTCCCTATACATTTCTTGTACATTTCTGTGTTGAGCGCCATTCAGGTTCTGAGTCTGTGCCTATTTGACCCTCTTTAAACCAACTTGTGACATTAAACTCTGATGGGTATCAGGCTTACCTCTGCTGCAATCCAGAGGTGAATTTTGGTGCTAACATTGCGGAGATGATTTTCTCCACCCTAGAAAATACCTCAATGACTGTTTCAAAGTTGTAGGTCTCTTTAAAAAATATCTAGTCTCATTTGAAGATAGAGAAGATATCTTCCCTAGAAAAATATAACAAGATCAAATATTTGGAGGAGCTAGTACTCAAAATTGGATATGTTCCATCAAATGTTAAGCGAGATAAGGAAATACTAAAGAATAATAATGGTGACATAGAATCCTTAAGGAAACAACTGAAACTCCCAGCCACTAAAGATTCACAGGAAAAAGAAATGGCTGAGACTAAAGGCCACAAGGAGGAAATGCTAAAATTGATAATGGAGTAGAATGCACAGATCAAGGAGATGGAGGCTGAGCTAGATAAGTTTGTCAAAGAGAAGGAACAGACTGTTCCAATTAATTTCATCCCACTAGAAGAAGTTCCTCTCACAGGAATGAGTACAACATCAAAAACAACTACAATAGAGATTCCTTCAGTCCTTCCAATCACATCTTCAGATGCTTCTAAGAAATTGGTAAAGCCAATGGAGGACATGACCCTGCAAGGAGAAGAGGTTAAAATATTGCAAGAAGAGATTAATAACCTTCAGAATTTGAAATCCATGTTTTAGTCAAGTTATAACATAGAGATGTACAATTCACACATACTCACTCAAGAAATATAGAAGTTGTAGRAAGAGACAGTCATGCTAAAACACTATCATAAGCCAAGGAAAACATATGGATGGACATTAACAAGTCCATGAAAGATATTTGGCCACTCATACAAATTGTGTTTGAGCAACATGAACTGGTAYAGAGTGCYAGACAAGCCATTGAAAAGATAAGGGAAGAATTGGGAGAGAGGCCTATAGAGGCCACCGAAATCATCAAGTTCTTGAACTCCAAGACAAAATAAGAGCTTGAGGCTTTGGAAATAAATGACAGGAAAAAAAAAAATCCTTGAGGTCAAGAAGGTTTTGAATAAGAATGGATTGATKCTACAGCTTGAGGATAAATCCTAGACAATGGACATTGGAGTGCAGAGGTTTTTCAGCAAGGTCGTCTCAATGCACAAGAAGAGACTTCCGGGTTTACTAATGATCAGTGACAAGTTTATTACCCTGTCAGACTACAAATAGAATATACTCGCAGTAGAAAAATATGGTTCTACATTTGTAGGAATACAAGGGAGAATAACTGGAAAGGATTTCTTAGAAGCTGCACAGTTGGACCTGAGCATCCAACAAAAGATAAAATACATATTCATCACAAAGCCTACTTTCGCCAAGTACACAGAGATGGATGAAACTTATAGAAGGTTACTCAAGGTTTCCATCCCTAGTCAAAAGTGATGGGAATACCTATGTGAATTACTCGAGTAGAGGTGATGTGGACATCTGAGTCATCATGAAGACATTCAAAGTCAAGATAATGAATCACCAACTACTTCCCTCATAATCAACACCAAGGATTCAAATGCATCATCAACAATCCTATTATTTTGTATTTTGTAATCTAGTTAGTTAGATTTTTATTCCACCATATCCTAGTCATTAATGATAGGATCAAATGTAATTGTTGTATAAATACTTCTCACTTTAAAGTATTGAGGGATAATTTTTGTGCCCAGGAAGATATCTTTGTGATCATTTTGAGAAGATCGACCGATAATAAAAAGACTGATTCACAAGATTCTTGCGTTTGGATGTTGGTGATGTTCATATTGCTCTATTAATGCTTATCTTGCTCTATAATAATTTTTATTTTCTTTTTCTAATCGTTTAAAGGAAGTTAATGAACAAAATTTGTCTCGTGCACTTTGTTTCTGGTCTTTAGCGATCTGCATATTATTCTTCTAATATTAAGTAAATAAATTCTTAATTTCTTCTTTTCTTGGTTGAATCTCTCACTTGTTATATCTTTCCATCACATTCAATTCTAATAGATCCAACATTCTTACTATCTCGCCTTGTGAAGAAATATATAAAAATTGTATATGATCTTAATCTTTAACACAGACCCCATAGCCCAATGGATGTTTCATGCAAATACTAGAGTCAATCTTTATAAACAAAACAACAAACCCATATTATTATAACTAGCCTAATATTTAAAATTCAAACATATATAAATCCTACACAGATATCCCTCCCTAGAACTGGCAGGGCTAGATCCTAGTTTCGAAAGTGGTTTTTATAAGTTACCTATGTTAATTTCTTCTTCCCTTAACAACCTCTAGAAATTACAGAGTTCTAACAACGAGATCACTAGATTCTTTCCATAGTTGTGCACATGTCTTAGAAAATACTCCTTGGGTGGAGTGGACACTCACAAAGAGAGGTTTGTTGGTGTCAAAAAGAATTCGATAACTGAGTCTTTTTCTTTTTGAATATATTGGTAGGGAGGTAGGTGGAGGTTGGTGCATGTCCTACCAAATTACCATCTCCTCAAAATACTCACTAGCTTCATGATACCTTCCCTGAGTCTCTATCAAAGAGTTTTGCAAATTAAGTTTTTATTTCCACTCCACCCATATGTTGATCAATAGATTAAGGAGTTAATTCCTTTCTTTAACTAAATTTTTGTTGGAAGCTAGAAATTGTGCTTTGATGCAATCAAATGTATATGTTGAGTCTCTGGTCTTTTCTAGAGCGGAATTGAGTTTACGTCTTTCCACTTCTAACTTGTTCATGTGGGTGTCTCATAGGATTTGCATCCTCTTTTCAAACTCTTCATTCAATTGGTCTCTATGTGCCTATAGGGAACCTTTGATCTTACCTAAATTTAGACCTTCAGTTGCATTGGAAAATTCCTGGATATCTATAGTGAATTGGTATTTAAAACCTTTCAATTCTATTTCCAGCTCTACTACTTAGTTCCTGGCAATGTTCAAGGCATTAGTTACCTCCAGGACAAAGTAGGCATTTAATCCTCCAAAGGAGTTGAGCACTGAAGCTGCTTGGACCATTTTTTCTTTAGGATGAGGCCCGACATTCTATTCTAATATCCTTCTTGCATATGAATTATACTTGGTTTCTTCTCATCTCTTTATTTTCGTCGATCTCTTATCAATGCTTATAGTTCTATTGTTGAAGTAGTAGTCTCCAATAGCAACTATAGATCCTTCAAAATTGAGAGCTTGGGAAGAGAGGGAGGAATATCCTGGTATGGATCTTATGGGGGTGTACTCCAAAGAAGGTATATGAAAAATTCCTAGGTTCAGTATCAACATAGTGCCTAGGGTCTAGTTTAAATTATGCTTCAAAGTCTCATAATCTTTCCTCTTTGATTTAGCCTCGTCAGCCAATCTCTTCAACTCTACATCTTCAACCAGTTTTATGGCTTGTAATTCATTAGCTAACATCTTTGTTGCCTTGTCCTTGGCCAAATTTTTATCTTCTTCTTCGTTATTCTTTTGCAGAGAACCTTGATGTGTTTCATGCTAATGTTCTATCATGTTATTATCCTCACTCTGTCATATTTGATAATATTTCTCAGCTTGGATCCTTTTATGTTCAAGTTGTTTTTATTTTTTCATCTTCTCATTTTATTTGGAATTGCATGTATCTTGTTCCTGCTGACACAAATTTTGGAATTGGGATAAATTTTCCATCTTGAATTCTTCTTGTTCAAGATCAAGATCTCTCTTTCTAGCATCATGGGGAAATTGGTGCAAGAATTAAACAAATGAGAGTACCCATTTAAATTTATCCTCCTCAAAATCAACAATGTGGATATTTGGATGAGTGAGGCCGAAAGAGCTAACATGACGGATAACCATCTTATGAGGATCTTGGCCTTTAGGCTCACCCAAGCACATGATTAACTCTTGTAAGTTCTTAGTTTCATTTCTTGCATGTTGAGCATTGGAAATGGAATAGCTTCCAATGTGGATAGGGAAGAATGGCCATAGTCTTTTAATGTTGGTTTGAAAAAGTGTGGTGATTCCATACCCCATCATTTGGTATGTTATTTCCCTCATTAATAATTGATCTATAATGAAATATGGAAAGATATGTGGGGCCCTGGTGGTCCCATAAACCATGATAAATGAATAGTACTTGTAGAAAACCAATCGGCCACCCCTTTCATTCCATTTCTAACCTCAAAGGATATCCTATGTCTGGGGAAGCCGAAAAGGATGGAATGCAGAGGGGAAAGAAAAAAATTGAAAATATTGTAAAAATGTTTTTTGAAATTTATGCTCCACAATTGGGAGCAATAAACATGAATGGGGGGCTGACTTCGGTCCCAATTCCATCACAGTTTGGCAAATTGTACCAAGGAACAAATGGCGTCAATCATATAAACATACATATAAAAACATGGCTTCTTCATACCTATAAGATTCTTTGTGTGTAGGCATATGTTAAAGGCTAAGATATTTGCCTAGTTGAAGATTTGTCATGTTCTAACGACAGACTGAGCCAAAGGTAACCAATAAATTTGGAAATGCGTACTCTTTTCTTCCCCATATAAATTGAAGAGCATGACCACCAACAAATTTTAAGGATTTTTGATCCTATGGGTCGTGACCGATTTATAACTTTATTTAAAAGTCTCATCTTTGTCCACCCACCATTGTTTCATCTATTTTTTCGGTCCTTTTCTTTCCTGGGTGAACCCTTTTAAGAAAGGTTCATTCAATGAGAAAGTGGGAGTGGGAAGGTGATATATGGAGCTAATATCCTCTGGTCTGAGAGAAGCTACTTACGTCTTCTTCTTTCTCATGATTCTCTTCATGGAAGCATCAAATTTCTTGAGGCACCACTATGCTACCTCATTGTATGGGAATAGTTGTGGTCTGGCAGCTACCATGTGGATACTACTTTTAAGGATATTTTGGTACACCTCTAAATCTTCGTCATCTTGAGGAAAATCTATGGAGTTGAATATCCTATAGATATATTCAATGTCAGAGTAATGGTCCTCGCTAGTGTGATGAATGATGTCAGTCATTAGAGTTTCGATGTGTTCAGATGATGATTTGGGGCATGTGGCACCCTAGAAGTACAACGAAATTCTAGATATTTTGGGGTTTTGGTTCGCCATGACGAATAGATAAATTATCCCGCAATAACAAGTTAAAAATAATAGAAACTTCGCTTAAGTATAACACATTAGTTGTAATAATGAAAAACTGATTAAGAAATAGAAAATAAAGGTTACCGGTAAACAAGAAGTTTCACTAACAAAGTAGGAAATCTCATTAAGAAAGGGAGTCTAGATGAAAAACAAACTTCGTGGACTATGTTTTGAAAACTTACGGTGCAAGTTGTGTTTTGAAAGGGTGTTTTTTATAAATCGCAATGCACATCCACCTAGCACGAGTATGCCATAACTTAGGTGTGTAAGAGGATATTTGATGCAGGAGCATCCTACAAAGCCAAAAGCACGTGTCTAGCGAAAGGAGCAGTTGGACGCGTAGATGGAAAAAGAGCACGTTTTTATGAACAACGTTTTGAATTTTGAACTTAAAAGCATTACTGTAATAGTTAGGAAGAAGGTGTTCTTTGCATTTATACCTAGGAGATATGAATAGATCTAGGGGGATTACTCCCATCTGTAAAAGTGTAATAGACATTTAAGTATGTTAATGAAAGTAGGTAGATTGGAATTAAGAGATTAGATAGTTTAGAGTGTAGGAGGGAAAACATATATAGACACCCTCACTCTTGTATTATTGTAATTTTTTTAGCACAAAAAAGAAAAAGAGAGTCGTAGTAGAGAGTTGTAGAGAAAAACCCATGTACAAGAGTATTTGAGTTAATATATAAAGCTTTGACTCAGATTTCATGGTGTTATGATGTTTGTTGTTTACATATGTTGAATGGTATGCTTACAGTTGTTTTATTCACTCTAATATGCCTTTGTTGTTATTTTGTGTTGAATGTATGAAGTCCGAGAGAGAAGAATGAGCTTCAATTATTTCTTTTCCCGAGAGAGTTCTTGTAAGGAGTGTAGTGAAACGTCTACAAGGTGTACGTTGACAAGGGTTTTGAGTTTTATCTCAGAAATCTCAGTAAGGATACCATTGTTCTCATTCCAGCATAAGTACAGGTGAAGCACAAAATCCATGCAAGGTGTGCGTAGGCTAGTTGAAGCCTTAGAATTTATCAACTAAGGTTGAAGAATGAAAGAATATTGTTGTTGAGAGTGAACAGAGTCAAATAATCAAATACATAGAAGTATTTGAAAGATTACCGCAAAGAGTGCGTGAAGGAGTCCTTTTGAGACTTGAGGTTGCAATAGAAAGCTCAGGAGGATCAGTGCCTTTGAAGTATTCAGAGGAAGATGGGGAGCTGACTCATCATGCAAAAGTTAATTTTAGTGGAAGGACACTAAGTCAATTTGGTCAGATATTCATTGACGAGTGAATCAGATGGTCGAAAATCTCTGTGGAGAACTCATGAATTCATGAGGACCGTAGGATCTAGATGAATTATAGGGTGGATAAGGGTTAGAAGAATCCATTACGTTGGTTTCAATATTCAACGTCGACCATTGATCATGACCGTCGAGCTATCAAGATCATTTTGACAAATCGGGGTTTGTAAGTCCAGAGTGCAAGCCAAATCCCTTGGTCACTCGAACTTTTGAATTGTGAAATGGATTATCGTGTGTGAAGACGAGGCGTAGAATTTTTGGTGTTTCAGAATTTTGGAGTTCGACATTTCGGGGGACTTGATGACAAGGAGTCAGGCCTAGTGGAGCGAAAACCCCAAATTCGCAAGTCACAATAGGATTTTGTTGTGAAATTTCAGGATTTCAGCACTTCAGGTGTCGAGAAGTAGAGGAGGCAACGTTTTGGGATCGACAGTTTCGAACTCTTGGTACCCGGAACCCTAAAATAAAGTGGGTCCTCAAATCGAATGAGGGATTATAGTCATTGATCATGTTGAAGGCTCCATTTCAGAGTTCAGGGTTTTGAAGTGATAGAGGAATGGTTGTCGAAGGTTTATTCAAGTTCTGAAAGCCGAAAAGCTTGAGTGGACAGGTAGCAAGAATCCACGCGGGAAATAGAGTACAGGGGGAAGACAGGTGGTGTGTTTTCTTCAATAGGAAGATTCAATCCTCATTGACCATTTTGGAGTTTTGAAGGTTTTAGAACTGGGAGTCTTGCAGCTGGATTTGCAAAATCGCAAAGTCTGAAACTCTGAATCGACAAAAATTTTCATTGGGGAGCCAGACTATGCTGAACGCATCGGGGTTCGACATTTCGGCAGTTTCGAGGACAAGAGGTTGGGGCTCTTTACTCCATAATTCTCGAAGTCGTGAAATGTGACACAACTATGGAGGAGGACGTAGCCAAAGATTTCGACAATTCAGCATTTCAGGTTTCGAATGTTGTAGAGATAGGAAACTCGACAACATGAATCGCGATATCGCAAAACCCAAAATCTTGATTTGACAAAGGGCGTGATCATATTGTTGGTTAGGATATTTGGGTTGATTCCTAGTGTTTTATCACATGGGAATATCTATAAGGACCTATAGAAAACACTGTGGTGTGTGTGTGGGATTCCCTGTGGAGGAATCGACAAGTCGATTTGATTCAGGGTAGATTTATAATGATCCTACGTAGATTTTGGCCCGAGGGTCGGGGTCTGCACCATTTGGTATCAGAGCCCAGAACAAGTTCTTTTATTTCTATAGCAGAGAGAACAGGGAAACATTTTACATCCATGTCACCGAGAAGAAGAGACAGGCCAATGCCAATGCCTGATCTAGCAAGAGAAAGAGAAATGCTCGAGTTACATGCTAGGCTTGATGCCATGGAGACAACACAGAGGCACATAGTTGACGTTGGGGATATCAACGAAGATAAAAGTGAAAATGAAGATGGACAGGAAGGAGAACAAGTTTCGGTCGAAGATGTTGTGGATGAATACCTATTAAGGGTTGTTGCAAGGATAGGTGCCAGAGCGAAAATGGAGATTCCCATGTATGAGGGAAACTTGGATGTTGAAGAGCTTCTAGACTAGATTAGAGATCTAGATAAATACTTCAACTATGAGGATGTCAAGGAAGACAAGAAAGTCAAACATGTCATTACTATACTTAAATGGCATGGAGAACTATGGTGGGATGAACTGCAGGCTGACACACGCTGCAAAGGCAAGCAAAAAATAAAAAGCAAGGATAGAATGGTTGTAAAGATGAAAGCCAAATTTATACCCAAGGATTTTCAAATCACTCTATTTCGAAGGATGCAAAATTTGGTTTGAAAAAGTGTGGTGATTTCATACCCCATCATTTGGTATGTTATTTCCCTCATTAATAATTGATCTGGAATGAAATATGGAAAGATATGTGGGGCCCTGGTGGTTCCATAAACCATGATAAATGAATAGTACTTGTAGAAAACCAATCGTCCAGCCCTTTCATCCCATTTCTAACCTCAAAGGATATCATGTGTCTGGGCAAGCCAAAAAGGACAGAATGCAAAGGGGAAAGAAAAAAATTGAAAATATTGTAAAAATGTTTTCTAAAATTTATGCTTCACAATTGGGAGCAATAAACATGAATGGGGGGATGACTTCGGTCCCAATTCCATCCTAGTTTGGAAAATTGTACCGAGGAACAAATGGTGTCGATCATATAAACATACATACAAAAACATGGCTTCTTCATACCTATAAGATTCTTTCTGTGCAGGCATATGTTAAAGGCTAGGATATCTGCCTAGTTGAAGATTATTCATGTTCTAACGACAGTCTGAGCCAAAGGTAACCAGTAAATTTGGAAGTGTGTACTCTTTTCTTCCCCGTATAAATGGAAGAGCATGGCCACCAACAAATTTTAAGGATTTTTTATCCTATGGGTCGTGAACAATTTATAACTTTATTTAAAGGTCTCATCTTTGTCCACCCACCATTGTTTCATCTATTTTTTCGGTCCTTTTCTTTCTTGGGTGAACCCTTTTAAGAAAGGTTCATTCAATGAGAAAGTGGGAGTGGGAAGGTGATATATGGAGCTAATATCCTCTGGTCTGAGAGAAGCTAATTTTGTCTTCTTCTTTCTCATGATGCTCTTCATGGAAGCATCAAACTTCTTCAGGCACCATTGTGCTACCTTGTTGTATGGGAATAGTTGTGGTCTGGAAGCTATCATGTGGATACTACTTTTAAGGATATTTTGGTACATCTCTAAATCTTCAGCGTCTTGAGAAAAATCTATGGAGTTGAATATCCTATAGATATATTCAATGTCGGGGTAATGGTCCTCACTAGTGTGGGGAATCATGTCAGTCATTAGAGTTTCGACTTGTTCAGATGACGATTTGGGGCATGTGGCACCCTAGAAGTACAACGAAATTCTAGATATTTTGGGGTTCTGGTTCGCCATGATGAACAGCCAAATTATCCCACAATAACAACTTAAAAATAATAGCAACTTATCTTAAGTATAACACATTAGTTGTAATAATTAAAAATTGGTTAAGAAATAGAAAATGAAGGTTACCGGTAAACAAGAAGTTGCACTAACAAAGTAGGAAATCTCAGTAAGAAAGGGAGTTTAGATGAAAAACAAACTTCGTGGACTATGTTTTGAAAACTTACAGTGCAAGTTGTGTTTTGAAAGGGTGTTTTATAACTCACAATGCACATCCACCTAGCACGAGTATGCCATAACTTAGGTGTGTAAGAGGATATTTGATGTAGGAGCAACATAGGAAGCCAAAAGCACGCGTCTATCCAAAGGAGTTGTTGGACGCGCAGATGGAAAAAGAACACGTTTTTATGAACAACGTTTTGAATTTTTGAACTTAAAAGAATTAATGTAATAGTTAGGAAGAAGGCGTACTTTGCATTTATACCTAGGATATATGAATAGATCTAGGGGGATTACTCCCATCTGTCAAATTGTAATAGGCATTTAAGTCTGTTAATGAATGTAGGTAGATTGGAATTAAGAGATTAGACAATTTAGAGTGTAGGCGGGAAAACGGATATAGACACCCTCACTCTTATATTATTGTAATTTTTTTAGCACAAAAGAAAAAAAGAGAGCCATAGCAGAGAGTTGTAGAGAAGAACCCATGTACATGATTATTTGAGTTAATATATGAAGCTTTGACTTAGATTTCATGATGTTATGATGTGTGTTGTTTACATATGATGAATGGTATTCTTACAGTTGTTTTATTGTCTTTGTTATGCCTTTGTTGTTATTCTATGTTGAATGTATGATTTCATTTTGAATGCATGAAGTCTGAGAGAGAAGAATGAGTTTCAATTATTTCTCTTCCTAAGAGAGTTCCTGTAAGGAGTGTAGTGAAATGTCTGCAAGGTGTCCATTGACAAGGGTTCTGAGTTTTATTTCAGAAAGATCAGGAAGGATACCATTGTTCTCATTCCAACATAAGTACATGTGAAGCACAGAGGCTGTGCAAGTTTTGCGCAGGCTAGTTGAAGCCTTAGAATTTATCAACTAAGGTTGAAGAGTGAAAGATTGTTATTGTCGAGAGTGCACAAAGTCGAAGAATCAAATACAAAAAAGTATTTGAAAGATTGTTGCAAAGAGTGTGTTTAGGAGTCCTTTCGAGACTTGAGGTTGCAATAGAAAGCTCAGGAGGATCAACGCCTTTGAAGTGTTCAAAGAAAGATGGGGAGTTGAATCATCATGCATAAGTTAAGTTCAGTGGAAGGATGCTAAGTTAGTTTGGTCAGAGATTCATTGAGGTTGAATCAGACGGTCGAAACTCTCCGTGGAGAACTCACGAAGTCACGAGGACCATAGGATCCAGAGGAGTTTCAGGTTGGATAAGGGTTAGATGAACCTATTATGTTGGTTTCAAGATTCAATGTCGACCGTTGATCGTGAACGTCGAGTCGTCAAGATCATTTCGGCAAATTGGGGTTTGTAAGTCCAGAGTGCAAGAAAAATCCCTTGGTCACTCGAACTTTTGAATCGTGAAATGGATTATTGTGTGTGAGGACGAGGTGTAGAATTTTCGGTGTTTCAGAATTCTAGAGTTCAACATTTCGGGGGACATGACAACAAGGAGTCATGCCTAGTGGAGCGAAAATCTCGAAGTTGCAAGTCGTGACAAGATTTTTGCGTCAAATTTTGGGATTTCGACACTTCAGGTGTTGGGAAGTAGAGGAGGTAGGGTTTTGGGATCGAGAGTTTTGAACTCTCGGTACTCAGAAGCCCAAAATAATGTGGGTCTTCAGATCGAACGAATTCTTATAGCCATTGATCCCGTGGAAGGCGTCATTTTGGAGTTCATGGTTTTGAAGTGATAGAGGAATGGTTGTCAAAGGGTTATTCAAGTTCTGAAATCTGGAAATCTTGAGTGGACAAGTGGCAAAAATCCACATGGGATACAGAGTACAAGGGGGAAGACAGGTGGCGCATTTTTGTCAATAGGTAGAGTCAATCCTCATTGACCATTTTGGAGTTTTGAAGGTTGAAGAACCGGGAGTCTTGCAGCCGGATTCACAAAATTGCGAAGTTTGAAATTCCGAATCGACAAAAAGTTTCATTGGGGATCCAGACTATGCTGAAGGCATAAAGGTTCTTTATTTCAGCAATTTCGAAGAAAAGAGGTCGGGGCTCTTTAATCCAAAATTCTAAAAGTCATGAAACATGACACAACTATGGAGTAGGACGCGGCCAAAGATTTCAACAATTCGGCATTTTGGGTTTCGAAGGTTGTAGAGACAGGAAACTCAACAATAGGAATCGTGATATCATGAAACCCAAAATCCTGATTCGGCAAAGGGCATGATCATATTGTTGGTCAAGAGATTTGGGTTGATGCCTAGTGTTTGATCACGCGGGCATACCTATAAGGACCTATGGAAAAAACTATGGTGTGTGTGTGGGATTCTCTGTGGAGGAATCGGAAAGTCAATTTGATTCAGGGCAGATTTAGAACAATGCTGCATGGATCTTGGCCCAAGGGTCGGGGTCTGCACCATTTGGTATCAGAGCCCAGAACAAGTTCTTTTCTTTTTGTAGCAGAGAAAACAAGGAAACATTTTATAGCCATGCCGTCGAGAAGAAGAGATAGGCCAATTCCAATGCCTAATCCAGCAAGAGAAAGAGAAATGTGCGAGTTACGTGCCAGGCTTGATGCCATGGAGACAACACAAAGATGCATAGTTGACGTTGGGGATATCAACAAAGATGAAAGTGAAAATGAAGCTGGACACGAAGGAGAAGAATTTATAGTTGAATATGTTGTGGATGAATGCCTATTCAAGGCTGTTGCAAGGATAGGTGCCAGAGAAAAAATGGAGATTCCCATGTATGAGGGAAACTTGGATGTTGAAGAGATTTTAGACTGGATTAGAGATCTGGAAAAATACTTCGACTATGAGGATGTCAAGGAAGAAAAGAAATTCAAAAATGTCGTTACTAGACTTAAAGGGCATGCAACACTATGGTGGGATGAACTGTAGGCTGACAGATGTTGGAAAGGAAAGAAGAAAATCAAAAGCTTGGATATAATGGTTGCAAATATGAAAGCCAAATTTATACCCAAGGATTATCAAATCACTCTGTTTCGGAGGATGCAAAATTTGAGACAAAAGATGATGTCATTGAAAGAATACACTAAAGAGTTCTACAAGATAAACATCAGAGCAGGTCATTGGGAAAGCAATCATGAAAAAGTTGTCAGGTACATGAATGGTGTGCGATATGACATCCAAGATGAGATGAGCATGATGACCATCCGAAATGTGGAAGATTCTTATCAGATAGCTCTGAAAGATGAAGAGAAGTTGAGTCGGAAGCAAGGTCAAAGAGGTCAAGGTAGAAGTCAAGCCAGAGGCAAAACAATTACCCAAGACAGAACTCAAAAACCTAAAGAAGAGGGGAAGAAACCTCAAACTCAACATTAGAGAGGAGGAAGCTCACAGGGAGGGCATTATGCTGATAGAAATACTTTTCCTTGAGCTAGAGGAAGAGGAAGTGGTAGAGGTGGTGAATTAAAATGCTTTGTCTGTGGAAATATCGGACATAAATCCTATGAGTGTCCATATAAGAAAAAAGATGGTGGTGAAACTCACATTGCTGAAGCTCAAGGATAGAATATGGAGGTAGAAGATCCTGAGGGTGGAAGATCCTTAATGATGAGGAAAGTTCTCTTGAAGCCAGAGAAAGAGGTAGAGAACCCAACCCAAAGAAACAGTCTATTTCAGACTGCTTGTAAAACCAAAGATAGGGTATGCAAAGTCATAGTGGACAGCGGTAGCATAGACAATCTCGTATCTACAGAGATGGTATAAAAGCTGGAGCTGGAGAATGTTGTACATCCAAGCCCATATAGAGTTTCATGGCTACAAAAATGACATCAGGTAAATGTCACTAAACAATGTTTAGTTGAATTCAAAATAGGAGGATATAAGGATGAAATATTATGTCATGTCATTCCCATGGATGTTTTTCATATATTGTTGGGTAGACTGTGACTATATGATAGAAACATGATTCATGATGGGAGAAAGAACATGTACACCCTGGAGAAGAATGGGAGGACACACATGTTGTTGCCGATTAAAAACCAAGAGGTAAAAATAGAAATGAGCAAGACTGTGCTTCTCATGAGTGGGAAGGAACTTCTTAAGGAGGTTAAGAAGAAGGAAGACACACAATTTATTGTGGTCAGGAAGCCCAAAATTGTTTTTCCAGTACGCGGATAGATGATTTACCAGAAGAAATCCAGAAGTTGCTGGAAGATTTTGTTGATATAGTAGTGGACGAACTACCTTGTTCATTACCACCTATTAGGAGTATAAGCCATCACATAGATCTTATACCTAGAGCCAGTTTACCAAACAAAGCCACGTAAAGATTGTCGCCACAAGAAAATGGAGAAGTTAAGAGACAGTTACAGGACTTAATGGACCAAGGATTGATTAGAGAAAGCTTGAGTCCATGTGTTGTTCCAACAGTGCTCAGCCCAAAGAAAGATGGAGGCTAGGGAATGTGTACAGACTCAAGCGTGATCAATAAGATTACCATCAGATACAGATTTCCATTGCCAAGGATGGAAAACTTCATGGATTGCTTGAGTGGAGAAATATTTTTTTCAAAAATTGATTTGAAAGGCGGGTATCATCAAATCCGCATAAGAGAAGGTGATGAATGGAAGACAACATTCAAAATGAATGAGGGGCTGTATGAATGGCTTGTCATGCCATTTGGTTTAACGAATGGACCCAATACTTTCATGAGGTTGATGAATGAAATCCTGAAGGATTTCATTGGGAAATTCGTCATCATATATCTTGATGATATATTAATCTTTAGCAAGACAAAAGCAAAACACTTGAGACATTTAGTTGCAGTGATGAGAAGATTACAACAAGAGAAATTGTTGATAAATATGAAGAAATCGTCATTTATGAGGATAGAAATCATTTATTTGGGTTTTGTTATCTCTGGAAATGAGTTGAAGATGGATCAAGAAAAGGTAGATGCAATTAAGAATTGGCTATCACCGAAGAGTGTGTTTGAAGTTCAAAGCTTCCATGGTTTGGCAAGTTTCTACAAGAAATTCATCCAAAAATTTAGTGGAATCAGCGCACCCATGATGGATACGGTGGAGAAAAGACATAAGTCTTTTCACTGGACAGAAGAAGTAGAGAAGAGTTTCAACTTACTGAAGAAGAAGATCATGGAGCAACCAATTCTGGTTTTTCTAGATTTTAGCAAGACATTCCAGGTCAAGTGTGACGCGAGTGGATTTGCAATTGGAGCGGTATTGAGCCAAAATGACAGGTCGATCACATACTTCAGTGAAAAACTGAATGAAGCAAAGATCAAGTACTCAACATATGACAAAGAATTCTATGCAATCATACAAGCACTGAAGAAATGGAGACATTATTTGGTTCCTAAAGAGTTTGTTTTGTACAGTGATAATCACGCTTTACAATTTGTGACTCAACAGGAGAAGTTGAACCAAAAACATGTTAAATGGGTCGAATTCACGCAGAATTGTACTTTTGTGATTAAGCATATTTTTGGAACTGCTAACAAAGTTGTTGATGCTTTGAGCAGGAAATGTTTGATGATGCAAGAATTCAGAGTCAAAACTTTCGGTTTTGATAACCTCAAAGAAATGTATAGGGATGACCTAGATTTTAAGGAGGCATATGAGGCATATGAGAATCCAATTCTCAGGGATAGAAGCCAATGGACTGAATACATGATCCAGGATGGATTATTGTTTAGGGGAAAACAATTATGTATTCCAAAATGATCCATGAGGGAGAACCTGTTGAAGGAAAAACACAGTGGAGGATTGGCCGGACACTTCGGTCATGATAAAACGTTCTGAAAGTTGAATGGTTCATATTTTTGTCCAGGGATGAGGACACATGTTAAGAAATTTGTGGACAGATGCAAGATTTGTCAGCACACAAAAGGGAAAAGGCAGAACACGGGGTTATATCAACCATTACCCATACCATAAAGGTCGTGGGATGCAGTGAGCATGGATTTTATATTGGGACTGCCAAGAACACAAAGAGGATGTGATTCAATCTTTGTTTTAGTCAACAGATTTTCCAAGATGGAACATTTCATACCATGCCAGAAAACCAACGATGCAACTCATATTGCGAACCTGTTTTTCAAGGAAGTCATCATACTTCACGACTTTCCAAGGAGTATCGTGTCTGATTGAGATACCAAGTTCATAGGGCATTTTTGGAGGACCTTATGGAAAAAGCTAGGGACAAATTTGTCTTTTATCTCAACATATCATCCTCAAATGGATGGACAGACAGAGGTCGTGAACAGAAGCTTGGGATATTTTTTAAGAAGCTTAGTGACTAAACACCATAGTCAGTGGGACCACATTCTGCCATAGGCGAAATTTGCTTATAATGACTCGCTTAATAGAAGCACAGGGCAGAGTCCATTCCAGATTGTCTATGGAATGTAGCCAAGGGGAGTTTTTGAATTGAAATATGTGGAACAAACTGAATTCAGAAGTGCTAGTGCAGAGGACTTTGCAGAAGAAATGAAGGAGCTTCACAGCTGAGTTAAGGAGCGATTGCAGAGTTCAAGTCAAGAATATAAGCACAAAGCAGATCAACAAAGGTGAGAGCTTCAATTTGAAGTTGGCGATTTGATTCTTGTGCATATGAGGAAGGAAAGGTTCCCAAGGGGAACATATAACAAACTAAAGATGAAAAAGATTGGACTGTGCAAGGTCATAAAGAATTTTGGGGCAAACACATATGAGATTGAATTACCCGATGGGATTGGAATCTCACCGATATTCAACATTACAAATTTGTAACCTTACAGAGCTGAAGGAGTATAATATGAACAGAAATAAGTTCAATGGACAAAACAAATGCCTGTAGTTGAAAATCCACAAATGGAAAGCATAATTGACAAGAGGGTTAGCAAAAAGACTAGGAGAAAAGAGTATTTTGAATACTTGGTCAAATGGAAGGGACATCCATTTGAAGATGCTAGTTGGGAAGATGAAGTAGAAATTCATAAGCATGGACAGACCATGCAAGAGCTCATGAATAGAAGTTCATGAAAATTTTCAAACAAGGGAGTATGATGCAGGAGCATCGTACAAAGCCAAAAGCACGCGTCTAGCCAAAGGAGCAGCTGGAGATGTAGATGGAAAAAGAGCATGTTTTTATGAACAATGTTTTGAATTTTGAACTTAAAAGCATTAATGTAATAGTTAGGAAGAATGTGTACTTTGCATATATACCTAGGAGATATCAACAAATCTAGAGGGATCACTCCCATCTGTCAAATTGTAATAGGCATTTAAGTATGTTAATGAAAGTAGGTAGATTGGAATTAGGAGATTAGACAATTTAGAGTGTAGGAGGGAAAACGGATATAGACACCCTCACTCTTGTATTATTGTAATTTTTTTAGAACAAAAAAGAAAAAGAGAGCCGTAGCAGAGAGTTGTAGAGAAGAACCCATGTACAAGAGTATTTGAGTTAATATATGAAGTTTTGACTCAGATTTCATGGTGTTATGATGTTTTTTATTTACATATGTTGAATGGTATGCTTACAATTGTTTTATTCTCTATGTTATGCCTTTGTTGTTATTCTGTGTTGAATGTATGATTTCATGTTGAATATATAAAGTCTGAGAGAGAAGAATGAGTTTCAATTGTTTCTCTTCCTGAGAGAGTTCCTGTAAGGAGTGCAGTGAAATCTCTGCAAGGTGTGCATTGACAAGGGTTATGAGTTTTATCTCAAAATGCTTAGGAAGGATACCATTGTTCTCATTCTAGCAGAAGTGCAGGTGAAGCACAGAAGCCATGCAAGGTGTGCGCAGGCTAGTTGAAGACTTAGAATTTATCAACTAAGGTTAAAGAGTGAAAGAATATTGTTTCCTAGAGTGCACAGAGTCAAAGAATCAAATACACAAAAGTATTTAAAAGATTTCCGCAAAGAGTGTGTGCATGAGTCCTTTTAATACTTGAGGTTGCAATAGAAAGCTCAGGAGGATCAATGCCTTTGAAGTATTCAAAGGAAGATGGGGAGATGAATCATCTCACAGAAGTCAAGTTCAGTGGAAGGATGCTAAGTCAGTTTGGTTATACATTCATTGAGGAGTGAATCAGATGGTCGAAACTCTCACTGGAGAACTCGCGAAGTGACGTGGAACGTAGGATCCAGAGGAGTTGCAGGGTGGATAAGGGTTAGATGAACCCATTACGTTGGTTTCAAGATTCAACGTCGACCGTTGATCATGACCGTCAAGCCGTCAAAATCATTTCAACAAATTGGGGTTTGTAAGTCCGGAGTGCAAGACAAATCCCTTGGTCACTCGAACTTCTGAATCGCGAAATGGATTATTGTGTGTGAAGACAAGGCATATAATTTTTGGCATTTCAAAATTTCATAGTTCGGCATTTTGGGGTCCTGATGACAAGGAGTCGGGCCTAGTAGAGTGGAAATCCCAATGTCATGAGTCGTGATAGTATTTTGGCATGAAATTTTGGGATTTCGGCACTTTGGGTGTTAGGAAGCGGAGGAGCCAATGTTTTGGTATCGAGATTTTCGAACTCCCGATACCCGGAAGATAAAAATAAAATGGGTCATCGGATCGAGTGAGGGCTTATAGCCGTTGATCCTATGGAAGGCACCATTTCGGAGTTCGGGGTTTTGAAGTGATAGAGGAATGATTGTTGAAGGTTTATTCAAGTTCTAAAAGCCGAAAAGATTGAGTGGATAGGTGGAAAGAATCCATGTGGGAAACAGAGTCCAGGGGGGAAGAGAGGTGGCGCGTTTTCTTCAATAGTTGGAGTCAATCCTCGTTGATCATTTCAGAGTTTTGAAGGTTGAAGAATTGGGAGTCTTGCAGTCGGATTCGCGAAATTGCGAAGTTTGAAACTCTGAATCGATGAAAAGTTTCCTTGGGGAGCCAGCCTTTGTTGAATGCATCAGGGTTCAACATTTCGGTAGTTTCGAAGACAAGAGGTTGGGGCTCTTTACTTTAGAATTCCCAAAATCATGAAATGCAACACAACTGTGGAGGAGGACGTGGACAAAGATTTCAACAATTTGACATTTCGGGTTTTGTAGGTTGTAGAGACAGGAAACTCGACAACAGGAATCGCAATACCGTGAAACTCGAAATCCCGATTCGCCAAAGGGCACAATCATATTGTTGGTCAAAGGATTCGGGTTGATGCCTAGTGTTTGATCACATAGGAATACCTATAAGGACCCGTGGAAACAACTGTGGTGTGTGTGTGGGATTCCCTGTGGAGGAATCGAAAAGTCAATTTGATTCAGGGTAGATTTAGAAAGATCCTGCGCAGATCTTGGCCCGAGGGTCCGGGTCTGCACCAATATTGCTAAATATGGTCTTAAATTTTCTTGTTAATGCACATCATCTCTATAATTAAATCTTATTAAGATGGATAAATGCATTGATTTTGGAATCGGGGGTAGTTCTAAATCAGATCTTCAAATAAGACCATTATCGGGATCGATCCTTTAGAGTATGAGAGATCGTGTTTTTTTCAAAATTCGAAGGGAAGGGTATCAAAGGAATATTCCCTTATACATGGACTAGTTGGTGGGCCTAGTGTGTCAACCAATAAATAGTGATACAGAAAGGGGTGGGACTGATCAGGGTATAGGTGTTGGGGAAAATCAGAATGAGGGTGGAACTAAATCACGAGGGGGAAGGTATCAACATAATATTCATTAATAGGATTTTGGGACATAGCTGTCTGAGGTTTGAAGGATGTGGAAACGTTTGAGCTTCGATGAGGATGGTATATAAGAATATTCTTTTAGCCTAGGATAATTTGCGGGATACAGACATGAGAAGGGTCAAGAGGCCATCATAGTTTTATCTTCATAGTTTGATAAGATAAGGGTTAAAAGGGCTCTCGACAAGGATGATATCGAAGTAAATATTCCTTTAATACTTTAGAAACATTGTTATATGCCTATTACACATTATTTTGGTCACCCCACTGATCAACAGACAAAATGTGCATAACTCACTTACATGTTCCATGGAAACATTAAAAGAGACTTTCTCCATGAGAAAAGTGGTTTTCTTTTCCTCTTCAAAAACTATGACAAGGAAGGTCATCACAGCCTTCTCTATGCATGGGGTGCAATGATGTCTGATCATTGCACTCTGCACCAAATCAAGACTACGACATCATCGCATGCTAGCTGTGCATAGGGTGCGATGATGCTTAAAGAATAGGAAAAGTAAAAATTCATGAATGTTCTAGAAGGGAATCCTATAGAATATGAGGCATTCTCTGATCAATTTGGATCTTACTCACTTCTCTGATTTAGTGGGATCATCCTAATTTCCTCATCCATTCCTCTTTAACCCTATATAAAGAGGGATCTCTTATGGAAAAGGGTAAGGTTTGCAAGGGATTTCATATGTATGAATATCTCTACTACAAATTATACCTAAGGGATTTTCTTTAGTTCTCTAAGTCATGTTCTGGATCTTCTTCATCGAAGGAATTGGACTGAGGTGTGTGTGCTGGAGTGAAGAGCCATTGAAAGGGACCTTGCAAAATCAAGGCATGGGTTGTATTCTCCACTTTCCATTTAATATAATGAAACAATATATTTCTTCCCTATAAAGGTATCTTATCTTTAATTGTATAATTACTTGATCATATACATAGAATTCATCAGAATACATATAAATTGTTTCTCTCTCTCTTTGTTGTTTTGTGCTTCTTAAACAGGTTTACTATCCCACAAACTCAAAGATGGAGAAACAAGGAAGATACTAGCGAGGATCAATCCTCATTCACAAGGAATGTCACTTGTACCTCTCTGAACTAGTTTATATGACAATGAAGTCTAAGGTGAAGTTTATATTTTGTCTTGTTTTATTCTAGCTTCCTGTTGAAGTTTGAAATGATCCACAAGGCACTCCCGAATCGACCGTTGAAATTTGGGGCAAAAGAGGGTTTTCGAGCACTATTTGGGTAAATTTGCAAATGAAATGGTAAAAGGGTTGTTTTGACCTATTTTCTTGTTTTTTACCATATTTTATTGCAAAATTAAATTATTTTTCATTTTTTACCCATGCCCTAAATTCTAACCAACTCTACAAAGTGTTTTCCTATTGCAGATTAAAAGGTCTAAGGATGAGATATTTGATAGGGGTCCACCATTTTTTATTGTTTTTGTGTATTTTTCTTATGTACAGATGCTTTTAGGGTTTTTTAGGAAAAACTCTAAGCACAGTCTTAATTATTTCTCATGCTCGTGAAACCATGAGAATGTAATCAAGTAATCTTTTTTCATTTTTCAAACTTGCATTGGTAATACAAAAAAAAAAAACTATGGATTATCCTTTAAGATATTTTCAAGCTCCCTAAACACAAAAAGATAGCCAAGCAACCTTGTTATTTGCACGCTCATAAAATTATTTGAAGAAATCATCTGATGGGTGGTAGATTATCTCTTTTTCAGTCTCATCAGACTAACTTACAAAAAAGGACATTATGGAGTTCTCTTTAAGTGTTTTCCAGACTCTCTAAAGATGAAAAACCCATGATTTTTATTTCTTTGGACTCATAAAACAAACATCGAAAGACTCATACGATACCGAACCACTCCTTATTAGGGTTCATTAAACATACTCTGAGGGAATCATTGGAAGGATGAGATTACATTAGAAGAATATGTTATCCTCCTCAATATTGCATAAAAATAAATATGTACTCGTCATAAATGGTGGGGGGAAATTGGGAAAGAAATGTGTCTTTATATTTGTGTTAGTGGAAGTAATAGTCGCTCTTGAACATGATAACCCCCCTTCATCACTGTATCTGGGTTGGGAAATCCATTTCTCTCTCATTTGACCATCCACAAAGTTCATATCTTGGGTCCTCCTTGAGTCAATGTAGCAAATACAATTGTCGTGTCATTCATATGTTCAAGAGAAATTAAACCTTAACAAGCCTTCTATTAAGTCGACCATCTGCGGTTATAAATTTTTTACCATGTTGGCCTTCCTTGAGTCAATCATGAATCACTTCATACTCTGATATACTTCAAATTTGTTACATATTTTGTGGAATTGATGGGGGATACATCAATTCACTCCTATGACGAGTCTTTTCCTATCAACTTCAAGTCATTATCTGGGAACAAGACTTAGAAATCATTTAGTACCTTAGATCCTGCATGCCCCAATGGAAAGTTTCTTCTCTTTCAACAGTGGGTTCACATCATTGACCTCTGATTGGAAGATTCCATCGATTTTTCAACTTCAACTCATTTATTCATATTCTTTGTATTGTACTAGAGTACATTGGGAGTCATTGACATCAATGATTATTTCCCTCACACTTGTTAACAATTTTCATTAATGATAGGTAACCAAGTGGTTTCTACCATGTTTGAATTTGACACTTGTAATCACATGGCTAGATTCGTACTTGGAGCTGATGGAAATGAATACCATGGATCTCATCATATTGGTCTAGGTTGTGAAGGAGTACTCATAAGTTTGTACTAGAACATAGATCCACATTGTATTTTCAGTGACTATGCTAAATCATGATGACATGGATCCATAATGTATATTTAGTGGCCATGACTCACTTGAAACTTATGATTAGAGTCACTTGTAGTCCGAGTATGGGAATGCCTACCTCATAAGATGGTATACTATTTTCCAGATGCTTGATTGTTTGCAAGTTCCTGATCGGTGTGTTCCTTGTTTTCGACATACACATTCTACAAAGTATTTCAGCTGTCGCAAGTTCCACCTTCATACTTTGGGGGGAATTTTTTTACACACTATTTTGGTCACCCCAGTGATCAACATACAACATGTGCATAACTCACTTACATGTTCCCTACAAACATTAAAAGAGACTTTCTCCATGATCAAAGTGGTTTGCTTTTCCTCTTCAAAATCTATGACAAGGAAGGTCATCACATCCTACTCTATGCATGGGGTGCGACAATGCCTGATCATCGCACTCTGCACCAAGTTGGAATGCGATGTCATTGTAGGATGCCTGTGCATAGGGTCTGACAATGCTTAAAGCATAGGAAAAGTCAAAATTCACGAATGTTCTAGAATGGAATCTTCTAGAGGATGAGGTGGCCTTCGATCGGTTTGGATATTACTTGCTTCTCTAATTTACTAGGATCATCCTAATATCCTCATCCATTCCTATTTCACCCTATATAAAGATGGATCTCTTATGGAAAGGGGTAAGGTTTGCAAGGGCTTGCATATGTATGAAGATCTCTACTATAGATTATACTTGAGGGCTTTGCTTTAGTTCTCTAAGTCAGATTGTGGATCTTCTTCATCAAAGGCATTGAAGCAAGGTGTATGTGTTGAAGTGGAGAGCCATTGAAAGGGACCTTGCAACATCAAGGCATGAGTTTTTCTCTCCACTTTCCATTTAATATAATGCAACAATATATTTCTTCCCTATAAAGGTATCTTAGCTTTTATTGTATAATTCCTTGATCATATACATAGAATTCATCAGAATACATATATCTTTTTTCTCCCTCTATTTGTTGGTTTGTGCTTCTTAAACAGGTTCACTATCCCAAAAACTCAAATATGGGGCAACAAGGAGAACACTAGCGAGGATCAAGCATCATTTAAAAGGTATGTCACTTGTACCTCTCTGAACTAGTTTATATGACAATGAATTCTAATGTGGAGTTTATATTCTATCTTGTTTTTTTCTAGCTTCCTGTTGAAGTTAGGGAGATATGTTTGTGTCCACACTTAACAATTTTTCTGATAACAATCTCGAAAGACTAAAAAAACTCATTGGAGAATGATAAAACAAGAACTCAACAATCCAATCTTGGGATGCCACTTGGGGAGGTGGTCATTTGACAAGTCAATACGAGCCTTCGCGATCCGTGAAAGGAAAACAATGTGAGAGACAGAATCATCAGAGTGTGAATATCAGAGTTTAAGTTAAAGCATGAAAAGGGGACTCAAACGAACAAGATCCCAAAAATGATTTGAGTTAATATTTGGTTGTCTTAGTGAAGTAAGGATGTAGGTATTGTAGGGGAAAATATAGGTGAAAAGAAAAAATATAGAAATATTTTAGGGACCCATAAAATTTAAAAATATGGGGGTGTTGTTGTGAAATGACACACAACATAAGATAACCTCCTTCCTCCCCAATTTGTACTCATCGCTTACATGGATGCACTTTATCAGTAATGTAATTCCACCACACCTGGGGCATGTCCCATCTAAGAATGTTTTTTGATAAATGTAAAACCCTTTCACCTTGTACACAAGATGATGTGAATAAAGTATATAGATTCTATATGATGACATAGACAGTATAACTGAGCATTCCTAAAAAATGTTTTTATGCAAAACACACACACTATATGTGTGTGTGTGTGTGTGTGTGTGTCATAATAATAACCATACTCAATGTGTTATCTAGAACAACATATGTTACGAATTATGTTTATTTGAACATACCAAGTATTTCATTTATGGAAATATATTTGACCCATTGTAAGTGCACTATGTATTGTTTTGAATCTCTCATACAATTCCTTCTGTGTAATTTCAAGAAAGTGTTTATTATGGGGTTCACGGTCCCTAGATCCCCTTCTCAATTTTAGAACCTCTTTTTTGTTGGAAGAAGCCCTAGTGTTCTCATGCTAGAAATCCTAAACTAGTCCCTTAATCACTCCAATTAACTTCATGTCAGAACGAGGTAGCCTCCTAGTGAAATCCCACAAATATGATGGGTCACATGTGTCGAGTCTATCTCGTATATGAGAATAATTTATAAGTTTTTTGACATTGCATTTCAAGAGGTGAGAGGTTTTTTGTATCAAATGATGTTTTCTTATGATCTTGCTAACAATTGATTGTAACAAGACACATCGGGCTACATTGTGGTATTTAGAATGATATTTCATACCAATTCTTTGAAAACCATCTAAGAATGTGATGACTTGTTTCTACATTTTTCACTGTTTTAATGCCTAAAATTATCATAACAGTAGTCAAACTTCTAGATTTTAACAAAGCTAAAAATAATTGACATTTAGAAGCATCAAATTTTGGTTCAAATTATTGTTTAATGGTTTTAGAAGAGTGACAACGAATAGTAAATTTAGGTAACTTACCTTCAAGTGATGCTAGACCACTTTCATCGACCTAAATGCATTTAGGAATTCTTCTCCACGTAATGTTCAATCTAGGTAGGGACGATGAACCCCTATTCTGGAACTCTTGACCTCCCTATTGTGGAGTTAACAATGTTGCAGTTCTTTCCCCTTGTATTTTCTCTTTCTTCTTCTACCTTTTCGATCGATTTCTCTTTTCTTAGGGACTTTCTTTCTTGAATTCGTTGGTTACCCATATTTAAAGAGATAAATTGGCTTCCAAACACCCCACCACAAATTTGTCTTTGTATTATGTAATAAGGAACAACTAACAATTCCAATTCCAAGTGGAGAAATTTGTCTTTGTATTACAAAATGAGACGCAACTAATAATTCCAATTACAATTCAAATTGGATAAATTTGTCTTGGTATTACACAACTAACAATTCCAACTGGACAATTTTTTCTTCGAATTCCAAGAAGACAAAAAAAACAATTCCAATTGGACAAATTTGTCTTCCTATTCTAAGAAGACATAAGAAGACAAAAACAACAATGTCAAATGGAAAAATTTGTCTTCCAATTCTAAGAATATGCAAGAAGATACTAACAACAATTCTAATTCCACTTAGAAAAATTTGTCTTCCAATTTTTCCTACAATGGTCTGACAATAGCACAAAATTGTCTATGAATCAAACAACAAGAGTAAAATAATAAAAAAATATATGTGTGCGCTATTTTTGTGTGAAGATGTCATGAATTCTTTGTCGGCCTTGAGAGAGTTGAGATAGTGGAGTGTACTTGGCACCAAAAAATGCCCAGCAGGAACTTTTGTTCATTCCTAGAACGCATGCAAAATAGAGCACATGTGCATTCTAGGAAAGCGTGCACATTCCTACTGAGCATAAACGATAAATAGATACAACTCTATCAAGCCAGAATAGTATGTGAGCTCTATTAATTCAACATATATAACATTTATTATATACCAAACATCTTTATGAATAAATATGTACAGGAGTATGGGGACAACTAAGATTTAAGGGTTAGGATTGAAAGTGTTTTCAAGGATAGAGCAATGGTTAGAGCACCAAGAATTGGGTGATGTGGGTGAAAGGGTTTTACAAAAGGTATATGCATAGTGCACTCAGGGTGCGAGTGTATAGGGGGTTAAGGGTTGAGTATAAGTTATTTCTAGGATTATATGGAGCTAGGGGGCTCTAAGTCATGGTCTACATCAATTTCTATGTCATCATATAAATATATCTCTAGCTCTATGTTGTGGTATAGGTCATGTTCTAGGTATTTTTCATGGTCTACGTCATGGTCATCGTATATTTATAGGTCATGCTCCAGGTCTTTCCATGTATAGGTCTTGCTATGTCTAGGTTTAGGTCTAGGTATTGACATGTCTAGGTCAATTCCATTTACTTCCTTGTGATGTAGGGAGGGGGGATGCAAAGAGAAGAATAAAGAGA
>ML790926.1:371857-419756 GCA_009831015.1 Picea engelmannii | reverse complement strand
ATAGTGAAATAGGGCATACAACTCTTAAAATATTACAGGTAGAAGAAGTCTACTCTTTGTGCGAATAAGAAGGTTGAAGATAAGAAAACTAGCTTAAAATATCATGGTACACCCACATTAAATTTAAATTTGAATTTTAAAATATTTGTTATAATAGCAACCTTCCTAACTTTTTAACTCATCAAAATTATGGTGATTTAAAATGTATATCTTAAATCTTTTTAAACATAAAAAATAATTTTTTAAACAAACCACTTAAATTCAAATATAAAATATTTTTTTAATAAATTAAATAATTCCAAAACTTTTTAAAAATTAAATAAACCAAATTTAATCTTAATAAATATTAACTATCATTATTATCATCATAATAATCATATTTATATATTTAACATCCAAAAGTAGAACTTTATATAATAATTGGGCTTGTATATGTATGATTCTATGAATTATAAAAATTATAAAAATCCAAAAGTAGAACTTTATATAATAATTGGGCTTGTATATGTATGATTCTATGAATTATAAAAATACTATATAGTAAATAATATTATGTGTGATCGTAAATTATATTAATTGTTTTCCAAAATATCAAAATAATTGTTTTCACTTTCACATATAATATATTATATAAAAATATTATTTTTTTAGTAAAACATAACATATGTTTAATTTAATAATTAATAACATATTTTTACATATCTATGAAAGAATTATTATTATAAAAATCTTTTTAATTTTTATGGAATAATAATATAAGTATAATAATCATATTATTTAATAATATTTTAGGTGAAACATATGGACTCAGAAGTCCAAAGATAACGTGTTACTTCATTTCTATTATAAGAAAATATTGTATATGTATATTTTTAAGTCATATAAATATAATTAATGTAAATATCACTCATTCTTTTTTCATATAAAAACCATTGTTTCCGTATAATTGATCATTACTTCATCTTTTTTCTTATTTTAATATATCCATCATTTCATGATAGATTCATAAACACAATTATGATATAAATTGACTCGACATATATGTCTGCCAATAAGACAATGTGTCAAAGTCGAGAGCATCTTTATAATTGCAACACAATTATGAATTTGTTTATACGAATATTAATTATAATAATAATTTTAAAATAGCGTATCTTGGCACATGGGATTGTTCATTGACTTTCTGCAAGCATATACTAAAACACTGTTTACGCATTTACACATTCCTTCCTAACATGTGATTCCAACCCTCCATCCCAATATGAATACATATTATCATTAAATTATTTTATTTTGTACATTGAAAGCATATTTTATATTAACTTAAATAAATAAAAATAATCTTAAAAGTATTTTAGGATAAGAAACAATTATATTAATCATGTTTGAAAAGTTTATCCATCACTATGATTGATTTGCTTTTTATTTTGATTTAGTTAAGAATATATGTTTCCTCCTAAGAGGTTATAAGTTCAAATCCATAGGGGTAGGGTATGTATACTTTTGTAGACTTTCCCTGTCAAATAGTTGGGTGGAGAGGATCCCTTGTCCCACAAACAAGGAAATCTCATACACCAATTTAATATTTAGCTTGATCGTGATTTTAAAAATAAATTATTATTATTATTATTATTATTTATTAAAAAAATGTTTTACTTTAATTTAAATATTTTTTAATATTATAAAACAATATAATAAAATTCGAATATTTGAAAGAAATAAAAAACATTGAAATGAAATGGAACCCAAATTGTGTACATTGAAAAATATATTTTATATTAATTAAAATAAATAAGTATAATATTAAAAGTAATCTTTTAAGATAAGAAATAGCTACATAATTCATGTTTGAAAAAGGTTATCCCCAATATGATGAAATTTCTTTTTTCATTTTGATTTAATTAATTTTTTATTTTTATCATTTTCAGGAAGTCATTAATATATGACCCATATCCATGAGTATTAGTCACAAGTGATCAATAATTCTCATGATTTGAATAGCCCACTCAACACTCATTGCATCAGGTGGTGCTCACATGGGTGAAGAAGTCTTGGTTACCCGGTGCAAGCCCCAGAAGTGATGATTGATGTTATGCGATTCATTTCGTTGGTTTCAATTCCACATCTTCACCCCTGTGAGCATCACCCGATGCAATGAGTGCTAAGTGGGCTATTCAAATCATGAGAATTATTAGTGAGTTGTGACTAATACTCATGGACATGGGTCATAGATTAATGACTTACTCTACGCAATTAATCCTGAAAATGATATCTAATATGTTGCATTGTGGAAGCCGCTCTATGATTAAACAATAAGAGTGAAGGGAGATCTAACTAGATAGTTCATAAGGCACAATACTTGCTAAGGTTTTGCAAATGGGGTAGCAAGCTAAGTGCGCTTGAATGTGGGGAAAACTCCACAGTTAAGCGCGCTTGAGCTAGAGGCGTCTTAGAATGGGTGACCACTTGGGAATTCTTGGTTACCTAGTGCAAGCTCCAGAAGTGATGATTGATGCTATGCGATTCATTTCCCTGGTTTCAATTCTACTTCTTCACCCCTGTGAGCATCACGAGATGCAATGAGTGCTAAGTGGGCTATTCAAATCATGAGAATTATTGGTCAGTTGTGACTAATACTCATGGATATGAGTCATAGATTAATGACTTACTCTATGTAGTTAATCCTGAAAATGATATCTAATATGTTGCACTGTGAAAGCCCCTCTATGATTAAACATGAAGAGTGATGGGAGCTCTAACTGGATAGTTCTAAAGGCACAATACTTGCTAAGGTTTTGCAAATGGGGTAGCAATATAAGTGGGCTTGACTGTGGGGAAAACTCCATAGTTAAGTATGCTTGATCTAGAGACGTCTTGGGATGGGTGACTATCTGGGAAGTCTTGGTTACCAAGTGCAAGCCCCAAAAGTGATGATTGGTGCTATGTGATTCATTTCGCTGGTTTCAATTCCACTTCTTCACCCCTATGAGCATCACCCAATGCAATGAGTGCTAAGTGGGTTATTCAAATCATGGGAATTATTGGTCTATTGCGACTAATACTCATGGATATGGGTCATAGATTAATGACTTACTCTACGCAATTAATCCTGAAAATGATATCTAATATGTTGCACTATGGAAGCCCCTCTATGATAAAAAAAAGTTGTTTTAATTTAATTTAGATAATTTTTAATATAATAAAGTGACTTCATATAAAGGAATAAGTTTTTTCTTTAGATGACATAGAGTTTGGGGTTAAGCGGCTTGCAAATGGGAAATCTAAGGACATTGAAGGTTACCAAGATGAAATTTTTAAAATCGAAGGGCCTATCATTATCCCTCACATACACAAGCTCTTCAATTTAACAGTCAAGCACGGCTTCCCTAAACCCTGGATGAAAAGCCTCATTGTTCCTATGTTTAAAAATAGGAATCGAAACATCCCCTCTAGTTATAGGAACATTATGATTAGCCCGATTTTAGCCAATCTTTATGGAATTATTTTGGAAAAGAAGATTATCGTTTGGCTAGAAAGTCACGATAAAACAGCTAAAGTCCAGGCTGGGTTTAGGAGATATCATTCAACTGTGGACCATATTTCTACCTTTAGGATCATTGTAGAAGAGTTCTGCAATACGAAAACCAATCATTTTTGTTGTTTTGTTGACTTTAGAAAAGCTTTTGACATGGTTCCTAGGAAAAACTTTAGAATAGGTTGGAAGAGACAAAAGTGCCTCTTGAGTTGAGGGATATTGCAATAAGGATGTATGAGAATGTTATTGCTACATTTAAAAAAACTGAGGGTTGGTCAAAAGAGATTAACTGCAATAACATAGTAAAGCAAGGTTGTCCCTTATTCCCTACCCTTTTTTGCATATACATTGGCAAGTTAGAAGATTGGCTAGAAAAAGCATGTTGTGTTGGCCCTACTCTCACTGGTATATTCATCAATCATCTTCTTTATGGCGACGATATCGTTCTTATGGCAAGGAGTCCCCATGATCTTGAAAACCAACTAAGAATGCTCATGGATTTTTTCTCCAATATGGGTATGATTGTTAATACTAATAAGACTAAGGTCATGATTATTAAATCCAATAAGATCCCTTATGATACCTTTGTATATGACAACAAAAACTTTAAGGAAGTGACTTCATACAAATATCTTGGAATTAATATTCACCACAAGCTCAATTGGAATTATAGCATTGAGAAAAAAATTATTGGGGGATGTAAAGCTTATTATGGACTTGAAAACAATTGTAAATTAGCTGATCTGTGGAGTTGGGATAAGAATAAACTCCTCTTTGAGACTCTTGTTACACCTTTTATTATTTATGTATGTGAATTTTGGGTTTGTAGTATCTCTCATGAATCCTGGAGAAAGATAGAGAAAATACAAAGTAATTTTATAACCTATAATCTCAAAATTAAAGGAAATACACCCTATCCCATCCTCCTCTTAGAAAAAATCCTCTACCTCATTGAGAGCATGGATATGACTAGATACCAAATGTATGAGAACAAGTTAAAAAACACAGAAGACAAGAGGCTTCCTAAAATTTCTTCAAAATCGTGTCATAACCACCATCGACTCAAGCGAGGATGGCAGAAGGATGCCCAGTCTTGGCTAAACTATTAGGGAATCATGGAAGACACCATTTTGTAGAATAAATATACTATTAAAAAAAACATCAAATCAAAATTTGAGGAGAAAATGTGGTGTGAGAAAGAGTTAGAGGAAAAAAGAAAATTAAGGTATTATAAGGATGTAATCAACCCTAATCTAGATGATCAAAATTATCTATCTATTTTTCCAAGTGTAAAGAAAAAAATAAGTGTTGCTAAGATAAGAACAAATTATCATGAGCTCCATAGTGAAATTGGGCATTGGTCAATTCCTAAAACGTCATGGGATGAAAAAGTGTGTCACATTTGTGACACTAAGAAGGTTGAAGATGAAAAACAATTTCTCTTAGATTGTCCAACCTATACCCATATTAGATTTAATTTTCAAAATATTTGTCACACTACCAACATTCTTAACCTCTTAAATCAACAAAAGTATTGTGATCTTGGAAAGCTTCGCTTAATTCTTTTTGAGCATAGAGACAAAATTCTAAAGAAATGCAAGTAATCACTTACCCTCTTAAGGTCCAATAGACAAATTCAATCTTAGTGGACATTAATCATCATCATCATCATCGATATACTAAAATTAGAATATTTAAAAGAAATAGAAAACATTGAAATGAAATGGAACCCCAAAAAATATCTATAATTATTTCGTTCTAAGAAAGTACTTTAAATCTTTAAAATGTTTTAAATATTTGTTGAGACTTCTCATCTTGAAATCTAAATAATTGTTATTGCTATTTTTTAATTGAGTGTACTTTAAATATGAAATAAAAATGGTTTATGAGTAATATAAGATAATAAATAAATAAAGGAACTCTGTGTTAAAACAAGAGAGTCGACGTGCTGGAAAATACAATCGAATCTTTCACACAGCAAGTTTCTCTCTGGTCAAGGTAGAAATCAAATCCAAGAGGAAGGATAATGAGGCGTTGTCCAACAAAGCTTGTACGCTACACATCAAACTTGCAAATATCACTCGCACGGACCTATGGGACGCTGCCCACACCAAACTTGCCATATATTTTGATGAGGTTTTGAGCACGAAATTATCAAAACAACGGTTAAAATTCATGTGTCTCAAGAAACAGCAGTTGGGTGACTCAGTCAATCATAACACAAACACATATTCCAATGTAATTAACCTCTCTAACTAATAGCTAGATCCACCAAGACAATGGGTATTAGACTATGGCCTCAACTTCGCAGTGGCTCCGAACAAAATTCCTGTAAAAGAATTGATATGTGATATCAAGGCTGCCATCAGGCCTCTTCCCTCAGATACAGCCGAAACGATAAGACAAGAATGCGCAGTAGAAATAAGGCATGCTAAAATCCCTAGAAAAAACATCAGTAAGGAGGAAGTTGCAGCACTAACAGGACTTAGATGGAACAAGGACATTACAATCCTCAAGGTGGATAAGGGAAATTCCACCGTTGTATTAAATACTTCGGATTATGTTGAAAAAATGATGGATCATCTGACCAACAGTGGGAGCTATAAGAAATTAGAAAGAAAACCTAGCAACAAGGTTATTAAGGAGGTCTCTTGGATCATCAATGAATCCTCTCTCGATGAAGATTTAAAAAAGAAGCTCACCCCCAAAAATTGTTTGGTGCCACAGATTTGTGGATTACCTAAAATCCATAAGGACAACATTCCCCTTCGACCGATTGTGAACACCATTGGATCTCCGACATATCTCATGGAGAAATTCTTGGCCAATAGGTTGAAACCCTTGGTTGGCTTAACAAGCTCATTTGTCAAAGATTCAACGCATTGGATTTATGGCATCAAGTGGTGGCAGGTAGCAGAGAATGATTTGTTGGTCATCTTCGATGTGGTGTCACTTTATACCAAGATCCCAGTAGAAGATGTCATTAATTTCATTAAGGAACTTACGGACAAGGAGACATCAATGCTGGTAAAAGTTTGCCTGAGGTCCACTTTCTTTACTTTCCGGGGCAGTTTTTATGAGCAAACAGAGGGTGTGGCTATGGGATCCCCACTGTCACCAATGGTTGCAAACTTGTATATGGAACACTTTGAAGGACAGGCACTTGACTCTTTCCCTTTAAAACCCAAAGGTTGGAGAAGATATGTTGACGATACAAATTTCCTTTGACCCCATGGGAGAAATGGTTTGAACGAGTTTTTCGATCATTTAAACAGTCAACATGAGAACACAAAATTCGCAATGGATATTGAAAAGGATAATAGCATTCCATTTTTGGATGTTCGCATCACCAAGAAAGGATATGCTTCCTTTGGGCATGAGGTCTATAGAAAACCCATGCACAGGGATAGATATTTGCATGTCGATTCACACCATTTTCCTTCCCAAAAGATTGGAGTACTTAGCACCTTAGTGACTCGAGATTTACGCATTTTCGACGAAGAGCATGTTGAGTTGGAACTAACTCATCTAGCAGATGCATTTAAAAGGAATGGGTACTTAGTAAACCAACTTGAGAAAGCCATGATAAAGGAAAAAGGATCCTATGTGGGACAACATAGTACACGTCAAGAAATAAAGAGGTTTTCCCTCCCTTACATCAAAGGTCTATCTGAGAAGATAGCTAGGATCTTAAGGAAAGGTGAGATTCATGTGGCTTTCTCCCCCATCAACACCATAAGGACTATGTTAGACTTAACAAAGGATCAAATTGACCCCATCCTACATAAAGGAGTTTATGCTATTCCTTGCTTATGTGGAAAAGTCTACATTGGTGAGATAGGAAGATCAATGAAAGTCAGATTTAGAGATCATGGTGCCGACCTAAAATTGAATAGAGTCCAAAAGTCATCCCTCGCTGAACATTCTTGTACAACCAACCACGATGTGTGTTTAGAGGATGCTAGAGTTGTGGCCAAAATGCATAACTATGGGAAGCATAAAGTAATGGAGGCTTTGGAAATCATGTTAAACCCCAATAATTTAAACCGAGATGATGGATGGAAGTTAAGCGAGAGTTGGAGACCAATGCTTGTTGACTTAGGACACATTACTTGTTGGCTGAAGATATGTTACGTGACCGTTTCTTAGGGTTTTACCAAGATGACCTCTCTCAGTGTGGGTTTACTTAAGATACGTTACCTGATCGTTGCTTAGGGTTTATTTTTACCAAGATGGGTTTATTTTTACCAAGATGACCTCTCTCAGTGCGGGTTTCAAGGATCTTGATATCTATTTAATTATGTTGTATCTGCTTATTTGGTGAGCCTCTCTTATCTCTTGAGCGCTCCTCCTGATGATGATCCCTGGAGGGATCGAAACACGTCGACTCTCTTGTTTTAACACAAAGTTACATTATTTATTTATTTTTCTCCTGCGTTTTCACAATGTTTACCCAATATAAGATAATGTTATTTTTTTAAGGTTTGGATTATTTTTTATATTTTTTTCTACATAACAAAAAAAAATTATACTTTTGAAAATAATTTATTTACATTTTATTGACATAATTTCAATATTTTCATTTGCAATTATATTATCATGTGTAAACAACAATTGACCACTTGAAATAATTATTTATAGTTACATTATTATGTGAACAAAAATTGGCTACTTAAAATAATTAGTTGTGGTTAGGAAGAGAGCTACTTCCACTCTTGTTAATTTCAATTAAAATGAGCTATTTGTCAATAAAAAAAAGTTTTAGGTTATTCTCCCTATCAAAAAGATGATTTAAGCCTAAAAAATATGTGCAAAAAACCTAGCATCTTATTGTAATTGTTAAATGTATTATAATTGTTGAGGCTACAATATAAGTTATATGATTTCAAGAAGTATCTATTTTTTGTCTAATAAAACCATATACAACCCCAATTTTTATTTAACCTCTTTTTCAAAAATCAAATTGTAATATCTAGCCTTAATCTCATAGATAAAATCATATACAAATAGAATTGTTGTTTAACCTCTTTCCCCATAAATAACTAAGATCCTCTATTTTCATTATGATTTATTTATGTAGTACAAACATATATTACAAGGAGATCACTTATATACTATACAATATAGTGAGAGATGCCATTGTGTGCATGTATTTTATATATAGTGCGTAATCATAAGAGGAATTTTGAGTGGATAATGTTTAATACATTTAAAAATGGATCTAAACCAAGATAAATCTATATTAACTTCATTTAAGGATTAAATAAGATAAATCTATATAACTTCATTTAAAGATCAAATAAGTGAATTTGCAAATTTTTATTTAGTTTTTTGGAAAATGTTTTCATATTTACAATTGGTGTCTTTTAAGATTTTGATCAACTTAGAGTTAACATGATGAGTAAAAAAAACTACAAACTTTTTTTTTCTATTTTTTATAATCATAAAAATATATTGCACCATGGTTATTAGTATTGATAGTGAATATGATGAGTGTGATTAAAAATATGATTAAATATTTACATTTTAAAGTTAAAAATAAGAAAGTAGTTAGAAACCTCAAAAACATTTTTATCTATTTGTTGTTTATCCATACTAAAAAAATAAAAAATAAATAAATAAAATCTAATGCAATGTTGAAATGTTTAACTAACTTTTGTTTATTCATGTTATAATGAACCTAAAATCAAATAAGAGAAAATCACATGCAATGTGGATGCCCAAAATGTCATACTGAACCTAAAATCAAATAGGAGAGAATCAAATGCAATGTTGGTGCCCAAAATGTTTTGTAATCACTACTCAATGAAATTTATCTTGAGGGAAACTTAATTTTACTTAAATAGATGAAGGAGACACTTACAATGCTATTATTGAGTAAATTTTGTAGTATATTATTGAGTAAACATTATTTACTTAACAACCACAATTAATGTTTTTATTGAATACCTTTTTTTAATTAAATTTGATGCAATTTTTTTCTCCTTTTTTAATTAGTAATAGTTAAGGATGAAAACTTATAAAAGACACCCAAGAAATGAAATTTCAGTAACCTTCCACTCTCCTTCACTTATATGCCAACAACAAAAGACTTTAGTTTTTGAGAAATTTATTTACTTTTAATTATTATTATTATCATTATAATTATAATAATACAATTATTTACATTATATATATCAAGTGATAAGAAAATAAAAAGACTTTAGTTTTTAGAAATTTATTTACTTTTAATTATTATTATTATCATTTTAATTATAATAATACAATTATTTACAATATATATATATATCAAGTGATAAGAAAATAAGTTAATATGAAGTTTTTTTATCTATTATAAATAATATATATATAATTGTTTTAAATATTACACATTTGAATATTAAATGAATCATTTTCCTCCTATTTAGTTATGAAAATAAGTTAATTATGAAAAAAAGTTAATTGCACATAGCTAAATCATTAAAAATAATTATCATATATATCTAACCATAAAAACAATACATCTAAATATTAAAAAAAATAATTAGGGTTAAGAAAAAAAAAATTAGGGTTAAACTTGGGAAGACTGTGAAATCATTTGAACCATAGAAGGGTGAGGCCTTGGCGAGAAAGGCTACTGGCTGCCTGCCCTTTATAGGCTCGTTTCTATGTTATTACCTCCAACACTGTGATCATATTCATTGCGACATAGTACTTTATATCCGGATCAGACAGCTTTCCTAAGATGGACAGGCCTGACCTTATTGTTTTTTGTGATCGATTGAAAAGCTCTTTTTGTGATGAAGTAATAGTTTCCCATAGACATGGGATTTTGTCACTGTGTACATAGATACTTTGTCAGTGTGTAAATTTTGATTTGGTGAGAAGAAAAGTGTTGGTAGCTCAAAAGTCGAAGAGAAAGATCTTGCAATATCCTTCATAATGTCGTCCATTGAATCCTGAAGAAATAATGTTATTGAAAAGTATTACACGTACCTTTCAATCCTTCGATAATACAAGAAATATGATGATCGAAATTATCATGGAGCTGTCTTTTCATAATGAGAATTCCGCCAGACTCGGACGCAAAACAGCACTAGTGAGAAAGCTACGCTCAGAAACATGTTGTTGGAATCAATAAAACGACTGGCAGAGGTGAAAACCCTTCCCACCGGGCCCTCCAAAATACCATAAATCTCTTCCGACTGGACCCTCGTGAGATACCTAAAATTTGTCTCGGAGATCCCAACCAAACCCTAAATTCAACATTTCAGCTGTAACCATTCGGAATATCAAAAACATATAAAACAGGTGGGGGATTTCAATTATGTTTCTCTCAGTCCTCCTCATAGTGTTTGCAGCGGGACAACAGCTTCAAACAACTGGAACTCATTTTGTTTGTATTCAAAACCTAGCCATGAAAATAATGATTTGTACATTATATTAAATTAAAGATAGTGGGGATGGTAATATTTCTTTTCACCAGCCCTTGAAGTTAATCCTCATTAACATATTTATCATATTATTATAAACCTAAGATTCGAATTGAAATACATCTATGGAATATTTATGTTATATTGCAATACAATAAAGAGAAGCATACATACTCAAGCGGTGTCTCAATATGAACATTACTTTTAATATTTATAATTTTAAATAATATGTATATATGAAAATGTTATATTAATTATTCGTTTACAAACATGTGATATAAAAAGATATATATCACCTAATTGAATTTGAATACTAAGAAACATCTTCCATAGATGTATTTCAATTCGAATCTTAGGTTTATAATAATATGATAAATATGTTAATGAGGATTAACTTCAAGGGCTGGTGAAAAGAAATATTTATGTTATATTGCAATACAATAAAGAGAAGCATACATACTCAAGCGGTGTCTCAATATGAACATTACTTTTAATATTTATAATTTTAAATCATATGTATATATGAAAATGTTATATTAATTATTCGTTTACAAACATGTGATATAAAAAGATATATATCACCTAATTGAATTTGAATACTAAGAAACATCTCTAAGTTATATATATATATATATATATATATATATATATATATATATATATATATATATATATATATATATATATATATATTTAATAAATTTAATTAAATTCATTTTTAATATTTAATTTTTAAAAAAGAAATGTAAAATATTAATAAGAAGGCTCTAAGTTATTATAAGAATATATTTGGGTGGAGACGATAACAATCATGTTTTTCAATTATCTCATCCATCAATGCGTTGCCATTGTACAAAACTAATATTGTCATCGACATGCCACTTGTTCTGCCAAACTAGTGGAAACCGAAACAGGTGGCAACCAATTGTGCTTTCGGCCAAAAAGAGCAACTGCCACTTGCTCCGCCATTTTGTTGGAAACCAGAGCAAGTGGCAGCTGGTAGTGCTGAAAAATCTGTTTGGGCGTACTGGACATACTAACAAAACTTGAAAATTAAAACTAGGCAAAAAACTGAACAGAGTACTAGACCAGGTTGACAAGAAGAGAACTCCATCTTTGTGCAAGTGAGGCTCGGAGAACTGTGCAGAATCAAACATTAGAGGGGCAATGAGAAGAGTGAAACCTGCCATCTAGAGAGCCACTGTGAAGGGTACCATCGTTGGGTTTGAGCACGTAGGGCTACGCACAGGTCGAGCACCTCTACTTGGTTGGCACATTCGAGAAGGCATCGAACAACATGTCGATGAGACTATTGATGAGGGTGTGCCGGTGGAGTTTCTCCATCATATAGCCTCTCATTTAAAAAATATTCTCCAGCTACTCCGGGTTGAAGAGGCTAGGTGGAGTTTGGTCGCAATACACATTTGGGTTCAAGGATGGAGGCTCATCTCGACAATCCATCGTGGGGAGTTCCTCTTGAACAATGCAAGTGAAACGATCCATGGTTGGCGTTGTATCTATAGAAGCAACACTAGTGTTGGGGTTGTCATGGGCATCCAGGACCATGTAGAGGAGAGACTCTAGTGGAACCTGAATTGGTTCCTTCGGGAATTCCTCCTCCACGAAGGTCATTGGAGGCATATGTGGTCGCGCGATTAGTTGAGTCCAAGCTATGGAAAGATCCCTCTCCAAATTTTCCAGGCATCTCTTCCTTGCAGCGTGACAGTACCAGGCATGAACTCACCTGAGTTTTCCTCTCTCTCTCTCGGCATGGTGGAGACTAGAGGTCGAAGAAATCTACAAATGAGGCCAGAGAGAACCGACTGGACCAAAACCAAATTCCCAAGCAGAGAGAGGAGACAAAGCACTGAGGCGAAGTGGTGAATGCCATGGCCGAGATGGATAATTATCCGAGGGGCAGATATAACCACTCTGCCACCTCCCATACCCAACATCACCCTCCTGCAATTAATCGTTGAGGCCGCCATTAATTGTGCGGGGGGGATTTGTCCTCCCTCCCTCTGCGAGAATTTATGGTCGTCCTCCATCCAATATTAGGCTTTGGGGTGGCATCCGACCATATTTATGAAAAGTTATGTGAGGGGGATGCATGGCTTCCCCTAGGCTATGTGTCACCCCATCCGGGGAAGGATAGTATCTTAGGGAAATATCATCTTGAACTGAAGAAAATTTCATTCCAAATACAACAATAAGACAATGTTCTGAAATAAATACATGTATCCAATTGGAACCATTGGTGTTTCCATCACATATAGCAAAAAGGTTGGCTTTCAATACATTCTCCATATAAAGGATGATGACTGAGATGATGACAAGGAAATTTTACCACTTCCATATCCTTGGTTTTTTTTTTTCTTACTTTCAGATCCTAAAATGTCCCCAATCATATTCCATAACTCTTATAATGTTCTATGTTGCAACTTCAACTTTTCGACACATATGCACATTTATTTTCTTCAATGGAACATCAACTGCAAAAAGGGGAATTTCCCGTCATGCCTTTGAAAAATATAAACAAGAAGAGAGATGTTAAATAAAAGGTATTTCGTGCAACATAATCAACATTTATAATAGAGTTGATAACATACATAGTAAAGGATCTTAAAAAGCTAGCATTGATCGATATTATATTGAGAACAAAAAAAACAAAAACAAAAATATAGCAGAGAACACAAAAATACAGTGAAACCCAACTTCTATGAATAATATAGGAAAACATTGTAGAACAAAAACTGGTAGAATGAGGTAGCTTGTCTTTGAAAAGAAAAAGATGTTGGCTACAATTCATTCGCAACAGGATTTACATCACACTCCATTTCATGCTTAGAGGGCCTTCTTCACCTCAATTATATATGAGAGAGGGAAAGGAGAACAATTCCTATGATGCATGTGGGATAAATTAGTCTAAGTTTATAAAATTCCATAGGCATGTAAAACACTAGGAATTCCTGGGCAGTCACCCATCCCAGTACTACTCTAGCTCAAGCACGCCTAACTGGGGATTTCTAATGGGATCATGTGCATTAACACTATGTTGTAAGCATGTACATAAGACCACTAGGAATCTACATAAAGTGTAGCCGTGAGCAATACACAACGGATCTACATCTCAAAATAAAAAAGATATACATGTATAGTATCCATCTTCTAGAAGATGATAAGGCCTGATGGCTGGAGATGAGGTCTTCAGAGCTCGAGCAACAACTTCAAAATCATCAAAGCTCAGGTAGGACTGTAATATGAGTGTACAACTTCACTATCCAGAGGTCTTCGATGGCTCATCGGTCATGGACTAGAGAATCTTGATAATCAGACTGAAGGCTTCATTAATTTCGAACAAAGACTTGATTGGACTTTGAGGATGGTCGGGCATGAGGGAAAGAGACAAATTGCAGAGGGGCCGACTCAAGCTTATAAAAACTTCCCTTGGATAATAGCACGACAAAAGATGAGACTCAGGTAGCATGGCATTAACATAAGTTTACGAGGCAGGAGGCAATGCAAACTCTCCATATGTTTGGAAGAATAACCAAACGGAGGAGGACACAACTCAATGTAGTGGGAACAACTTACTAAGGCCATATAAAATCCCAGGGTTTGACAAACAAACTGAAAGATGTGATTTATCCAAGGGAAACTCATTGTGCTGCCAATACAAAGAAAATATTTTTCCCTTCCTCTTTTTGGGGTATATTTGATTTTTTTTTCTTTTTCAATATTTTTGGAAAAAGAATAAAAGAATGCTATGTTACAAAGGAGCAATTGAGTGTCGAAAACATACTAGTTCCAAGTGCATGGAACACAGGGATGCTCAGGGAAAAGGGGCATATGAAAGGAAAGGACACTCGGGAAAAATCCTCCAGGGACCAAAGGTGCCAAGACATAGAGGCAAAGTTCTATAGGGCTTGCATATAAGGCATGCTTTAGATGGTTCAATTGAGAGAAACATGGAGCCGACATTAGGCCAAAGACGTGGGTATGCAAATGCGATTAATAATACACACAATGGTAATGTCCTTTGATGTAAGTTTAACGAGCCCACAGAAGGTAAGCTCGACGGTTTTTCATATTTAGAGAGTCTGAAAAAATGTAAAAGGAGACTCTGATGGGTTACCTTTTTCGATAGTCTAGTCGGTTCGAAAAAGGTGTAAATTAGCACTGAAAAGACGTCTATTCAAAACCATTTTAACGAGTGTGATAAAGACAAGATCACTCGACAATTTTTTCATTTTTAAGGAGTCTGAAAAAATCTTAACTATGGACTCCGTCAGGAATGTTCTTCTGGACCATTTTAAAGAGTGTGAAAGAATAAGGTCAATCAGTGATCTTTTCAATTTTAGGGAGTCTGAAAAGAGCTTAACTATGGACTTCGTGGGGGTTCCTTTTTTGTAAATTTAGTCCCTTAGGCCCGAAAAAGGATTAAAATTATACCTGAGAATACTCTTCTAGGGATCCGAAACCTCTAGAGTATACATTTGTTCGTACAATTGACCGTCCAGACAGAAAAAGGGGTAAACTACCGCTGGATAGATGTGACTTCAAATTTCAGTGTAACGAGCGTGAAAGGCCACAAGATCACTCGACAATATTTTCATGTTTAGAGGGTCTGAAAAGGGCTTAAAATAAGACCCGTGGGGGCTACGAATCATGTATGAAACTGGTTCAGGTAGAGCCTGCTGCTAGGCTCAGATCAAGAGTCTCTTCGATAGTCAACTTGGGAAGTCTCCCAAAAGGGAAGAAAACAAAAACCATGGTGTAAGTCCTCCTGCGGGATAGAAATCGTAGTCATGGCTTCAAGGATAGCCTTATCTTAAGGAAATTCAAAATCTAAGAAATCACAAAAACTAGGGTTGACAATCCCAACGGGTGAAGTAAAATGACCATACTCCATATGACAATGGAGTTTTTGTCCAGGACTGGTAGAGTCTATCAGTGAAGAATCACGATCACGAGGGCTTGAGGATCTACTAACAATGAGATTGGACTCAGAAAGATACTCAAGCCCACTTGGACCAAGAGGGGGAAGCAAGGGCTCCCATGCCCCCATTGGATACACCAATGGATCAATTGTTGATTCCAAGTCTCGAGAAGGAAAACATGATTACACAGGTTCCTTCTCATAAGAAATTGAACACCGAGGATAAGATGCCACATAATTAACCCGTGGTGGGGTAGAGTCTACATGAATGGTAGGAACATATAAAGGGGTAGTCTTAAATAATGTTGAATTAGGATGGTGATTATCATATGCCAGTTGGTCAATAGTAACAATGCTTCCATTGTGAGGGAAGTGCATCACCTGGAAGAGTGTAGATACCACAACGTTCATAGAATATACATAATCACGCCCAAGAAGCATATTGAAATCTAATGGGCCTTGCACCACAATAACATCAACAAGGACAATCTTCCCACCTAAAGATATAGGTAACTGAAGAAGAAACCCCAAATATTCACTAGGACATCTATCCAAAGCCAACATCTCATGCAAAGAAGACACAAGTTCAGGATATCCCAAGACTTTCCAAACTGAGGAGGATAAAATACTTGTAGAAGTTCCTTCATCCACAATACATCGATAAATGTTTGTTGAATTAACTTCAACCCTTATTTGAAAGGGTGCGGAGGAAGGAAGATGAGGCTCAACAAGGTCTTTCCAATCAAAGGAAACCATCCTAGGGCTTGGAGGGGGTGTGCTCGGAGCGAGTGGAATGCCCCCTTGTTCTGAAAATATTGAACCAAAAATGCTAAAAACATGGTCTAAAGGAACTTCACCCCCCAAAAGAGGAGTGGGATCAGTCGATGATCGCATCGACATGACCACTTTCACAACCAATGGCTGAATAGGTTGTGAGACTACATGGTCTAAAGGAACCTCACCCCCCAAAACAAGAGTGGGATTAGTTGATGACTGCATCGACATGACCACTTTCGCAACCAATGGCTGAATAGGCTACGAGACTACATGGTCTAAAGGCACCTCACCCCCCAAAAGAGGAGTGGGATCATCCAATGACTGCATTGGCATGACCACTTTCACAACTAATGGCTGAGTAGGCTGTGAGACTACATGGTCTAAAGGCACCTCACCCTCCAAAAGAGGAGTGGGATCAACCGATGACTGCATCAACATGACCACTTTCTCAACCAATGGTCGAATAGGATGAGAGACTACAAGTTCTAAAGGCACCTCACCCCTCAAAAGAGGAGTGGGATCAACCGATGACTGCATCGGCATGACCACTTTCACAACCCATGGCTGACTAGGCTGTGAGGAAACCACAATAGACTCAAAATCAGAAGATCTTGCAGATAGGGACCACAATATTTGTACCTCTGGAATGTCAGGACACAAATGAGTAAGGTGATCTCCCTTGCAAAGATTACAAGGGAACTTAGGCTTACGTCCTATCCGTCCTGGTTTCTCAATAGAATTAATTCCCCCAGCATAACTAGCAGTGGTTGGTTTCACATCTCCAACATGACTTGCAGAGGTTAGTGATGGGTCGATAACATGACTTGCAGAGGCTACAAACATATTACCATTATGACTAGCAGTTACTAGACTTTTCCCCCCAGCATGACTTGCAGAGGGTGGGTGTGTGCCCCCAACATAACTTGCAGAGGTTGGGTGTTGGTATTCAATGTGACTTGCATAGGTTGTCGACCTATCTCCAACATGACTCACAGAGGTTGGTGATTTCTTCTTCCTATTCTTCCTCTTTATATTTTGTTTCGATTTCCGGTTACTAGTAACTGTACTTTCACTAGAGGCGGGAGAAGGAGGAGGAGAAGACTTTGTTGATGAAGAAACATCAACAGGGTGCCTATGACATAAAGTGCTTAACTGAGAAGCATCAATATCATTTGGGACATTTGGAATGGTACCCAACCAAACCGGTAATCCCACATTCAACCCAGGAATGTACAAAGTGGCCATCAAAGGGACACCAATGTTTCCGAAGAAGGGAAAAGCACAAGAATCCCCTTGTGAAGGGGCTCTTTGGTTGGTATTGCTGGGAACTTTAGCCATGAAGATATTATGCATGGGTTCTTCCCTTGCAGGATCATTCAAATCCGTAAAAGTTTAACACACTGACTCTGAAGAACCAATGTTATCAAAACAACGCCTATAAAGAGGTGGCTCGACGTTCTTAACCGGAACACCGAAAAGTCCTCGCGATTGGAGGAGTGGGCGGTATACCACCCTAGGTCAGAGACCCAAATCTACGACTGACTAACTCACTATGGAAAACTAGGGAGCAAAAAGCACACACTAAAATTTCCTAAAGGAAAATCAAGCAAATGACTAACTAGTTGGAAGAACTGTTACACCAACCAACACTAGAGCAACTTACCGGTGCAAGTGTAACTTGAAAACGGAAGCACCCTCTGGGTATAATCTGCAAAGCATGGCCTGATGTCTGTCCTAGGTAATGTGGTATACTCCCACAGTCACTTGTGTATGTCACTAGAAACATAGGCAACTAGGTTGCCAGCGTGCAAACAGTCACCAGGCAGGTATAGTCGACAGTCGGGTAGACCACAATGAGTAGGGTATCAAGCCCGAAACCTGCCAAGGGTATCGAAAGAAAGTGGTCTAGAAGACAACTGAGGACCTCAAATGGATTCGAGACCCACAAAGATCCGTGGAAAATGAAATCAACAGAATCTCAATACAAGCCCTCTATATGTGTTCTCCACTACGATTGGTCCATCTTTGGAGGGGTTATCTCCGCTACTTTTCTGCACGCGACCTCGTGTTTAGCCCCTGTGTTAGAGGGGGGTAATGGATAAATTTCATGATACTGGACTTCTACACTCCTTAACACAAAATCATATGTTTTTTTTATAGCCTTGAAGAGTTTCCTCTCCAACCTAAATCAAGGCTCTAGCCTAATCTAGTTGATGGACCCTACAAACATAAAGTCTAGTAATTTTTAATTAGCATTCTTTTTAAGGCTTGGTTTTCTCAAAAGGGGTACGGTAGTGAAATTGATGTTGTTAAGACTCTTTGTGAAAAATGATGAAACTTACATGAACACTGACAAACAATGATTATATTTTTTTATTTTTTTTTTCGAAATTCTTTTAAAATTAGAAGAAAACACAATGCTATGCTAATTTCTTTTTCTTTTTCAAATAACAATGCAAAGGAAATGCCAGGAAAGAAAGAGATCTAACAAACTAAGTTTTTTTTTAAATATTTTCTTCCAATCAAAGTAGAAATAACAAAAAAGTTTAAAAGAAACTGATGAATGCACGATTCATGCCCCCCCCCCGACCACGAGGGGGATTTTTTTTTTTAAATGCAACTCATTTTTCTTAAAATTTCAAGCTAAAAATAAGTTTAAAAACTAGGAAACACAAAAAATCTTTTAAACGAAAAAGAAATCTATGCTGGAATACAACCTAGGCTAAAACTTCTTATGACAGAGACTAGAAAGAAACAAGAAAAACTTGGGAAGTAAAAACTTGACAGGGAAGAGGATGATTGCCTCCTCAAAATTTTCCAGACAGACACGTGACTGTCACTTCAACAGCCAGCGTATGCACATGGGCTGACCAAAGACAGGACACATATGCATGTGTTCAGGCCCACTACAGGCCACGTGTGCCTTTGTTTTTCCTCAAAAAAGGAGGACAAGAAGCTAAGCTTAAGTAGGGAGTGCTGGTATTGAAAACCAGAACCGCTTAAAGGTGAAAAAAATTACTTTGACAAAGAAGAGGCAAGAAAAATTTAGCAAAACAAATCTAATCCTAATGTTTTTACCTAACTATGGAATGTTCAATCAGAGACCTAGAAGGACCTAGAAGATCCCTGAGAAGGATCTCTTATGCAGGGGAGAGGATGACTGCCTCTTCTTAAGAAGGATTTATTGGGTTCTTAGACATGCAACTAGCACTTCATCAGTAGGCATACATACGTGGGCTGACTAAAGGTAGGGCGCATGCATATGTGGGCTGTCCCACTACAGGGTGCGTATGCCTTCTAAGACTCTCAAAAACAGAAAAGAAATAATCTGGTAGGCAGAGCAGGGAAGACTAGTATTGAGAACTAGAACCCCTGAACACTCAGACTTCTTGCAGAAACTCAAAAAAGGTAGTAAAACCAATTTAAAAATACCCAATAAAAAATCCCCAAAGCACCCTAGAGAGTCCCTAGTATGGTCGTCAATTCTGTTGTGGGTGGGAATCCCTCCTACGGACTTAGCATTTAAGGGCTCTAATCATGCATGTAGAAAATGATCGTTTCAAAGGCCTCAACTCTTTCCTATTCTCCTAACACAAAACCCCACATTCATGCAATACAAAGGTGTAAATGAGATTCGATAACTCTACCTTAAGTCCTTCATTTGATGTCAATCCCTTTGCTTTCACTTTCTCTTTGATTGCAAGCCTCCTCCCAAAGATGACTTGCATCCACACATGAACAAACAAAAAGTTGTGAGCATGCATTTAATATACTCATTGATGGGTTAGTTGTGACAATATCATAAAATAAATATTCAACTTGAACACATGATATGGCAGGACGGGAAAATTATTCCTTTTTGTATTAATCTTCACAAGAGTAAACTTTACAATATGTGGTCGGAACTGCTCCTTGAACCTGGTCCTGGGCTCCTCTTCACAATGCACCAACTACTCAACCTCACAATGCAATTGTAGGAAATTGGAGCAAAGGAGGGATAAATTTGGGCAGAGTTTCTATACTCTTCTTTCTCCTTTCAAATGGGACCCCTACCCCTTCTTTTATAGGCTAGAAGGAGCTAGGTATTTGGTCGAGTGACTAGCCATGCATGGTCGAAAGGTTTAGTTAGCTTACCCAAAACTACGTGTTATGTCCGCAACTTACCATTTTTTGTTCTTTTGTAGGTACACGCGGGTTGTAGTGGGTTAGCTAGAGTGTACACGTGGGCTGTATGGGTCAGCAAGAGTGTACACATGGGCTGTAGTGGAGCAGGGTGCGTGTACCTTTAAAAATGGTGTTTTTTAAGAAGAGTTGTTCAATACTAGCTTGGCAAAGAAGGAATATGAGATGGCCTGATGCCAAGTAAGAATGTATGGTGCAAATTAGGGTTATAACAAGGTGTTGTAACCATTCAATAGATTTGGTTGCATGATCTTCCTTGGTGTGAGTGTGGGAGGACTTTGTCGGTGAAGATGCAACAAGAAGCGATATATCAATGGAAGTTAATGGTTGGAACGCCAAGCACCCTTGAAAAGGGGCATGACCAATATAGATATGTTGAACATATGGAAGACTCTCATTGTCTTTGTGCTCCTCTAAAAGATTTTCGACCTACTTCTGTTGGATAGAAACTTCTTGGGTCGAGGCTGTAGTGGTCACGGTGACCTTATGTTCATCGTTTGACTGGATTGTGAAGAGGGAAAAATTTGTGGTATGAGAGATTACTTTGTGGAATTTTTTTTCTGATATTAATGTAGTGGCTATAGTTGGAGCTACCTATGGTACCTTGTAGATATGACCTCCCAGAGTAATAATGACATTGCAGGGACAAGATTCATAGATAGCATGATGTTTCCACATATATGGTTGTCCTAAAATAACATCATAGACTTCACGTGGAGAAACATTATACACTACCTCATACTTTAAGGTATTTATGCCATAGGACATGTGACATTGGGTGGGTGCTGACAAAGTCATAGCTTTTCCTACTGCATGCAGGTTAAGAGACAAATTCAGGCAAGGTCCTACTGCACCAAGGCAAGTGGCCCACCCGGGGCCAAATTTGGAAAAAATTTCCTCATTTGATGGGGGAACTCAATGAAATGGAGACCATTTATTCCTAAGGGGGGAGGATTGATCCATATGGATGTCAGTGGCCTCCCACCTATTCCAACTGGTTCATTTTGGTAGCTTTCTAGTTTGGCAGTTTGTTTCCTAGTTTTCGGGTCCTTGACTTGCGGGGCTGTTTTGAGGACCTAAACAATGTTTTTAGGGATCACCACAGTCACAAATGTCCTCGGATAGACCTTTCCAATGGGATATCTTGCGCCTAAAATGAATATCGTATGAAAAAATTATGATTCTGAGAAGTTGATGTACTAACTTACCCAAACAGGGCTCACATGACTTTTGGTGCTTCATCTCCTAGGGTTAGATTTTTGGATGTCTAGGGTTTTGGACATTTTTGTTTATTGTAAAAATGCCTTCAGAGCCTCATTGTAATCATATTCTTGTGAATTAGTGCAACAGTCACATCTCTTCTTAGAGATAAACCACCACCATTCCATCAATCTTGTTTTCCACTGCATTTTACAGTTTCAACTTATTTCCTTATTGAATAGAAAACCAATTTTACTGTATCTTTATTATTCTGTGTTAAGCATATTTTAATAATTTGTATTCATTTCATTCTGCTCACAAAATCTGGATCAATGGTATCAGAGCGGTCTTCTCCTTTTCGTCTTAATGCATGTCCCCAATGAGGTCAGAGTACAAAGAATTGGGTCTCAAGTTTGTTTCTTTTTTAGGACAAAATCTCTCGCATGCCGAAATGACCTCTCATGGAAGGAGAAAATAAAGATGATGGGATAGGAGATCCTTTCAAAATGTTTCTTGAGGAATCCCTCACGCAACAAAGGACTGATATGATGGATAGTTTCACGCAAATCCTTCGGTGACTACCAACAGGCGATGCATCTTCCTCAAGCGTAGGCGGCGCCCCCTTCAAGGTACAAATCAACTTTGATATTCCTATATTTGAAGTTCATATAGACGTAGATGTTGTAGACAAGTGGTTGAATCTACTAGAAGGGTATTTTTCTGTCTATAACTTTTCAAATAGAGAAAAAATTACTTTTGCACTCCTTAAAGTCATTCCCCATGTCAAATATTGGTGGGAAACTTTCTGTGGTAAAAAGGAAACAGAGGAACCCTCACTATTTACAGTCACGACCACTTGGGAATCCTTCATAGATGATATTAAGGATAAATACTACCTTTCATAAGTTATGATGACTTGTATACCAAATGGACCACACTGCGACAAGAAAGAGACCAAGCAGTGCCAAATTTCACAAATATCCTCTATACCCTGTGCACCAAGCTAGGTATCAAAGATTCAGAGTGACATATGGTGCTCAAGTATCATAGTGATCTGCATAGATACATCCAGACCAAAATGGAATTTCTAGACATCTCGTCCTTGGGTGCTCCCTATCAATATGTCACCAAAATCGAGCAGAAGCTCAAACAAAAGACGCGACAGTTTGGGCCTGGGAACCCCTCGCAACAAAAATCAGGAAAGGGAAGCCCCAACCTACAGAACAAAGGATAGAGAAGTGATGGATAGTATTAGGACAGCTAGTCCAAGCCACAAGAAAAGAAGGAAACTGGAAAGACAAAGAAGGATACCGGGTAGTGGTGTGACTTTCATAAGAGCCTTTGGAATAACATTGTTGATTGCCACTCAAAGTAGTCGTTGGTGACCAAAGTGAATTCCTCTCAATTAGATGTGGGTTCTAACTTTGAGTCAGAACCAGAAAGGGGAATATGGATCATTGACACTGAACCCAGAGCTATTGTTGCTACCACCAAGCTCCAACATGGTGAACTAGATGATCCAGAAGAAGACGAGGGCCTTTTCCATTCGTAGATGTGGGTAAAAGGCACCCCACTGCACTTCATCATTGGTAGCGGTAGCCAGAAGAACCTTATCTCAGCAGAGGTCATCAAGTAGTTGGCCTTTCCGACAACATCGCACCCGCAACCCTACACCATTAGATGTCTCGGCCAAGGAAGCGATCTCGGCATCAGCCAACAGTGTCGACTGTCGTACTACATCAAGCCCTTCAGAGACAAGGTATTGTGTGATGTTTCTCCTCTCAAAGTTTGTAATGTTCTTTTGGGCCAACATTATTTATGGAAACATCATGTTGTATATGAGTCTAGGCCTCATAGCATTATTATTACTTGGCACAAGAAATTGTACAGGATACCCGAGGCAGTCCCTTCTAGTGATATTTCCTTGATCTTGGCCAACAAATGAAGGAAGGTCATCTCTCCGACCGGAAAATTTGTCTTCTTCGTGATTCACTCTCAGAGTAAGAAAAATATCATAGTCACATCTAGGGCCTCCATGACTGATCTCTCCAAACAACATAAGCAAGTGGATAAGGTTGTGGAAGAATACTCATATATCTTTTCCTCTCCTACCAGGGTACCTCTGCACTTCCAGGTCAAGCAACCCGTCAATATGGCCCTAGACGCACCTCTACCCAATGGGTCTGTCTACTGCCACTCTCTATTAGAAAACAAGGATATAAAGAGGTAGATACAAGAACTGCTCCACAAGGGGCACATCTATCCCAGCTCATCGCCTTGTGGGATCCCAATTGTACTGGTGCAGAAGAAATATGAGACTTGGCGACCTTGCATTGATTACCGGGCCCTGAATAAAATCATAGTCTGGAACTGGTACCCGATTCCCCAAATTGACGACATCCTTGATCAACTCACGGGGGAAAAATACTTCAGTAAGACTGATCTGAAGTCTCACTACCACCAGGTCCCAATATAACAGAAAAACGTATGGAAGACCACCATCAAGTCAAAAGAAGGTCTTTTTGAATGGTTGATCATTCCCTTTGGTTTGACAAATGCTCCAACAAATTTTATGAGGATGATGGATGATATCCTGTGACCTTTCACCAGTACTTTTGTAGTGGTGTATCTAGATGACATCCTCATATAAAACAAGACTTCGGTAGAACACTTGCATCATATTCAACAGGTTTTGCACACCCTGCGGCAACAAAAACTATATGCAAACTTGGAAAAATGATCCTTCGGCATGGACAGGGTCCATTACTTAGGCTACATCATTCATCAACATGGTGTGGATCTAGCCAAGATCCAGGTCATCCATGACTCTCCATCCCCAACCACACTCACTAAGCTTTGGAGCTTCTTGGGCCTTGCCAATTTCTATTGCAGGTTCATGTTGGGATTCTCTCATATCACATGATCCCTCAACCAAGTAACTAGGGGTGGCGGTAAGGAAAAAATTGTGTGGGGCATGTCCCAACAACAAGCCTTTGATGAATTGAAGCAATGTTTATGCTCATCCCTAGTAATTTGATTACCAGACCTACAAAATCCCTTTGAGATCAAGACATATGCTTCAGACTATGTCATGGGCATCATTCTCACTCAACACAACCACCCTGTGGTGTATCATAGTGACACACTATCAGATGATGTTTGTAAGTACCCTACTTATGACAAAGAAATTTACTCCATTATGAAATCCTACTGCCAGTGGATACATTACATTCTAGATAAGGAGACAGTCATCCACATTGATCACAAGCCACTACAATTCATGCAGACCCAAGGAAAATTGCAGAATGACCGCCATCATAAGTGGTCCACATACTTACAGTAGTTCCACCTCAACATCAAGTATAAAAAAAGAATTACCAAACGATTTTTTGATTTCCTTAAACGAACACCAGTCACGACACTCACCACGGTGTTAGACTCTTGTGGCCATGAGACCTTCGTATGGCCCCACCTCTATGAGATAGACCTTGGCTTCTCCACCACCTACCAAATGTTGGGAGAAAACTTAGTGGTCACTAATTTCCATATTCAGAATGGGTTGTTGTGTTGTCTATACCATCTCTGCATTCTATCACGAGAGCACACGAAGATGATTTTGGAAGCTCACTACATGTTACACATGAAATTTGCACACCTAGGTAGCTCTCCCTACGTGTCGTAAAGTGTCGTATAAGTGTCGCATACACCTTGACACCATGGAATAACCTATGTCACAATCCCTAGTCAATGTGGAGGAGGGATATATTACGTGAAGGAAAAGAAATACTAAGTACACATGAATTATTATTAATATTCATGAAAAATAAATTGATTAAGTGAGAGAATCAAGTGCACATGAATTATTATTAATATTCATGAAAAATAAAGTAATTAAGTGTGAGGATTCACCTCACATTTGGTTTCCTATTTTTTAGGGAAGGTGGAGGATCTCATGGATGGTTGAAATATTTCCTCCTTAAAATCCTTGAGAGATATTTCCTCCCCAAAATCCTTAAGAGATATTTTCTCCCTAAATATCTTAGAGATCCCTTTCTTAGTGGATCTGATGAGAGATTCTCTCCATGGTGGTTAAGTCTCCAAAACTTATATAATGAGGGATTTCCATGGAGGAGGGGAAATGGAGATTGAGAGTTATACCAAACTTATGATCTCATGAGTGGTATGTCATTTGGAGCATCAACATTCTGTGTGTGGACTGTTTAAGCAAGGATTTGGACAAGGGGAACTTGATGAAGTTGTTGTACTCACATTTATGGTTGTAAGTTTTCTTCATTGTTGTTCTCATTAATGTAATATGCTTGGCCTGTTTCTTTCTATTCTGTGTTTGATCTCACATGAATTCATCTCTAATAGATAGATCTATTTTGAACTAATCTCAGTAGAGTAGGAAGTTGGTTGTATATTTGTTTGTCTACAGGGTTTATCAATGAGTTCAAGATTGGAGCTCAACTCGGACTGTGCAGGGACAAAAACCGGTAAAAGGTACTTATTTTCTCCTTCCTCCTCACACATTAGTTTATCTAGATCTAGAAGGAAGTTAGTGTCCACAATAAGCATATTTTGTCTTAAGAGTTAAGAGTCTAGCTCTCAAGAGGAGATCTACCTGTCCGCAGAGAGATTTTCCTTCAACACTATAGTCAGGTGGAAGGACATTTTTGCGTCAAAAAGATAGTGGCAGTGCTGCAGAAAAATTTCTACTAGCCAAAACTTCGACGGGATGTCGGTAAGTACATCAGCTCCTACACCGCCTGCGCTATTTCCAAACCGACCACTAAGAAACAATTCTTGTGCACCCCTCTACCTACTCCTGACAAGCCATTGGAATCCATCTCAATGGACTATATGTTGGGCCTCTCATCCACCAAGAGGGGCAATGACTGTTTTTTTGTGGTTGTTGATCACTTTTCCAAGATGGAGATTCTAGCTGCCTGCAAGAAGAACATCACTATAGAGGCCACTACCAAGCTCTTCATTGAATGCGTCTGGGTACAATTTTGGATCCCACAAACTAGGTTCCTTAGCACATTCTGGTCGAGCCTCCGGTCACTGCTTGATACCAAGCTCACCAAATCCACTTCCTTCCACCCCTAGACAAATGACCAAACTGAGGTCGTCAATCGGATGATCGTACATATCCTCTACATGTACAATTCCAATCACCCCCGCACATGGTATGAGAGTCTTCCCTATGTCCAACATAGCTACAACTGAGCCCTACATATCTCAACTGGACACAACCCCTTTCAGGTGGGGTTAGGATTCCAACCATTGGGCTCGATGGATGTTGCACTATCCCTGGCACCCACCTCGGTCGACTCATCCCCTTCTACATCATAAGCTTACCAAGCCACCCGGTTCATTGAGCGGATCTAGCACATCTTCCAACAGGTTCAGGAAATTTTACAAAAGTCCAATGACAAGTACAAGCAACACCATGATCAACACCGAGTTCCACATAAGTTTCAAGTGGGAAACATATTTTGGTTGCACTTACAGAAACAACGCCTTACAGGGCCCCATCATAATCTTTTCCCACTATGGTATGGGACATACACCATCTCCAAGGCTATGGGTGACAATGCTTTTGTGCTCAACATTCCCCCTTTCCTTGGCCTGCACCCAGTCTTCAATGTCGCTCTCCTTCGGCCATATTTCCCACCATTATTGGACACCTCAGGGATAACAGAGAAGTTGACACCAACAGATCTCAACCCTTACTGCACGCAACAATAATCTAATGATCAGATTGTGGACACACAAATAATAGAGCCCGACAACAAAGGATCCAACCTTATTGAGTTTTCAAAGCAGGGTAGCTCCTACACCAAGGAAAGTGGCTCACCCGAGGCCAAATTCAGCAGAAATTTCCTCATCTAATGGGGGAACTCAAAAAAATGGATACCATTGCTTCCTAAGGGGGGAGGATTGATCTAGATGGATTTCGGTGGATTCCCACCTATTCCAACTAGTTCATTTTGGCATTTTTCTAGTTTGGTAGTTTTTTTTCTAGTTTTCGGGTCCCTGACTTGTTGGGCCATTTTGAGGCCCTAAACAATGTTTTTAGGGATAGCCACAGTCATAAATGAACTTTCATTGATAGCATAAAAATGTGTAGTCCTCGGATATACCTTTCCAATGGGCTATCGTGTGCCTAAAACGAAGATCATATGCAAAAGTTACGACTCCATAAGTTGATGTACTAACTTACCCAAATGGGGCCCACATGACTTTTGGCACTTCATCTCCTAGGGTTAGGTTTTTGGATGTCTAATGTTTTTGAAATTCCTGTTTATTGTAAAAAATCCTCCAGATCCTCATTTTAATCATCTTCTTGCGAATGAGCACAACCGTTACATCTCTTCTCAGAGATAAGCCACCACCATTCCAACAAGATTGCTTTTCACTGCATTTTACAGTTTCAACTTATTTCCTTATTGAATAGAAACCTAGTTTTATTGTATCGTTGTTATTTTGTGTTAATCATCTTTTAATAATATGTATTCATTTAGTTCTGCTCACAAATTCCAGATTAGTGGTATCAGAGTGGTATGCTCCTTGTCGTCTTAATGCATGTCCCCAATGAGATCAGGGTACAAAGAATTGGGTCTCAAGCTTGTTTCTCTCGAGGAAAAAAGCTCTTGCATGCCCAAAGATCCTCTCATGGCAGGAGAAAATAAAGATGACGAGAGAGGAGATCCTTTCAAAAAATTTCTTGAGGAATCCCTCATGCAACAAAGGAACAAGATGATGGATAGTTTCGTGCAAATCCTTCGTCGACTACCAACAGGCGATGCATCTTACTCAAGCGGAGGTGCCGCTCCCTTCAAGGTACAAATCAACTTCGATATTTCTATATTTGAAGGTAAGAAAAATGGATATGTTGTAGAGAAGTGCTTGAATATACTAGAAGGGTATTTTTCTTTCCATAACTTTTGAAATAGATTAAAAATTACTTTTGCGCTCCTCAAAGTCGTTCCCCATGTCAAATATTGGTGGGAAACTTTCCATGAGCAAAAGGAAATAGAGGATGATATTAAGGAACAATACCACTTGGGAATCCTTCAGGGATGATATTAAGGAACAATACTACCCTTTCATAAGTTATGACAATTTGTATACAAAATGGACCACACTGCAGCAAGAAAGAGACCAAACAGTGCCAGATTTCACAAATATCTTCCATGCCCTGCGCACCAAGATGGGTATCAAATATTCAAAGAGACATCTAATTCTCAAGTATATTGAGTCTCTACATAGATACATCCAGAATGAAATGGAATTTTTTTACATCTCATCCTTGGGCGTGGCCTATCAATATGCCGTCAAAATCGATCAGAAGCTCAAGCAAAAGATGCGATAATTTGGGCATGGGAATGCCTCGCAGCAAAAACCAAGAAAGGGTGGCCCCAACCTACAAAACAAAGGATAGAGAAAATATGGAGAGTATCATAACAACCAATCCAAGGAGCAAGAAAATAAGGACACCAGAAAGACAAAGAAGGATACCGAGAAGTGGTATGACTTCCATAAGAGTCCTTGGCATAACACTGTTGATTTCTGCTCAAAGTAGTCACTAGTGGCCAAAGTGAAAGCCTCTAAATCAGATGCGGGTTATGAATATGAGTCAGAAACATAAATGGGAATATGGATCATTGATGTTGAACCTAGTGCCACCATTGCTACCACCAATATCCATCTTGGTGAACCAGACGAGCTAGAAGAAGGCGATCACCTTTTCCATTCATAAATGTGGGTAAAAGGAACCCCGTTTCACTTCATTGTTGATAGAAGTATCCATAAGAACATCATGTAATCATAGGTCATCAAGCATCTAGCCCTACCGACAATGCCACACCCACAACCCTACACCATTGGATGGCTTCTCTAAGGAAGAAATATTTGCGTCAGCCAATAGTGTCGATTGTCGTATGACAACAAGCCCTTCAAAGATGAGGTATTGTGTGATGTTTCTCCTCTCGAAGTTTGTTATTTTATTTTGGGCCAAACTTATTTATGGAAACTTCATGTTGTATATGAGTCTAGGCCTCATAGTTTTATTATTACTTTGAATAATAAATTATAAAGGATACCCGAGGCAGTCCCTCCTAGTGTTATTTCCTTGATCTCTCCCAAGCAATGCAGGAAGGTCATCTCTCATACCAATAAATTCGTATTCTTCATGATTTTCTCTCAGAGTTAGTGAAAGATTGCAGCCACAGCCAGGGCCTCCGTGGTCTATCTCTCCACACAACAGAAGCGAGTGAATAAGGTCATGGAAGAATACTCAGATATCTTCTCCTCTCTTACCAGGGTACCTCTGCATTGCCAAGTCAAGCATCCCATCAATCTGACCCTAGGCACACCATTACCCAATGGGTTAGTCTACCACCGCTCTTTGTTAGAAAATGAGGAGATCAAGAGGTAGATCCAACAACTGCTCCACAAGGTGCACATCCATCCCATCTCATTACCTTGTGGGAGCCAAATCGTACTACTGCAGAAGAAATACAGGACTTGGTGATTATGCATTTATTACCAGACCCTGAATAAAATCACAGTCTAGAACCGGTACCCGATTCCCTGAATTGATGACCTCCTTGATTAGCTCATGGGGGAAAAATACTTCAATAATATTGATCTAAAGTTTGGCTACCACCAGGTCCCAATAGAACAGACAGATGTATGGAAGACCACCTTCAAGTCAAAAGAAGGTCTTTTTGAATGGTTGGTCATGCCCTTTGGTTTGACAAATGCTTCAACAACTTTTATGATGATGATGAAAGATATCCTGTGACCTTTCACCAGTACTTTTGTAGTGGTGTATCTAAATGAAATACTCATCTACAAAAATACTTGGGGAGAACACTTGCAACATGTTCAACAGGTTCTGCACACCCTATGGCAACACAAACTATATGAAAACTTGGAAAAAGTCTCCTTCAGCATGGATAAGGTCCATTACTTAGGCTACATCATTGATCATCATGGTGTGCATGTGGATCCAACCAAGATCCAGGTCATTCGTTACTGGCTAGCCCCAACCACAATCACTGAGCTTCAGACCTTCTTGGGCCTTGCCAATTTCTATCGCAGGTTCGTGTTGGGATTCTCTCATATCACATGGGCCCTCAACCAAGTAACCAAGGGTGGCAGTAAGTAAACATTTGTGTGGGGCCTGTCCCAACAAAAAGCCTTGAATTACTTGAAGTAGCGTTTGTGCTCATCCACAATACTTTCATTATCGGACCTGCAACATCCCTTTGAGATCAAGACATATGCTTCAGACTATGTCATGGGCACCGTTCTCACTCAACACGACCACCCCATGGCGTATCATAGTGATACATTATAAGATGTTGTCTATAAGTACCCTACTTATGAAAAATAAATGCACTCCATTATGCAAGCCTTCCACCAGTGGAGACATTACATTTTGGGGAAGGAGATAGTCATCCACACCGATCACAAGCCACTACAGTTCATACGAAACCAAGGCAAATTGCAGAATGACCACCATAAGAAGTGGTCCACATACTTACAACAGTTCCACCTCAACATCAAGTATAAAATAGGAAGTACCAAACGAGTTGTTGATTGCCTCAACCGACCTCCAGTATCGCCACTCACCACGGTGCTAGACTCTTACGGCCATGAGACCTCCAGATGGCCTCACCTATATGAGACAAACCTTGACTCCTCCACCACCTACCAAATGTTGGGAGAAAAGTCAATGATCATTAATTTACATCTTTAGGATGGGTTGTTGTTCCATTCGGGCCATCTCTTCATTCCATCAAGAGAGAATGCGACGCTGATTTGGGAAGCTCACTACAGTCGGGTGGCAGGACACTTTGGCGTCACAAAGACAGAGGAAGTTCTACAAAAACATTTCTGCTGGTCGAAACTTCGACAAGATGTTGGCAAGTATATTAGGACCTGCACCTCCTACGCTATTGCCAAACTAGCCACTAAGAAATAGGGCCTGTACACCCCTCTTCCTACTCTTGACAAGTTGTCGAAATCCATCTCAATGGACTACATGTCAGGCCTCCCATCCACCAAGAGGGGCAATGACTATGTTTTTATGGTTGTTGATCACTTTTCCATGAAGGTGATTCTGGTCACCTGCAAGAAACACATCACTATAGAGGCCACTGCCAATCTCTTCCTTGAACGCATCAAGGTACACTTTCGGATCCCACAAACCATTGTCTCAGATCGGGATAGTCGGTTCGTCAACACATTCTAGTTGATCCTCTGGTCACTGTTGGATACCAAGATCACCAAATCCACTGGCTACCACCCCCAGACAGATGGCTAAACTGAGGTCTTCAATCAGATGATCATACATATCCTGCGCATGTACAATTCCAAGAACCCCCACACATGGGATGAGATTCTTCCCTATGTCCAACATAGCTACAGCTGAACCTTGCATTGCTCAACTGGCAACAAGCCATTTCAAGTGGGGTTGGGATTCTAACCATTGGGCACCATGGATGTTGCACTATCCCTGGCAACTACCTTGGCCGACTCATCCCTTGCTCCACCAGAAGCTAACAAAGCCACTCAGTTCATTGAGCAGATCTAGCACATCTTCCAACAAGTTTAGGATATTTTACAAAAGTCCAATGCCAAGTACAAGTAGCGCCATGATCAACATCGGACGCCACATAAATTTCAGGTGGGCGACAATGTTTGGTTGCATTTTCAGAAATGACTCCTTACATGCCCCCATTGGAAGCTTCACCCTCTCCGGTATGGGCCATACACCATCACCAATGCTGTGGGTGACAATGTTTTTGTGATCAACATTTCCCCTTTCCTTGGTCTACACCTAGTCTTCAATGTGGCTCTCCTTCGGCCATATTTCCCACTATTATTAGACACCTCAGAGATAGCAGAGTAGTTGACACCAACAAATCTCAACCCTAACTGCATGGAAAAATAATCCAATGATCATATTGTGGACACATAGATCAATGGGATCCAATAGTAAAGGATCCAACTTTATCGAGTTGTCAAAGCAAGGTAGCTCTTGCACCAAGGCAAGTGGCTCACCCGGGGCCAAATTTAATAGAAATTTCCTCATATGATGGGGAAAATCAACACAATGGAAAATATTTCTTCCTAAGGGGGGAGTATTGATATATATGGATTTCGATGGCCTCCCACCTATTCCAATTGGTTCATTCTGGCAGTTTTCTAGTTTGGCAGTTTTTTTCCTAGTTTCTGGGTCCTTGACTTGCAGGGTCGTTTTGAGGTCCTAAACAACGTTTTTAGGGATCACCACAATTAGATAGAATAACATTGTGTAGTCCTTGGATATACCTTTTCAATAGGCTATCGTGTTCCTAAAACAAAGATCACATGCAAAAGTTACAACCCTGGGATATTGATGTACTAACTTACCCAAACGGGGCCCACATGACTTTTGGTGCTTCATCTCCTAGGGTTAGGTTTTTGGATGTCTATGGTTTTTGACATTCCTTTTTATTGTAAAAAGGCCTTCAGAGCCTCATTGTAATCATCTTCTTGCGAATGAGTGTAGTCGTCACATGCCTTCCCAGATATAAGCTGCCACCATTCCAGCAAGCTTGTTTTCCGCTGCATTTTATAGCTTCATCTTATTTCCTTATTGAATAGAAAACCAATTTTACTATATCTTTGTTATTATGTGTTAAGCATATTTTAATAATCTGTATTCATTTCATTCTTTTTCATTCCCCATAAAAAAGTTGAATATCATGGCTTATCAAAACCATAGGATTGAAATGTTGGTTCAATCGAAAAGGTGGATGGCCACCAAGATCCACTTGGATCATTCCTCCCCCCCTAGGAAGTAATGTTCCCCATTTCTTCAAGTTCTGTTGGGAGTTTGGGAAACTTCTGCTGAATATGAACCTTGGTGAGCCACTTTCCTTGTTGAAGTAGATGTCCTTCTGGTGCATCCCCCCTTCCCTCCTCGAGATTCTGCGACATCTCAGTATTGGATCTTCAAATTCCTGAGACGAATTGGCTCTTTGGGCCTTCAACAAGCCCTGAAAAATGACACATAGGTCCCTTTGATGTTACCTGTAGGTTCAAGTTACCCACAATCGTGCTCTCTGGTGCTTTTGACAACACCAACTTTGCGAGTGCTAGCCTCCATGCTAGACTCTTCTCCAATGTGACCACAGGCTGTGACCGGGGGTCAACTCTTCGTAAATTCGATCTTCAGAAATATCACGACCTCTGCTTTGGTTCTTTCTAAAATGATTTCTACTGAATAGGTGGATATTTGTTGCGTTCCCACTTGGATCTGACAGTCTAGTTATATTTTGGGTTTCACGACTTCGCGAGGATTCCACCTACTCCATGCACAACTTTTCCGGACCTCTATCTCTTGGATTTTCTAATCCACTTCCATGTACCATCCTCATGGCCAACAGTCAAGACCACTTCACTACTTCACAACCTGGATTTTGCAACACTCCAAAATACTTTGAATCACGAAGTGCCGAAATGATTCACGCTAACCTTCGTGCAACTTTTCTTGAGATCTGACAGTCTGGGATGATCGCGATCCCTCCTAGACAGATATTTCTTGTTAATTTTGGGAAACCTTAAAGGATTCCTCCCTTTGAATATTCTTGTCACTCTCCCTCCTAATCTTGTTCTTCCTCAAACTTTTTCCTCATTATAAGTCTCCCCTCGACACTTAGTCGAATTTCATCCTATGCACACCTTGCAACAGGTCTTCCTCCACAACTTAGCTTCTCTATGGATGAATTTCGATACTCTCTTGAACTTATGAGTCAGAAGACTTTGTCACACACTCCTTGAGGAAAATATACACTCTTTTCATGCAAATCTCCAAGCTACCTCTCTTGGACTTGCTTCTTCCCAATGCTCTGAACTTCCCAGAACGATTTCTTGATACTCAGACAAATATCGACTCTGCACACATTTATGACAAGCTTCCTTCAATCCTAACTTTGAATGGTGACTCTGCACTCCTTGCAATAGTCCTTCCATGCTCTATTTCTCCCCATTAACAATATGACTCCAAGTTCATTTTGGTCTACACACACCTTCAAGATATCTCTCCTGAACTTTCTGAGTCAAAGAAGACTCTTTCATGCACACCTTGTGGACACTATGCACTCTTTTCACATATAAAGTTCACGTTATCTCTTCTAAGATTATGAGTCAAAATAGACTCTGTCATACACACCTTGTGGAAACTATGCACAATTTCACTTGCTCGTAGAAGAGAAACAATTGAAACTTATCTAAATCCTCACAGATTTATACATTCAACCATGTAACACATTCATAACATAAGAACAAGAAAATAAAAGAGAATTTCAAATAGACAAAAAGTCTATCATTCATTCATTCAAATAGACATAGTAACTGCAACACCAGACATTTTGAACAATGCTTCTCTATTATATTCATTTACTGAAAATACACATGTGTTCTTACACTCTGATAAGCTTCAACAACTTCTACAACATATGCAACTATAACAACTACAATAATAGATTCAACAACAACTATCAATGACCTATACAATAGATTCAACAACTAGAATGCCAATAACCTCTTATGGGAAACAATACAAAGATTTATACAAGAGGGACTCTTTGAGCCTTTCCCTCCAAATACTCTAGAGCTATCCTATCAAAATAAAATCATTCAACTATTAAGGATTTATTATAATAAATATTTGTGACAGACAGATAATATTAAACAAATCGAATTTGTATGACACGCAGCTCCATTAGAAGAAAATGCATCCTCCAACGATCTCATGCGATCATCCAGATCCAAAACATTAAAGATGTTCATAAATTTCAATATTTTTAGAACATTTGCGTGATACACCTCCTTTAATTCAAAATTATTTCTTCAAAATGCGCACTAGTGCACTTAGCTATCCTCCACTCGTGCTTTGTTGGAGATTCTCCTGCATCATACTCCTATGGCTCAAAATTCATGGAATCCTGTCCATGAGCTCCTGCACTGACCTTCCATGATTATGTATATCTTCCTCGTTTACCCAACTGACATCTTCTATTGTTCTTCCTTTCCATTTTACCAAATACTCAAAATAAGTCTTCCTTCTGGTCTTCTTACAAATTCTTCGATCTACAGTCTTCTCCATCTGCGACTTCTCTGCTACATGCATATTCTCTTTCCACTGAATCTCTTTCTGATCTTCTAATCCTCTGATTCCATCTTCCCTATAAGGATATAGGTCTGCAATGTTGAATATGGGTGATATACTCACATTTTCTGGTAGCTCTATCTCATAAGTATTCTCATCAAATTTTCTTAGGATCTTGCACAGTCCTATCTTCTTCAGCTTTAGTTTATTGTATATTCCTTTTGGGAATCTCTCCTTCATGATATGTGCTAGAACTTGATCTCCCACTTCAAATTGAATTTTCCTCCTATGTTGATCAACTCTATGTTTATACTCAATGTTGCTCCTCTGCAACTTCTCTTTGATATGATTATGAAGCTCCTACATTTCTGTAGCAAAGTCTTCGGCTCCAACGCTTATGAATTCACTCTGCTCCAGATCTCTTAACTCCAACAATCCCCTTGGATTCATTCCATATACTATCTAAAATGAGATATTTCCAGTACTTCTTCTTACTAATTCATTGTATGCAAACTATGCTTGTGCTAGAATCTGATCCCACTGATTATGATGTTCAGTGACCAAAATTCTCAGCAAATATCCTAAACTCGGATTCACCACCTAAGTCTGCAAATAACTAAAGGACATTTTTGTTCCTAGTTTCTTCCACAATGTTCTCCAAAAATGACCAACAAACTTGGTATCTCTGTCTGAAACAATACTCCTTGGAAACCCATGAAGTCTCACAACTTCCTTGAAAAACAAGTTAGCAACGTGGGTTGCATCACTGGTCCTATGGCATGGGATAAAGTTTTCCATCTTTGAAAATATTTCAACTACCAAAAATATGGAATCAATTTCTCTTTGCATTTTTGACAATCCCAACATGAAATCCATGCTTATTTCATCCCACGGCCTCTCTGGAATAGGCAATGGTTGATACAACCCAATATTTTGTCTCTTTCCCTTTGCATACTAGAAAATATTACATCTTTTCACAAACTTCTTCACCTCTTCCCTCATACCTGTCCAATAGTATGAACTATTTAACTGTGCAAATGTTTTGTCATGGCCGAAATGTCGGGCTAGACATCCACTATGCTTTTCCTTCAGCATATTCTCTCTCATCGAGCACTTTGGTATGCACAACAGGAAAACTTTGAAAAAAAACCCATCCTAAATCATATACTGTGTCCAATTAATTTTGTCTCTAAGCATAGGATTCACACATGATTCATATGCCTCCTTAAAATCTGGATCATCACAATACATTTCCTTAAAGTGCTCAAACCCTAAGGTTTTCACTTTGCATTCCTGCAGAATTAAACATCTATACTCAATGCATCAACGACCTTGTTAGCATTACGAGAAATATATTTAATGAGAAAAGTGAAATTTTACATAAACTCTATCCACTTAGCATGTCTTTGATTCAACTTCTCTTGCCTGGTTATGAATTGTAAATCCCGGTTATCGTTATACAAAACAAACTCTTTTGGAACAAGATAGTGCCTCCATTTCTTCAAGGCTTCAATTATGGCATAGAACTCTTTATCATATGTGGATTATTTTCTCTTAGTATCATTCAAATTCTCACTAAAATGTGCAACAAGCCTATTATCTTGGCTCAAGACCGCTCTAATTTCACCTCCACACGCATCACATCTCACTTGAAATGTCTTCTTGAAATATGGCAAGACCAGAATCAGTTGTTTTGTTATCTTCAACTTCAATATATTGAAGCTTTTCTCATCCTCTTCTATCCATTTGAAATACTTGTGTCTCTTCTTCACCATATCCATCATCTATGCACCAATCTCACTGAAATTTCTAATGAACTTCTGATACAAACTCGTTAATCCATGGAAGATTCTCACCTCAAATATACTCCTTGGTGACGACCATTCTATGATCGCTCTCAACTTCTTTGGATCCATCTTCAATTCATTCAAAGAGATCACAAAACCCAAATAAATGAGTTATGTCTTCATAAAAGAGGATTTCTTTAAATTTATCAGCAACTTCTCCCACTGCAACCTCCTCATCACTAATGTTAAGTGTCTCAAATTCTCTTCTTCAGTTTTACTGAAGAATAGTATATCATCTAGATATACGATCACAAATTTACCAATAAAATCTTTCAACACTTCATTCATAAACCTCATAAAATTACTTGGGGCATTTGTTAATCCAAATGACATAACAAGCCATTTGTACAACCCCTCATTTGTCTTGAAGGTTGTTTTCCACTCATCACCTTCCCTCATTCTTATCTGGTGATATCCACTTTTCAAATCTATCTTTGAAAAATAGCTCGCTCCACTCAAACAATCCATTAAGTCATCCATACTTGGCAATGGAAATTTGTACCTAATGGTGATCTTGTTTATGGCTCTTGAGTTTGTACACATTCTCCATCCTCCATCTTTCTTCGGACTCAACACAGTTCATACTACACATGGACTCAAGCTTTCTCTGACCAAACCTTTGTCCATCAAATCTTGGACTTGTCTCTTTACCTCCTCATTTTCTTGAGGCATCAATCTGTATGCTTCTTTGTTCGAAAGACTTGCTCTTGGTATTAATTCAATGTGATGGCTAATACATATGATAGGTGGAAATGAGCTTGACAACTCATCCACTACTATGTCAACAAAATTCTCCAACAGTTACTGAACTTCCTTAGGCAGATCCTCCATAGAAGTACTTGTAAGGATAACTTTCGGCTTCCTCACTACAACCAACTACATCTCCTATTCCTTCTTAACTTCACTCAGGAGTTCCTTCCCACTCATGAGAAGTATACTTGTGTTGGCTTCTTCCTTTACTTTCTTTTACTCAATCAGCATCAACATGTGCATCCTACCATTCTTCTCCAAAGTAGAAGTTTTTTTCCTCCCATCATGAATGAAAATCCTATCATACTTCCATGGTCTTCCAAAAAAACATGACATACATCCATGGGAATCACATCACGCAGAATCTCATCTCTATATCCTCCTATTTTAAATTCACCAAGGAATTGTTTAGTTACCGTTACCTGATGACCTTTCTGCATCCATGAGACCTTATACAGACTTGGATGTGTAGTTGTCTCCAGCTCCAACTTATCCACCATCTCTGTGGATACTAAATTATAAGTGCTCCCACTATCAATTATCACCTTGCATACTCTGTCTTTAGTATTGCAAGTTGTCCTGAGCAAATTGTTCCTCTACACCAGATGTTCAACCTCTGGCTCTGGCTTTAAGAGAACCTTCTTCATCATCAAAGATCTCCCATATTCTGCACCTTTTACTTCAACATTCATCTTCTATGCTTCTGAAATGTGAGATTCACCTCCTTCTTTCTTTCTCTCGGGACATTGCCAAGACATGTGTCCTAACTTTCCACAGGCATAACATTTCACCTCTCCTCCTCTAGCTCTTCCTCTTCCTATAGGAAAAGAGTTTCTACCACCACTCTGTCTCCCTCAGGAACTTCCTCCTCTTTCATAGTGACTATGCGCTTTCTCAGTCTCACCTTTGGGCTTTTGTGTCTTGTCATGGGAAATTCCCTTGCCTCTGTTTAAAATTCTTCCTCTACTTTGTTGACTCTTCTTTCTGCCCAACTTCTCTTCTTCTTTTAATGCAATATGATAAGAGTCCTCCATTTTACTTACTGTCATAATGTTGACTTCATCCTGGATTTCATATCTCAGGCCGTTTATATATCTGGAAACTGTTTCCTCATCTCTCTCTCTCTCTACCATCCATGATGTTCAATATATAAAAGTCCTCTGTGTACTCCTTGACTGTAATTCTCTTATGTATTAGGTTTTGTAATCTACTAAATAGATTTATATGATAGTCCTTGGGTATGAATTTATCCTTTAACTTGGCTACCATTATGTCCTAGATCTTAATATTTTGTTTTCCTTTTCTTCTTCTGTCAACCTGCAGCTCATCCCACCACAACGTTGCATGTCCTTTTAACCTGGTGACAACATGATTCACTTTTTTCTCCTCATCGACATATTCATTGTCGAAATACTTGTCCATTTCTCATATCCAATCAAAAAATTCTTCAACGTCCAAATTACCTTCATACATTGGGATATCTATCTTTGCTCGAGCTCCCAACTTGACAACCACTTTCAACAAGCGTTCTTCTGCAACATCCTCCACTACAGTTTCTTCAACTTCCACTTCTTCATTCTATACATCACTGACGTCTCCAGCATCAGGTGCTCTCCTTTGCATTGTTTTGATGGCATCCAATATTTCTCACAGTTCTCACAGATTCTTTTCCATAGCTCAATTTTCTAAAGGTGGCTCTACACATCTCCTAGGAGGAATTGTGTTGATGTATCTCATACCACTTGATGATATTAGGCTACCTGTTTGTCTCATTTTCCTACATAAATAAATTATGTGGGCTTTGATACCACTTGATGGTATCAGAGTATCTCCTCTAACCTAGATAAATTAAACTCTATGGATCTGATACCACTTGGTGCAACCCCCCTTCCCTCCTAGGGATTCTGCGACCTCTCAGTCTTAGATTTTCAAAATCCTGAGTTGAATTGGCTCTTTGGGCCTTCAAAAATCCCTGAACAATGACACATTGGTCCCTTTGATGTTACCTGTAGGTCCGAGTTACCTGCACTCCTACTCTCTGGCACTTTTGGCAACACCAACCTTGTGAGTGCTAGCCTCCATGCTAGACTCTTCTCGAATGTGACCACGGGTTGTGACTGTGGGTCAGCTCTTTGTAACTTCGGGCTTCAGAAATATCACGACCTTCATCTTTGGTTCTTTCCAAAATGCTTTCTACCGAATGCGTGGATCTTTTCCACGTGCCCACCTAGATCTGAAGGTCCAACTATATTTTGGGTTTCGTGACTTCACGAGGATTCCACCTACTCCATACACAATGTTTCTGGATCTCTATCTCCCGGATTTTCTAATTTGTTGCCACGTACCCTCCTCGCGGCCAATAGTTAGGATCACTTCTTGAATTCATGACTTTGCGACCTCGCTCTTACAACACTCCAAAATACTCTGAACCACGAAGTGATGAAATGCTTCATGCTAACCTTCGTACAACTTTCTCCAGATCTAATGGTCTGGGATGATCTTGATCCCTCCTAGACAAATATTTCTTTTTAATTTTGGGAAACCTTAAAGGATTGCTCCCTTTGAATATTTATTGCCGATCTCCCTCTTGATCTTGTTCTTCCCTGAAATTTTTCCTCCTTAGAGTGCTCCCCTCAACACTTAGTCGAATTGCATCCTATGCACGCCTTGCAACAATTCTTCCTCCACAACTTAGCTTCTCTGTGGATGAATTTCGCTACTCCTCTTGAGTTTATGAGTTAGAAGACTCTATCATGCACTCCTTGTGGATAATATGAACTCTCTTCATGCAATCTCCAAGATAACTCTCTTGGACTTGCTTCTTCCCAATGCTATGAACTTCCCAGAATGATTTCTCGATACTCAACTCAATATCAACTCTGCACACATTTGCGACAAACTTCCTTCAATTTTGACTTTTAAGGGTGACTGTCCACTCCTTGCAACAGTCCTTCCATGCTCTATTTATCTCCCTGAACAATATGACTTCGAGTGCATTTCGGTCCACACACACCTTCAAGCTATCTATCTTGAAATTTCTGACTGAAAGAAGACTCTGTCACACACAACTTGTAGACACTATGCACTCTTTGCACATATAAAGTTCACGTTATCTCTTCTGAGCTTATGAGTCGAAATAGACTTTGTCATGCACACCTTGCGGAGACTATGCACGCTTGCACTTGGTCGTATAAGAGGATCAATTGAAACTTATCTAAATCCTCATAGATTCATACATTCAACCATGTAACACATTCATAACATAAGAACAAGAAAATAACAGAGAATTTCAAATATACAAAAAGTCTATCATTCATTCATTCAAATAGACACAGTAACTACAACACTAGACATTTGGAACAATGCTTCTCTGTTATATTCATTCACTGAAAATATACATGTGTTCATACACTCTGATAAGACTCAACAACTTCTACAACATATACAACAACAACAACTACAATAATAGCTTCAGCAACAGCTATCGACAACCTATACAATAGATTTAGTAGCAAGAATGCCAACAACCTCTTCTGGGAAACAATACAAAGCTTTATACAAGAGGGGATCTTTGAGCCTTTCCCTACAACTACTCTAAATATATCCTATCGAAATAAAATCATTCAACTACTAAGGCTTTATTACAATAAATATTTGTGACAGAAAGATAAGATTAAACACATTGAATCTGTATGAAACACAACTGCATTAAAAAAAAATACATCCTCCAACGATCTCATGCGATCATCCAACTCCAAAACATTAAACATGTTCATAAATTTCAATATTTTTGGAACATTTGCGTGATACGCCTCCTTTAATTCAAAATAATTTGTCCAAAATGCATGCTAGTGCGCTTAGCTTTCCTCCACTCATGCTTTGTTGGTGATGCTCCTGCATCACCTTCTTGTACTTTGTCTCTGAAAGGATGTCATGAACCTGTTGGAGGTGTTGGAACCATTCAACAGATTTGATTGCATGATCTAACTTGATGTGAGTGTGGGAGGATTTTGTTGGTGAAGATGCAACAAGAAAAGATAACGGTTGGAACTCCAAGCACACCTAAAAAGGGGCATCGCTAATATAGATATGTTGATCATTCCGAAGACTCTCATTCTCTTTGTGCTCCTCTACAATCTTGTCGACCTACTTATAATGGATAGAAACATCTTGGGCCGAGGCTGTAGTGGTCACAGTGACCTTATGTTCATCGTCTGACTGGATTGTGAAGAGGGAAACCTTTGTGTTATGAGAGATTACTTTGTAGTATTGTTTTTCTGACATTAATGAACTGGCAATAGTTGGAGCTACCTATGGTACCCTACAGAGATGACCTCCCAGAGTAACAATGACACTGCGGGGTCGAGATTCATAGATAGCATGATGTTTCCATATATACGGTTGTCCTAAAATAACATCACAGACTTCACATGGAGAAACATTACACACTATCTCATCCTTGAAGGTCTTCATGGCATAGGACAGGTGACATTGGGTGGGTACAGACAAAGTTGTAGATTTTCCTACTGCATACAAGTTAAGAGAAAAATCCTTCAACTGGTTCATCACTAGGTTTGAATTCTTAACATTTTTGGTGCCTATGATGTCATCGGCATGAGGCTCGAGATTTTGTCGAGGATCATAATTAGACTACGATGCATCAGGAATAATTTCGTAAAGAGTCCCAGACTAAGCATATATAATATCTAATTGTTGGGTTTTGAATATTTCCTATTCCTTGGAAATTATTCCAGATGTAGAAACATCCTTCTAAAATGTAAGGAAACAAGGATTTGAGGAACCATTCCAACAAAAACTCGAGGAATGTACTATTTAATCAACCACTTCCATATACACCACTCTTGAATATGATCATAGATGTGGGTGGCCTTATCTTGATGAAAATTCGACAAAATTTATATGCCAACATCGTAACAAAATGACAATTGGAAATGGTTGCAAAAAACCAGGACCATCGAATTGAAAGTTCCATAAGTTCCCCCAGGTAGCTCGATGTACCACTTCACAGCGACCCCTGTAAGGGTGTGCTGAAATAGTCTCAAATGAACATAATCGTCATTTATGGAATTAGATGAGCACCATAGGTGAAAGGTAGTCATGTGATCACCTGGGTCCCCACCAGTATTTCCCTCAAACTTTGAAATGTATGAGGGAATCTTGGTAGGGAAGGGGGGGTCATGACGGATCGTGACGCACTAGGTCATTCATTAATTTTGAAAAATATGGCATATTCAACGTGGTCAAAAAAGGGAGTCAAAGTTGTGGTGTATGAGCCCATGCTCCTGGGAAATATTTTGTTTGAGAGATTGCGGGCCAACCAAGGTTCTTCTATACACCATGGCCCTGACCGGTAAGTGTTACACACCAAAATGTCACACTAAAGTGTCACACCTATTTACACCTAAGTGTCGCAAGTGTCGTAAAGTGTTGTATGCACCTTACTAAGTGTTGCATGCACTTTTTCAAAGTGTCATATGCACCTTACTAAGTGTTGCATGCAATTTACTAAGTGTCACAATACCTTGACACCATTAAAGAGAATTTTTCACAATCTCTATTCAATGTGGAGGAGAAATATATCATATGAAGGTCAAAATACTATGTGCACATGAATTATTCATTATTATTCATAAAAAGAAAATTAATTTAGTGTGAGAATCCACCTAACATTTAGTTTCCTAATTTCAAGGAGAAGTTGATAATCTCATGGATGTTTGAGAGATTTTCTCAAACCAAAATCCTAATTTGGTGGATCTTGAGATTTATTTCCTCCTTAAAATCCTTGAGAGATATTTCTTCCCTAAAATCCTTGAGAGATACTTTCTCCCTAAACAATTTGGAGATCCCAATTTAGTGGATCTAGTGAGTGATCTTCTCCATGGTGGTTAAGCCTCCAAATCCTATATAATGAGGGATTTCCATGGTGAAGGGTGGAATATTTGAGGTATCAAAACTTTGATCCTAGGGAAAAAATCATTATTTTGATTTCAATATTTGTGCAAGGGGATGGACGAGGAGAGCTTGGTGAAGATACTACATCATCAATCATGCTTTGTAAGTGCCTTATTTGACTTTCCAATTAATATTAACTTGGAATATTCCCTTCAAGTTCATGTGTTCTACATTTGCTTGTATATTGTTGTTTTAGTCTTCATAGATAGATCTGCTTTATATAATCATATATAGTAGGTGGAAGTTTTCCTTTTCTATCATTTGCAAGGTTTCGGTTGCATTGATGATCTTTGAGATCAAGCCCAAGGATTGGAGCAGCAAGGATGAACATCGAAACAAGGTATGCCATATTCTTCTTCTCTCTTGCTTGCTTGATTGAGTTAGATATATAGGGAAAGTAGTACTCACTTGTTCTCCTCTGTCTTTGGAACAAAGATAGGACTCTTTGCTCAAAGGGGATCTTACCTTGTCCGCAGGGTATGATTTATCACAACAATAGGATAGTATCCTCCTCCCAACTGATTCATGAAAGGTTGTAAGGGAACCATTCCTGTAGAAGCTACTTGCAAGGAGAAAGTGACATGATAAGGATTATTCATGTGAGGATTATATATCTTTCCCCCAGATGAAGGAACTCCATGATGGGGGTTTTCCATACCATAGAATTGACTCCCTTTTGATGAAACACCAAAGGTTACATGAATATTTTCCATAATAAAAGTGTTTGTAGGAATCGGTGTGGAGGAAGAATGAATGACAAATGGAATATAGGAAGTAAACTGACCACCCATTTGAGCACTCCATCCTGGAGCATTGAAGCTAGGATTAGGTCCAGAGGAATGAGGATTCTAACTTCCTACAATAGGAGTTGGTTGAGGGATATGACCCCCACCAAACGAGAAAGGAACATAAGGAGGCGTCGTGCCCCCATAACCAAAACTATGATTCACATTAGCCGTTGAAACAGAGCATGATAATTGCGAAGTAATGTCAGGCATACCAAAATAGAATGGATTAGAAGCCCAAGGAATTGACTAACTGATATGATTCGTTGAACTGCCTGGGAACAAATAATGATTCGTTCTCATGGGATGAGAAGAGACCATGGGTTGTGAAGTATTAAGTAAAGGATTTTTCGGAATCCAAACCATCAATGATGTAGGAGTCGAGGGGACTCCACTAACTATATTGAAGGCTGGAGTAGAAGGGGTTCTTGATACATTCATATCTGACTTAGTAGTCATGGTAGAATGATCGCGAGTTTGGGAGATGGAGATATATGTACCAAACTTATTAACTCTACACCTTTTAGGAGGCGACTTCAGTAAAGGATATAATCATGGTGGTAGCTTCAAAAGATAAAGATATCAGCAGGGAGGCTAGTATTTCTCCATGATGATTCATAAATCGTGATGAAATACAAAATCCTAAGGCCAACTAATAATCAAAGAACACATTCCTAAATGAAGCTAAAAGCCAATGCACACAAACAAAATATCATGGCCGAAGGGACCTCCCGAACTAAAGAAGGTATGCCTCTCCCAAGAGGGGTTGAGACTCCCAAACAATAGAGTGGAGGTAAAACAAAGTTACCAACTTAATGAGAACTGTGACCTCAAAACCAGAATTCTAGCCCAAAAATATCATATTTTTGGGTAAAAAACACCAAAATCAACCCCCAAATTAAAAAGTGGTGCTACCTGTAGCACCATTTTTGGGAGAGGTGGTTAAAATTTCAACTTGTTGAAACGTGTTTGAAATTTCACCCTTGACACTATGAATAAAACCCTAAATTTGACCCTTGAATCAAAAAGTGATGTTACCAATAGCATCATTTTTGGGGGACGTGGTTAAAATTGCAACTTGTTTGAAATCGCACCCTTGACATTGCGAATATAACCCTGAAATTGACCCTTGAATAAAAAAGTGATGCTACCAGTAGCACCACTTTTTTTATGGAGTTAAAACTATGACATAATTGAAATTGTGGCCTTGATCACAAACACCACTGCAAATAAAACATCGAAAACAGACTCCAAATCTAAGTGTTATTACTTGATAGTTTATTTAATAACTAATTTCATTTTTTAAAATAATTTACAGTAAACATTAAATAAATTGGAAAACAAATCACCACTAAACTAATTCTTAGCTTTCAAAGAAAAACAGATTCTTTGAGAAAAAAAAAATTGTTAAAAAATAAAGCAAACCACAACTTTTAGTAAAAAAACAAATGAATAAAATAAATAGTAAAATCTAAATATTTTTAGAAAAATAAATAAAAAACAAATTTGAAACAATGAAATTGATAAAAAAAACCCATAAAAAAATATTTTTTTATTAAAAAAACTAAAAACAATCTAAAAATTAAATACATTTAACTAAAACACATTTAAAAAGAAAAATTAAACATTCTTAAAAAATTAAAATAACAAACCTACAAACTTTAGTAAAATTTTTAATTTTAAATGTAATTTTTTTATTTTAACTATATTACCAACATTAAAATTAAAAAAAAAAAAAAAAAAAACACCAATAAAATTTTAAATTTTATTTATATTGAAAAGGTTTAAAAAAATTTAAAAACAAAAAACAAATAAAACCATAAATATTAAAAAAACATAAATAAATTAAAATTTAAAAAAAATAGTGAAATATTTTAAAACAATAATGAATCGTTTTATGGGGGGAGGGGTGATCCCAGCCCCTCCCATGCCATTACCTAGTCCCGTGGGGCCAAGCCCTGGAGTGGGAGGGGCTAGGGCGATTCCAAGCATAGCCCTCCTTGGCACCCACTGTGCCTAAATAGCTCGTCGAGTGTAGGGGAGGGCGATGCCCAACATTGCCCCAACCTCTCCCACGTGAGGGCTTGGGCCCACGAGACCAGGTGTTGGCATGGGAGAGTCTAGGATATGTCATGCATCACCCTCATAAAACGATTCATTATGTTTTAAAATATTTTACTATGATTTAAAATTTTTAATTTATTTATGTTTTTTTAATATTTATGATTTTGTTTGTTTTTTTTTTCAATTTTGTTTAAATGTTTTCAATATATATAAAATTTAAAATTTTATTGAAGTTTTTTTTTTTTTTTTTTTTTTTTTT
>ML790926.1:321760-371711 GCA_009831015.1 Picea engelmannii | reverse complement strand
TATTTTAATGTTGAGAATATAGTTACAATTAAAATTTAATTGCATTTTTGTTAAAAAAAAAAATTAATGTTTGTAATATATTTAAAATTAAAACTTTTATTAAACTTTTTAGGTTTGTTGTTTTAATTTTTTAAGAATGTTTAATTTTTTTTTAAATTTTGTGTTTTAGTTAAATGTATTTAATTTTTAGATTGTTTTTTGTTTTATATATATATATATATATATATGTTGGTTTTTTATAAAAAAAATTGTTTTTTTATAAAACAAAATCATCTTTTTATGGGATTTTTTTTCAATTTCATTGTTTTAAATTTAGGGTTTTAAGAGTAGTTATTTATTTATTTTCTTTAAAAAAATAGATTTTACCATTTATTTTATTTTTTTTTTGAATTTTTTTTATTAAAAGTTATGGTTTGCTTGTTTTTTCGAACAGTTATTTTTTTTGAATTTTTCTCTAATAGAATATTTTTTCTTTGAAAATGAGGAATTTGTTTAGAAGTGTTTTTTTTTCAAATTTAGTTATTTTATTACTATAGATTATTAAAAAAAAAAGAAAATTAGTTATTACATAAATTATCAAGTAATAACACTTTAAGATTTAGGAGTCTGTTTTCGGTGTTTTATTTGCAGTGGTGCTTGTGGTCATGACCACAATTTCAATTACATCATAGTTTTAAATACAAAAAAAAAGTGGTGCTACAAGTAGCATCATTGTTCGATTCAAGCATCAATTTCAGGGTTCTATTTGCAATGTCAAGGGTGCGATTTCAAAAAAGTTGCAATAAGTTGCAATTTTAAACACCTCCCCCCAAAATGATGCTAATAGTAGCATCATTTTTTGATTCAAGGGTAAATTTCAAGGTTTTATTCACAATGTCAAGGGTGCAATTTCAAACAAGTTGCAATTTTAACCACCTCCCAAAAAAATGGTGCTACCGGTAGCACCACTTTTTGAAATAGGGGTAAAAATAACCACTCTATAAAAATGAGAAATATGGAGAGTTCTCATTAAGTTGGTAACTATGTTGTAACAAAACCAATTATAAGGAACCTTGTAGTATTCACAGCGTAGTCACTCAGATTCCTCTGGAGAAAAAATCCTCCATAAAATCTGTGTGTTGTTTGATCCCTATCTGACTCAGGGTAACTGTAGAATAACCCCATGCAAGCAACCTATGTGGCTAACTAGGTCAAGCAACTAAATTCATCATGGTATAACCAATTCTTAGGTGAGCAGTCATGAGTCCGCTCCACCATAAGGGCAGGGTAGCAAATCCCAAAATATCGAAAGAACCACCTCTCAAGGAGGTAAAAGCACTAGCAAAATCCCCAAATACGAATAGAACCCCATAAATATCTCTGATGCTAGGAATGTATTAGAGGACTATCTCTGCAACCAACTTTGCAGGACCTTGTTTTTAACTATGGTCTGAGCGGAGACTCCTGAGGACACCAATTAAAAAATGAGTTTCACCACTCCCTAGTCAGAAACATACATTGAGTTTTATAGCCTTGGATAAGTTTACTCACAAAATCCTATTCCAAGGCTCTAGGTCCTACACTTGTTTGTGTACCTTGGAAAATAAAATCATTTCTAATTAATTTTAATTATTCAACGTTAATTTTAATGGTTTCTTCTTACTCAAGAGGTGTGATCGTGAAACTGATGGTATGTCGACTCAGCATAAAAGAAGCAAATATAAAAACATTGCTAATGACTAGTCTTGATTTTCAAAGATATGGTATGCTTCTAAATGTTGTTATATGAAAGAAATCTCTATAATTTCAATGAAGTGAAATCTTTCCTAACATGTCAAACCTAATGTAATGTGGCCAAAAGTGAAAATGCTCTGGATAAAATGCAAAAAGAAAAATATTTTTGCATTTTCAATATACTAAAATGAAAATGCAAGGACTGAATAAACAACTTCCAAGCAAACCCTACTACAAGAACAAAGATACAAGCCAAGTAGGACACTAAGAAGCAACTACCCAGACTAGAATGGAAATATAAAAACACTAATAATGACTAGTCTTGATTTTCGAAGATATGGTATGCTTCTAAATGTTGTTATACGAATGCAATATCTATAATTTCAATGAAGTGTAGTCTTTCCTAACATTTCAAACCGAATGTAATGCAACCAAAAGTGAAAATTATCTAGATAAAATGCAAAAAGAAAAATATTTTTGTATTTTCAATATACTAAAATGAAAATGCAAGGAATGAATAAACAACTTCCAAGTAGACTCTACTGTAAGAACAAAGATACAAGCCAAGTAGGACACTAATAAGTGACTACCCAGACTAGAATGCAAGGATAACCAATGAGAAAAATGACACAAAATCAGTTCGCCCAAAATATTCACTGATTATGCGGCTTCCTATCACTATGTAGGCACTCAACAATCAAAAAAGGGACCTAAGAAGTATCATCAACTAGAAAAACCCACCCAGCAAACACTAAACTCATCCAAATACACTCAGAAAATAGTGTATGTGCCCTAAGAACTAACTCAACATATGTACGTTCCCTAAGAAATAACTCATCATATGTACATGCCCTAAGAACTAACAACTCATGTATTTACGTGACTTTCAAGTGAAAACCTGTGTATGCCAAAGAATACACTGCCAGGGCAAGGTTTAGGCCAAGAAACTAAGATGCAAATAAAAATAAAGGATGTTAAGCACTAGGTGACACAAAAACTTAGGAAAACATAGAGCAATGAAGGAGAAAAAAAAACACCCAATACCCCAAAAGGGAGATCTCCCCAGTGGAGTCGCCAATTATGTTATGAGGAAACTCTCTATAGCAAGGGGTAAACTAGAACAAATGGAACGACACCCAGAAATAAACTCTAAACTCAAGTATGCTAGATAAATAGAAATTCTAACAAGATAATACTAAGAGCCTACCTCATCCAGTCGTCTGAAGAAGACCTCGGTTGAGCTCATTACCAAAATCTTGATTCCTGCAACTTGTCCTCAACAATCAAGATATACAAGAATATATAAATTATATATAAGGTTAGCATATAAAATAGCATAATTCATTATCATGTATAAAAAATATTCCCATGGAAAGTAATGTAAATATTTATGACATATAAGTGAACGAGAAAAGAGTATTTCTATTAATTTAATCAACATAAGTACATAGGTGACAAAATTTTATAACGAAACATATTAGTACCAAGAAACTAATTCCCTCCACCTGGGCCTTCAACACTTCAATCCTCCACAAAGGAAAGCTCAGAAGTAGTAGGAGCAATTGAGTTTCTCCTTCTCAAGATAGGAAGATCTCGGGGCATGAACACAACAAGTTCATACTTTCAAGGACAAAGGGATGTAGACTCAATATGAAATGAAATATCTCCAAAGTGTCTTTTCTCTCAATCGTGTGTGTTCAAGGCTTGTATATGGCTCAATTTATAGCCTCCAAATGGAATTGAAGAGTCGGGTTAGAGCGTTTCCAGTACATGGTAGGTCAAGGATCATGGATCTCGTGACATGGTGTGGAAACCTGACAAATTTTAAATTTTTGAACACAAAACTCGATGTATATGGGTTGTGATGGAGAAACCTACGTATATGTGAGTTTTCTAACTGTGTCCCGCATATATGGACATAAATTGAGCCAGGTGGATATTGGTGGCCACCCACCTTTTCCAAATGGCTCAAAACGACTTTCTGGCAATTTTGGCAATTTACTATTTTTAGCAGGTTTTAACTTCCGGGGCCATTTTGAGGGTCCAAATGAAGGTTTTTCAAGATCGAGGCTCTCAATGATATCCAAAGGCATGATTGATCCCCCAAAATGAATCTCCTCGACGATACCTTTCCAACGAGCTATCACACGCCTAAACGAAGATCGTATGCAAAAGTTACGACCCCGGGAAGTTGATGTACTCACTTACCCAAACGGGGCCCACATGACTTTTGGTGCTTCATCTCCTAGGGTTAGGTTTTTGGATGTATATGACTTTTGGCATTCCCGTTTATTGTAAAAAGGCCTTAAGAGCCTCATTGTAATCATCTTCTTGCAAATGCGAGTAGCCGTCACATCTCTTCTCAGAGATAAGCTGCCACCATTCTAGCGAGTCTTTCACTTTGTATTTTTACAGTCTCTGTACATTTCTTTCATTAATAGAAATCGTGTATTACTGTATATCTGTGTTTATGGTTGCATCTCTGATACATTTCTGTTATATTATTGAATATCTGCGATATCTATGGGCATTTCCTTACTATATCTCTGCTCTCATTTCGTGTCGAAAATAATCCGGATCAGTGGTATCAGAGCAGGCTGCTCTTGATCATTTTTTCAGTGCATGTCCCCGATGAGGTCCGAGTATAACAAGCTGGGTCTCGAGCTTGTCTCTCTTGAGGACAATCTCTCTCGCACACCCAAGAAACCCTCGATGGCGGAAGAAAAGAAAATCGACGGAGCAGACGATCCTATCAATCTGTTGCTTGAGTAAGCTCTCACGTGACAGAGGGACGAAATGATGGAGAATTTTTCCCACATCCTTCAACGCCTGCCGATAACAGCAGGCACATCTTCATCAAGCAGCCACTTTGGAGGCACCTCACCTTTCAAGGTACAGGTTAATTTTGATATTCCTATATTTGAAGGTCAAATAGATGCAGATGCCCTAGATAAATGGTTAAATCTGCTAGAAGGTTATTTCTCCATTCATAATTTTTCAGACAAGGAAAATATCACCTTCGCACTCCTTAAGTCTCTCCCCCATGTCAAACATTCGTGGGAAACTTACTGGGAGAAGAGTTCCACAGAGTGTTCTGGAATATATGGGGCCGAGCCCACTTGGGATTTTTTTGTGGATGCAGTAAAGGAACAGTACTACCCTGTTGGCAACTATGAGGACCAGTACATGAGATGGACCACACTGCGGCAAGAGAGCGGCCAATCAATTATGGAGTTCACCAATAGCTTCCATACCTTGTGCACCAAGCTGGGTATCAAAGACTCTGAACGACATTTGGTTTTGAAATACCGTGGGGCTCTACACAGATACATCCAAACTGAAATGGATTTTTTGGACATCTCATCACTCGGTGCTGCCTATCGATATGTTGTTAAAATCGAACAGAAATTTAAGCACCAAAACAAACGGGAGTTTGGGTCTGCAAATCCACAACAACCAAAGTATGAAAAAGATAGCCCTAACAAACAGTCTCCCGAAAACCAGTCCAAGCCACAGGAAAAGAAGGGTCATGGGAAGACAAAGAAGGACACTGGAAAATGGTGTGATTTCCACAAAATCCCCTAGCACAACACCGATGAATGTCGCTCAAAACAGTCATTGGTGGCTGAGATCAAAGACAAGGAGCCGAACCCTGATTCTGAATCTGATTCTGAAAATAATGGGAAAAGACAGATCATCGACGCAGACCCCACTGCTATTGTCGCGACCGTAGCAATTCAACCAGAAGAACCAACAAATCCTGAAGAGGGGGAGTGCCTTTTTCATTCACAGATGTGAGTGAAGGGGACCCAGCTACATTTTATTGTTGATAGCGGAAGCCAGAAGAACCTCATCTCAGCAGAGGTCGTCAAACAGTTGGGATTGTCGACAACACCACACCCACAACCATACAACATCAGGTGGCTTCTCCAAGGATGAGATCTTCATGTCAGCCAACAGTGTCGATTGTCATACGACATCCAACCCTTCAAGTATGAGGTATTATGTGATGTTGCACCACTGGATGTCTGTGATGTTCTCTTGGGCCAGCCATATATGTGGAAACACCATGCTATCTATGAGTCTCGACCCCGTAGTGTCATTATTACTCTTGGGGGTCATCTCTATAGGATACCAGAGGTAGTTCCAACTACTGCCCCACCTAAACATTGCTACAAGGTAGTATATCATACTACAGAATTCATCTTCTCCACAATCTGTTCAAAGGGTGAACAGAAGGATACTGCAACCACCACAGCTTCGACCCAAGCACCTTATATCCAACAGAAGCAGGTCGACAAGGTTGTAGAAAAGCCTGAAGATTCCTTCTGCACATAGTCATCTAAAATATCCAGATTGGTTAAAAAGGTCCAAACCTTCCAGCCAAAGGTTCGTGATAGCCTTCAACAAGCTAAGCAATGCCACATCTCCAGCAAGGCAAGTAGATCACCAAGATTCAAATTCAGCAATTGCTTTCCCCTCTCCCCTGGGAACTCAACACAATGGAGACCATTGCTTCCTAAGGAGGGAGGATTGATCCAGGTGGATATCGGTGGCCACCCACCTTTTCCAAATCGCTCAAAACGACTTTTTGGCAATTTACTATTTTTAGCAGGTTTTAACTTCCGAGGCCATTTTGAGGGTCCAAATAAATTTTTTTCGAGATTGAGGCTCTCAATTATAGCCAAAGGCATGATTTATCCTCCAAAATGAAACTCCTCGACGATACCTTTCCAACGAGCTATCACACGCCTAAAATGGAGATCGTATGCAAAAGTTACGACTCCTGGAAGTTGATGTACTCACTTACCCAAACGGGGCCCACATGACTTTTGGCGCTTCATCTCCTAGGTTAGATTTTTGGATGTCTAGGAATTTTGGCATTCTCGTTTATTATAAAAAGGCCTTCAGAGCCTCATTGTAATCATCTTCTTGCGAATGCGAGTAGCCGTCACATCTCTTCTCAGAGATAAGCCGCCACCATTCTAGCGAGTCTTTCACTCTGTATTTTTACAGTCTCTGTACATTTCTTTCATTAATAGAAATCGTGTATTACTGTATATCTGTGTTTATGGTTGCATCTTTGATACCTTTGTGTTATATTATTGAATATCTATGATATCTCTGGGCATTTCCTTATTATATCTCAGCTCTCATTTCGTGCCGAAAATAATCTGGATCATAAATTTATACTTTTATCTATGGAGTTAAAAAAATGGGTGAATTTGAGTCTGTAGAGGGAAATGGAAGTCCATCAAAGAAAGATGCATACAGTGTGGAAAACATTGCTATAACACCAAACATAAGGTTCCATAGATTAAAACAAACAATTTTTAATGCCAAGAAGGAAATAGAACAGATACCCATTCTGCATTGCCATCTACAAAAGAAAAATGCAAAGCACTTATGTATGGAACAAATTAAATACATGCCTAGGAGCACATGCAATTTGTGAGGAAATAGAATTTCCAAAGGGGAATAAAATGTTTCACCCATGACTTAGAAAAACATTATATGAGCTTGACATTGAATGAGAGAACATTCTCCAATGGAAAAATATGTGTCTCATGCAAAAGGTCACTCCAAAATGGAAAAGTGTTGCAATTTGCAAAACTAGACCAAATAAGATGTAACAAACCACTACCAAATGTAACTATACTTTCAGAACTTGAAGAGAGACTTGTTTCATTGCAAAATTCATTTGTGTAGATTAGACCATGGGGTTATAAACAATTCCAAATGGGCTTAACAAGATAAATTATCAATGTACCTTTCCATATGGATGTTGTGCAAAAAGCATTGTTGCAATCGATCGATGAAACTATGACAATAGTTCTTTCCTTGAAGCATCGTTTGCAATACAAGAATTCATACCAGATAGCTAGACTACATGTCAACATTGTCATGAGAACGTTGAAAGAATTAAGATCCAGAAACCTATATAGGGATGAAAAAACCTCTATACATGAGGACTGAAACCATGTTCTTCAATAAGGGAATGTCAACTCCATGCAAAATGTAGAGACTAATAATAAAAGTAATATAGATGATGAATTAGACAATGAAAACCCTATCAAAAATTTGATTCATGGAATGATATAGTAACTACGCATCTGTGAATTACTTAACAAGATCGTCGAACTCGTACATGTTGAAGGACAACATCCAATTGGAATTTTCAAGGAAAAATATGTAGAATAAATGAACTTCCCCACACTTTTACATGGAGAATCGCGTGATGATGACCTTACAAAATGTTTTAGCTATAAAAAAATAGTAAAATGGGAATTGTTGCAAGAAAGTAGTGATTTCTCATGTCACATAACAAATCTATTTTTCAAGACAATGTGAATAATAATTGTGAAAGTGTTGTCCTGCTTCTCGGTGTGAATAAGAAAATCATAGCTGCGTGGAAGGAAGATATTAGCAAAAGAAGTCAAGTACAAAGAAAACGTAGAGAAACTATTGAAATCTGATATTGGATACATAGATTTCAGGAACATCTGTATCTCTCTTGATCACTTGCAACAAATCAAGAAGAAATTATTTGTAATGATCTAGAAATTCCTGCCCCCCCACCCAACCTTTTTTGTCACATTTACAAGTGGATAACATCAATGGATTCCATTGGTCACTACACTAAATGAGCTACACATAAATAGAAAGAAGAGGATGCATAATGATACATTGGAATTCATTGATATTAACTACCTCATAAGAAAAGACCCAGTCACATTTACTCATTACTATAGACATAAAATCAATGCCTTAAAGAAAATGATATGTCATGAATACATGTTCTTCAGAAGAGTTTCAGACCATTAATTTGTAACAGAGTTCCAGAATAGGGGAAGTGAACACGAACACAGACTCCTTTGGATAGAGAATGCTCCAATATACATAAAGGATAGTAACATGAAAATCGTTTTTTTTAGAACAATACATTACCTATGAAATAGATCATTTGGATCCAGAACTCACCAAAGTCCATAGGAATTACCATACAAATAGTTATAAAAAACAAAGAAACTCACATTGTAAATACAACTTCGTTGTGCCACCAACGAAAACCAGGAAATTCATTGAACCACTTAGTTTAGTTGACAAAGTTCTCATTGAGAAGTAAAAATCCATTCTCACATTTCTAGAGAAAACAAATTATGGAAACTTGATGCGATTTAAGGAATTTTTTTATCGAGTTGAAGATAACAAAATATGAGTACATCCAATTACTACAATCTACAATAAAATAATCGACAAATTTCCTAAAACAAAAACCATCACATTTTTGGAATAATAGTTTCGCCAAGAACATGCCAAATATGTGGAATGAAAATGCAGATGCACGATATGTTCTCAATGCATATGCTGCAACATTATACTTCTCCTCATACATGACAAAAGTTGAAAAATCTATGACAAGTGTATTTAGGACAATACACAGTGGACATGAAAGAAGTTGAATTAATGCTAAGCAAATGATATATACACTTGACAATACATTGTTTAATGTTCAAATAATGTAATCTCAACATGTGGTTCATATTTCACTTTCCCTTCCATTGAATTCCATCTCAAGGGAAGGTATCTTCATAAAAACATCTCGTAGTGAATGCACATTCATTCTTAAGCCACCATTCCCACTAAAAAAAGAACTTGATAATTCAAAGTACATGATGTTACACTACATTTTTTATTACTACATTGAGCGTCCAACTTCTCTTAAGCATATCTTCCTTGCAAAATTTGTATCTAAGTACAAGAAAAATTGTACACACATATCAAAAAGGAAAAAACCAAATGTAATACAATTTGTCAAATACAATAAACACATCAACTATGAAAACTTCCGTCATGAGAATTTTTTTTTATACGTTCCATTTGAACGAAGTGAAGACACATTGAAACAAAGCTTTGCTACATGGGAGGTTGCATGTACTTTATATCAGAGTACAATAAAAACAAATGAGGCTAACTTTACATACAACATCAACCCAACACAGGGTGATTTAGAAACTTCACTTTAGCAACTAAATAGTCTTGCAAACACTAATGATATAGTTGTTTACCTTCAAACAACTAGACCTGGTTATGAACATTATGACTTACAAGCACAGATTCAATGTCCTCAACAATCTAATATGGAAAAAATGATCGATTTTGGGTTCCAGGTTACAAAGAATCCATTTTTCCTTGAGAACAAAGAATATTCAAGAATTATAAGATTTCTAAATAGAGAACAACAAGAGATTGTATAGGACATTTCCATGAAAAAATGTAGGAACATACACATGCCCATCCACGTTTTCCATATAGGTGGGGTAGGAACATGAAAGAAATTTACGACCAAAGTTTTATTCCAAATGCTTCTATGAATATATGATGAATGCAGTACAAGTGACTGTTTGAAGCCAAAGGGGATAATACTTGCATGTACAAGTAAAGTTGCATACAATGCAGGTGGCACAACAATCCATTCTACATTGCTAATGCTTTTTAAGAAGTCCTAATTCCTTCCACTTAGCAAATAAATGTTAGAAATATTGTCAAATATTTATGATTAATTACAACTTATCTTTATAGATGAAGCCTCCTTGATAGGAATTTGATTCTTGTACGCCATTAACAATCGACTTAGGAACACAAAACATGTGCAAACCAAGTACTTTGGAAACATTGGCATGGTATTATGTGGTGATCGTTATTAGGAAAAATTGGTGCAAGATTCTCTATTTTTTTACCATCCTATGATAAACATGAAAAGAGCGGCATACGACTTTTGGAAACAAAATATAAAATGATATGAATTACAAACTAAAATGCACGATAGAGATGAAAAATTCATTGCGATTTTGAACAAAATGTGAGAAAATAACCAAACAAGTGATGATTTGGCATATATAAATGCACATTGTGTGTTCCCTACACCAAATGACCCAACATTTTCGTACCTATTTTAAAGAAACAACCATGTTTCAATGCACAACAAGTATATTCTCTTGCTGATTCCTGAAAATGAAATTATGATCAATGCAATTGACCTAGGAGAAGAGAACCATAGTGATGTTCCATACCATTAGAATAGAGATACTTTTCCTTTTCTTCTTTCCCTTAAACAGTTGAAATATATTCTTTCAATTATGATTCATAAGATAGCTTGGTCAACGGTGCAGATGGAGTAGTCAAAGCATATACAAAAATAGATAACATTGTTTTTCTATCGATTGAGTTCCATGATTCTCTTATTGGACAACGAAAAGAAAATTTTGTATCTTACCTCTACAACTCAGACACCCCACACAAATGGACACATGTATTACACATTGCAAAACCAATATCGATGACAGTAAAGACAGGTCAAGTAAATATCCAAAAACAATTCCAAATCCATCTTGCATGTGCACGTACAATACACAAGTCACAAGGTTTGACACTAGATAATGTTGCATTTAACCCAAATGGAATACAAAAACATGGTTTAGTGTACACAACTTTGTCCCATGTAACAAACATGGAGTCATTGTATTTGATAAATGCTCTCACTAATGATAAATTTAAGGTGAAGCTAAAATTCGACATTGATATGCAACACTTTCAGAGTTGTACAAAGTGGACTGTAGAGTATGATTCCCAGTCAATATAGTTAGAATCATCCATTTCAATTCTCTCACTAAACACATAGAGCCTAAATTCACATAATAATGGTATAGTCAATGATTATGACATAATGCATGCAATCTGATATTATGTTCTTGCAAGAAACCTACATGACAATGTGCATGGAAAATGAACAATTTCAAAACTTCAATTGCATATCAAATTGAATTAAACATGGAGTGATGATACTAGTGAAAAAACATATACCAATTTTGTAACATATACATTTCGAAGAACAAAATGTTGAGGAAATGTTGGTAAAGGAAATAGTTCATGGATCACAAATTGCAATACTAAATATATATGTTGCACCACATTCAACTTTGATCAACATAATGAACACAATTGCAAAAACATTGCACTATCTAAATTTGAACGAAATCATTATCATTCTAGGAGACTTCAACATTGACATGTTACAAAGCAATGAGAATACAATAAAACTAGAAAACTACATGTGTAGTTACAGTGTCCAATTCCTATTGCAAAAGGTAAATCATGAACAAAAAACACTTATTGATCACGTATGGTCAAATGTTCCCAATGTACAATCCAACATATTTTTATTAGATGCATATTGGACTGAACATGATACAATATGTCTTCTAGTTGAAATATGAAACACATATAAAACATATTGTACAATTACACATTCCAATCTGTCAAATCATACTTGCATATATATTTTACAAATATAGAAATCCCCCTTATCTTTCCAATGGATCAAATAACTTTAGCATGGATTCCAATTGCATATTTCGTAAGTAACTAATCAACACAAAAAGATACAACACATATCCATTTACCGTCTCTCTATATTTCCTTATGTATATTATACAACTTTTGCATTGTGATCAGATACATGATACCATCCAAATTCTGAAAAACTTTGGTTTCTAATAGATTCTCTCGTAAGGAAACTGTGTACAAACACACCCATGGAAAAGGAAATAAAAAGGTGCATGATTTTACATTTGTCTTTTACTGTATCACTTTGGTATCTTCTATCATACGTCAATATTGCATGTTGTCTGCACATAATACCTTATTTTCATTCCCATTGAAATCTATATATTTTCAGCATTGCAACAATTGCAATAATTGAAGAGAAAGAGGTTCTAAGTAAAACACATGAAAAAACTCAAGAACAATTTTCCAATAGGTATGCTAATAATCATTATGGGTCCTCAGTGTCATGATGTGTTATATGTCTTCCGTATTTTTCCCTACAAGAAAATATGTCACTTTCAAAAATGTCATAGCAAAATACAATATGTTGTACATGCTTTTTTTTTACATAGTCAATTCACAAATGTTTTTTTCAGGAGAAGAAAATTTTGGACAAGCGAGGGAAGTATGGGATCTCAATCATCACAAACATCATAAATTCCAAAAACACATGCGTAAATATTCATAAATTATCTTCCTATTGCATCTAGGAAATATTTATTCTCAGTTTCCTATTCTTATATGCCATGGTAAATACACTAATATTATATAATGCTATTGTTTTCAGTTCACAGGAAATATTAGCATGCACAAACAAAGGAGACAACACAATGCAACATGTACAACATAAGAGGTGTGTCTATTAAACTCTTGTTCATGCAATTCATTCAAATTGTGAGACCAATTTTGCAGACATGGAAAAAAATGTTTACAAAATGTCCCTCATATCATATCTTATTGTTACTAGACAAATAGGTACGTGATGACACAAACTAATATCCCTAACTTCAACAAGAAATTAGAACAAAACATGGCAGAATACAAACTTCTCCTTAGATTTCATTGTAATGTAAAATAGTTCAATGAAGTATACATGGAATACCATTTAAACGTCATTTGATCCTTTCTAGTGTTGTCCTTTCTCTATCCTTGGGTTTGTGGGATGTTGAACCTATTAAGAAACACAAACCAACAAAGAGAGAGAAACAATATATATATTCCAATGAAACCTATGCATAAGATCAAGGAGCTATGCAATAAAAATGGACATACTTTCATAGGGAAGAAATGTATTACTGAATTATATTGATGAAAGTAGAGAATAAAACCTATGCCTTGATGTTGCAAGGTCCCTTCTGATGGCCCTTTGCCTCAACACGCACACCTTTGTACCAATTCCTTTGATGAAGAGTATACACATCCCAACTTGGAAAGCTAAAGAAAAGCTATCACAAGCACAATCTTTAGCAAAATTATTCATGCATAAGCCAACCCAACCTTTTCCATGAGAGATCCTTCTTTATATAGAGTTAAAAGGGATGTATGAAGAGATTCATATGATCCCACTAAATCAAAGAAGCGAGTGAGATCCAAACTGATCAGAGGCCACCTCATATTCTCGAAGATTCCATTCACGAACCTTTGAGAAATTCACCCTTTTCCTTTGTTTGAGCATCGTCGCACCCTCAACATTAGCAACTTGCAACGATGTAGCAGGCCACTCTGGTGCAACATGTGACAATTAGGGATCGTCGCACCCTTAACACTGTCAAGGTGCGACGATCTTCTTTGATAGTTTTTTAATAAGGGAAAGATGATTCCATTTCTCAAGGGAAAGTTTTATTTCTCCAATATCCTTCAGGGAACATAGAAGTAGGAAATAGACATATCATCATTGATCATGGGGGTGACAAAAAATAATGTTTAACAGAATTCCCCCCAAAGTATGAAGTTGGAATGCGTGACAACTGAAATACTTTGTAGAATGTGTGTGTTGATAACAAGGAGCACATTATTCAAAGACTTGTCAACAAACAAACATATGCATAATAACATACCATTTACTGAGGTAGGCATTCCCATACTCAGATTAAAGTGACCCTAAGAATAAGTGTCAAGTGAATCATGGCCACCAATCATACACTATGGATCCATTTCATTGTGATTTAACATAGCCACGAGAAATACACTGTGGATCTATGCTATAAAGACTCAAATTTGGACATAGCCACGAGAAATATACGGTGGATCTATGTGTCAGTATAGACTCATGAATACTGCATCACAACCTGGATCCATGTGACCATATCCATGGTCTTCATTTCCATCATCCCAAAGTATGAATCTATCTGTTTGATTATAGATGTTGAATTCAAACATGGTAGAAACCACTTGATTACTGGTCATTAATGGATATTGTTAACAGGTGAAAACCCCCTACCTCTGCCTTGACAGGGTTCGTTGAACTCCTAGTCAAGGATCGTTCTTCAATCTATCGAGTTGAAGCAGCTCTTAGATTCCCTATTTGAATCCGCGGGAAATATCCACAAGTCCAAATGCGAACTTAGCCCGCGTGAACAACACCAGGCGTGAACTCCCTCCACGTGACCACTACCCATGACCATACACCTCTCAAAAAGGAACTTCATGACTTAGGATGTCGGGACTTTGCATATGAGCCAACCTCAACTCCTATTCCCCTGAATCCCTAATTACTGGTTTCTCTCCAGTGACCAGATCTACGGTCCTGCACTCTCCTCGATCAACGACTGCGATCGTATCGTGACTTCGCACGTCAGGATATTATAAACAAGCCACCTTTGACTCTCCATTCCCCAAACTCTCAATCCCCAGGTTAAGTGCCTAGCCTTGCTAGCTCCTCCCTTAACCTTATACCATGTGACCCTCTGCCATGACCTGGGGCCAACCTCCTTCGCGCGTCAGGACTTCACATTTCAGGAAGTTGAATCTCAACCCAAAACTGTCCCTCGAAAGTTGGATCCCAAAAATTATGAAATTCTCCTATGTAAGATCAACGATCCTCACTATCCCGTGATCCAACAGTCTACGTTCCACCTTCACGAAGTCAGAACTTCGCATTTCAAGACTTTGGGATGGTTCTCTCCTTTGAACCTCGGACTCCCGAAATGTCGATGCTTTAGATTGATGACCCACAACCTGAATCGATCAACGCCTCAAATTCTTTCGCGATTTCATCTTTCGTGAGTTTTCGCAAACTTTCCCTTTGACTTCCCTGAGTCATGAGTCAGTGAAATGTTGATCGACTTCCACGTGTTCCTTCCGATGGATGGTCCTGATGATGTCGGAACTTCGTGTTTCGCAATATCCACTCTCATGTGCATCTCCGATGGGTTTAAACCCAATGCACATTCCCTGGATCCAATGGTTGTTGGTCCACGTGCTCCTAGATCCTACGCTCAGATCTATTTCCCTTGCGCTCTCTCCTGGTTGTCTGGACGTGAAGTTTAATGGTCCGGATCTCCCCTTTGCAACTTATCCAACGGTTGTTGTGCTCCTCCTCCTAAGCATGTGCTTTCTTCCTTGCCTTGGAAATTTTCAAGTGTTTCGTAGGTCTCATCCTTCGATCTTCCTTCAACAAGACCTATGACTTTGGGTCTTGTCTACATCCAGGAAGAACTATCTCTCCTGAGATTTGGTAACTAAAATTACCCTCAACCCTCTTCTTCCTTAGAAAACTTCTGGTGCACTCCTAGCACACTTCTGCACTCACACCTCCTGAGCTTTGGAACTTGTAACAAGTTCACTCTACACGTTCTCCTTTCGCTTAAACTAGCCTTCAGATGGTTGTCTCTCAACACTTCGTCTGAGTCTTGGCCTAGTGCACTCCTTGTAGAAATTTCAATACAAATTATGTATTGTTTGGATTCTCTTGATCTAAAATTTATATGCCACTGTTAAATAAAAAATCACTTCTACTAATATTCTTGTAGAATTTAAAACATGATCACCAATTGCAATATCAAGAAGAAAGATCAATCGTACATAACACATATGTTTTACCGGGAAAGCATATAGCTAAAAAACCCACTATCATATATTATGTATATTATGGATCATGAAACAATCTCATACAAAACTCTAATCCAAGAGCTCTTGGTACAATATACAATCATCTCACACTGTCATACAAAAATTAGCAAAGACATGTGTCAATTCTCTGCCTCCAGACAAACTACCTCCTCTGCGCAATCCCTACAATGGAAAACCCTACAAATGATTCAAATTCCTCTTTCCTAGGATGCACATTTCTCATGGGCACATCCACTGTGTGTGTGATTTTATGAGTGCACTTCACTCAAATCACAACTGATAGCCAAACTGTCCCTTTCACCTATTATCTCAATCGGGTCTCCACTGGATCTGACATGCATGTAGTTAACAATGGTAAATCTTCAGTTGCATGTGAGATCACTAATTATGAATTAATTAATAATTAATTCACCGATCTCTCACTAGTGTAAGTTCAGTTACAACTAGTACAACTGAGCTTAACTCACTTAACTAAGTTAAACTACTTTACAACTCACATAACTACACCTCCAACTCGGTTACAACTTCGAATCACTTAGTTGCAACCAATTCAACTTGGATGTCCCGCCAATCAACCTTTGAACTCGAATTTCCTATAGCTAATTGATTTTCCACTTCAGTTAACTATTTCCAGGTGCTCATTGAGGATAGATTAATATTTATTGTCCAACAATTATTAAGGGATAATAATAGTCGACATACATCTATAAATAGAATATGCTCACCATCTATAAATATACATCATCTATAAATAGAATTTTCTCATCATCTAAAAATAGACTTCCACCTAAAAATAGCCTGAACCTCCATCCTAGTGTAGGTTCATAATTTTCACTAGGATATTCTTGTTGAATCTCAACACTCCTTGCACAGGTCTTCCTCCAAAGTGTTCAACAACTCTTTTTCCTTGAGCTTCAATTGCTCAAACCTCAAAGGTCTCTGTCCATTCTGTCCCTTGAAGAGATTCAAGTGCCCTCTTGGAAACTCCCGCTCAAGAACGCCTTGCTGAGCCAACAGAGTATTCAACAACTCTGTAAGTGTCTTCTCTTGGACACTTCTCTTATCTCTGAACTCGAAATACAGTTCTCCTTGTGTGCCCCTTGCACTCACTCAATGCCCTCCAGGTAGAGCTTCACAAAATCCCCAGTAATTCTGTCTCTCTGTACCTTCCTCTACACAGTCCTACCCCCAAGGTGTTCAGTAACTTTGAGGTTCTCCTTTGAGTTCATGACTCCTCAGGTGCACCCTCCTAGCATGTCTTTTCCTGAATTCCACAAAACTCAGATGTGCACACTTGCACAAGCTTATAGAGTCCTCAACACTGTCATGCAACCCCTTGCATGAAACCACAAATACCCCAGACTAAAATCAAATAAAACTCTTGAATAAATGAGAAAATCTATCTATCCCTGCATATGGAATCTAACATACATATACAACATATGCACATAAAAGCATAAAATACATTCATTCATAAATGCATAAACACATAAAGATTCTTATGCAGGAAAAAACTCATCTTTTCTATTAATCTCAAAATGCCTGTTTACAATGTGTACAAAGCTCATACTGCAATAGAGTATCGACCCTCTCTCCTCTAATCATCCTAATGAATCTATATACAAAGATATTTTTTTACAAAAGGGGGCTCCTCGAGCTCTTCCCTCCAATCTTCCTACTCTCACTAATTTACATTGAATTACATTCAATGGTTGTCTATTCTGAATCAGATCTAGATCTTAGCTTGTCAACCATTAAAGGTGACTCTATCTACTACATTCACAAAGGCATATGCGTGGTCCCTCATCATTACAACTTTTAATTCAAATTCAGATTTTGAAAACAAGAGGGTTTTGCCTCTCTCCTCCATTGAATGTGCACTGAATGTGCTGGCTAGATGGCACGTTGTTGGTTGAAGTGATGCTCTTGCATCATACTCCACTTATACAAAAAATTCATGAGATCTTGCTCATGATATTCCCAACTCTGTTGTTGAAATCCACCTGGATCTCAAACTGTCTTTTGGAGTTGTCCATCTGCTCCACAACTTTGTTGTTGCTACTGTTGCTTCTTCCCTGTTTCTATGGAAAGCTTCCTTCTACTCAGCTTCTCCTTACTAGAAGTTTCTTCTTTTGAACTCAACATCAACCTTCTTATCTTCTCAATCACCTCATCCAACTACTCCAATGGTTGGCTCTTTGGAAGTCTTCTCTGTTTTACTTCTTTCTTGCAAATGGGTAGATAAACTCGATCTCCCTTTCTTTTTTTATCTCCCCTTGTGGCACTAAGTCGCCACTCTACTGCATAATCCAATTCTATAGTCTCTTCTTGACTAACTTGTTTCCCAATCACTTCCTCTGACATACTATATTTTTCCATTTCTCCTGTTGGTTCAGCTCTAGCTTCCTCCAGTTGCTTCTCAAACTAGAATTTTGATTCATCTTCTACTACAAGCTTCAGTTCTGTAGTCATCATTTGTCTAGCATCTTGGCTAAAATTTCTGAACAATTCTGTTGAATGCTCTTCTCCCACAATCTGCATGACTATCTTCTCATGGAAGTCATCTACTAGCTCTGGATGGTTCAACCAATCCTCCAACATCTCTAACTCCTTCTCCCATGGAGTGAACATTTTAACTGCATTCTCTTCTTCTACTGGGGTATATATCAACATCTGCTCCATTTCTTCTTCCTCTATGACAACCACTGTTGGTTAGCCTTTTTCTGTTGTCACATCTGCAACACATTCTGGCCTCAACTGGGCTATGTGGCAGGAATATCTCAATTCCCCCAATGATCAGAACACTCCTCTAATTTTCCCTCTCTGTAAGCACTCCTTGTTGATCTGAACTCTCAGATGAGTTCATGAGACTATTAGACAGTCTCATCTCCTCTCCCTTGCCCACCTGGAAAATTGGGATTTCTTCCCTACCCTCCTAGAAGTCTATGAGATCCTCTAATGATCTCATCTCACTGCCCACCTAGAAATCTGAACTTTCGTTACTGCCCACCTGGAATTTTTTGAGACCCTTCACTGATCTCTTCTCCTCATCATCACTGAGGCCCTTCCCAGCTTCTGGCTCACAGATATGAACCATCTTCTCTTCACCTTTGAGGCTTTCAACATACCTCAACCATCCTCTTAACAGAATTTTTTGTCCTCTGGCCAACAGATTTTGAATGGGCCACTTCACCCTCTTCTTCATGGGCCACTCATACATCCAATGCATATTTGCTTCCTGTTGCATTTTAAATGCAAGCTTCTCCATTTGTTCTCTCATATCAACAAGCTCTTGGTCCACCTTAGCCTTACTTTTCTATTGCTAGTTTTCTCTTGGACCATGTTCAAGGCCTTCAATAACCATATTTTTCCTCTTTGTTTTCATCCCACTTGGTTGTTAAATGTTTTTTGTCTTCATGAAAACATATCTCCATGCACAGAACATCAACACCCTGTCTTCAGCTCCTGATACCATTGACGATATCAAAATTTCCCCTTATTTACATTGCCTCCCTCTGCCTGAAATATATAGAAAGAAAGTGGGTATGATACCACATGACAAAGACCCTCTACCTTTTCCTCGGCAAGGTCTGCTGACCTCCTAGTCAAGGATTGTTCTTCGATCTAGTGAGCTGAAGCAACTCTTCAATTCCCTGCTGGAATCCGCAAGAAATATCCACAGGTAAAAATGAAAACTCAGCCTGTGCGAACAACACCAGGTGTGAGCTCCCTCCACATGACCACTACCCGTGATCACATGCCTATCAAAAAGGTGCTTCGTGACTTCGGATGTCAGGACTTTTCATATGAGCCAACCTCAACTCCTATTCCCCTGAATCCCCGATTAATGGTTTCTCTCCAGTGACCATATCTATAGTTCTATTCTCTCCTCAATCAACGTCTGTGGTCGTATCGTGATTTTTCAAGTTGAGATATTCTAAACGAGCCACCTTTGACTCTCCATTCCTTGAACTCCCAATCCCTAGGTTAAGCACCTAGCCTTGCTAGCTCCTCCCTTAACCTTTTTCCAAGTGACCCTCTGCCATGACCTGGGGCCAACCTCCTTCGTGTGTTAGGACTTCACGTTTCGTGAAGTTGAAGCCTAACCCAATGCTATCCCTCTAAATCCCGATCCCTAAAATTCTAAAATTATCCCACGTTAGATCAACAACCCTCACTATCTCGCGATCCAACGGTCCACATTCCACCTTTACGAAGTCATAACTTCATGTTTTAGGAATTTGGGATGGTTCTTTCCTTCTAAACTCTGACTCCTGAAATTCCTAAATGTCGATGCTTCAGATCGACGACCCACAACCTGACTCGATCAACCGCTCAAATTCTTTTGCAATTTTGTCTTTTGTGAGTTTTCGCAAACTTTCCCTTTGACTTCCCAGAGTCACAAGTCAGCAAAATGTTGATTGACTGCCACGTGTCCCTTTCGATGGATGGTCTTGATGATGTCAGAACTTCACGTTTCACGATATCCACTCTCCTATGCAGCTCCAATGAGTTTAAACCCAGTGCAAGTTCCTTGGATCCAACGACTATTGGTCCACGCACTCCCAGATCCTACGCTCAGATCTGTTTCCCTTGTGTGCTCTCCTATTTGTTTGGATGTGAATTTTAACAGTCCAGATGTCCCCTCTGCAGCTTATACTATGGTTGTTGTGCTCCTCATCTTGAGCTTGTGCTTTCTTCTTTGCCTTGGAATATTTCAACTATTTCAAAGGTCTCGACCTTCGATCTTCCTTCAACTATCCCTGTGACTTCGGTCTCATCTGCATTCTGGAAAAGCTATCTCTACTGAGATTTGGTAATTAAAATTACCCTCGGCCCTCTGCTTCCTCAGAAAAATTCTGGTTCACTCCTGGCACACTTCTGTTCTCACACCTCCTGAGCTTTGGAACTTGTAGCAAGTTCACTCTGCACGTTCTCCTTGTGCTTCAAATAGCCTTCAGATGGTTGTCTCTCAACACTTCATCCGAGTGTTGTCCTGGTGCACTCCTTCCATAGGTCTTCCTCCAGAGTGCTCAACAACTCTATTTCCTTGAGCTTCAACTTCTCGGACCTCAAAGGTCTCTATCCCTTCTGTCCCTTTAAGAGATTCAAGTGCCCTCTTGGAAAATTCCGCTCAAGCACACCTTGCTGAGCCAACAGAGTATTAAAAAAATATGTAAGTGTCTTCTCCTGGACACTTCTATTATCTATGAACTCAAAATAGAGTTCTCTTTGTGTGCTCCTTTCACTCTCTCAATGCCCTCCTGACAGAGCTTCAAAAAATCCTCAGTAATTCCATCTCTCTGGGCCTTCCTCTACATAGTCCTACCTCCAAGTTGTTCAATAACCTCAAGGTTCTCCTTTCAGTTTATGACTCCTCAGGCATGCCCTCCTGGCATGTCTTTGCCTAAATTCCAAAGAACTTATATGTTCACACTTGCACTGGCTTACAAACTCCTCAACACTCTGTCATGCAACCCCTTGCATGAAGCCACAAAGAACCCAAACTAAAATCAAAGAAAACTCCTGAATAGATGAGAAAATCTATCTATCCATACAGATGGAATATAAAATACATCTACAATATATGCACATAAAAGCATAAAATACGTTCATTTATAAACGCATAAACACATAAAGATTCTTATGTGGGAAATTTTTTCTCTTTTGTATTAATCTCAAAATGCATGTTTACAATGTGTACAAAGATCAGACTGCAATAGAGACTCATCTCTCTCTCCTCTAATCATCCTAATGAATCTAGATACAAAGATATTGTTTTACAAAAGGGGGCTCCTCGATCTCTTCCCTCCAAGCTACTACTCTTATTAATTTACATTGAATTACATTTAATGGATGTCTAGTCTGAATTGGATCTAGATATTATCCTCTCAACCATTAAAGGTGACTCTATCTACTACATGCACAAAGGCATATGTGTGGTCCCTCATCCTTACAAATTTTAATTCAAATTCATATTTTGAAAACGATAGGGTTGCGCCTCTCTCCTCCATTGAATGCGCGTTGAATGTGATGGCTAGCTGGCGCGTTGCTAGTTGAAGAGATGCTCCTGCATCATTAACAAGTGCGAGGGAAATCACCATTGATGTCAATAACCCCCAAGGTACCCTAGTACAATCCAACGAATGTGAATTAAGGAGTTGAATTCGAACACTCGATGGAATTTTCCAATCAGGGGCCAATGATGTGAACCCACTATCGAAAATGAGGAAACCTACCATTGAGACATGTAGGATCCAAGGTACTAAAATATTTCTAAGTCTAATTCCTGGATAATGAGTTGAATTCGACAGGAAAAGACTCATCATAGGATGGCCTTAATGTATCTGACATCAATCACATGAAACGTGTAATCGATTTGAAGTAGATCATAGTATAAAGTGATTCAATATTGACTTAGGGAAGGCCAACATGGTAAGAGTCTGAGGGCTCCAGATGTCCAACTCAATAGAAGGCTTATTTCAATTGAACTTCTCTTGAACGTATGAATGACATGACAATTGTCTTGGAAACATTGACTCAAGAAGGACCAATATACAAACTTGTGGATGATCAAACAAGAGACAAATGGATTTCCCAACACAAATACAACAATGAAAAGGGGTGTCATGTTCAAGAGCGACTTACTGCCACTAACACAGATACAGATATACATTTCTTTCCCAATTTCCCCCCACCATTTCTATTGTGTACCTCTTTGTTTTTACACAATCTTGAGGAGGATAACATATGCTTGAAATGTGATCTCATCCTTCAGATGAGTCCCTTGGATTATTTTTAATGAACCCTAAGAAGGAGTGGTTTAGTCCAATATGGGCCTTTTAATGTTTGTTTTACGATTCCAAAGAAAGAAAACTCAGGGGTTTTTCATGTGTTAGAGAGTCTGAAAAAAACTTAAATAAAATTCCAAAATGTCCTTTTTCATAAAGTAGTCTTACGAGGCCGAAAAAGAGATGATCTACCGCTCAATAGAAGTTTTCTTCAAATACTTTAACGAGCGTGAAAATAATAAGATCCCTCGACAATCTTTTCATGTTTAGGGAGTTTTAAAAGAGCTTAAAGAGGAATCTAGGTGGTTCCTTTTTTGTATAACCTTTATGAGTCTGAAAAGGTGACAAAATTTTACTCGGTTACATTCTCATTGATTTACGAGAAAAAGAAAGAACAAATACTAAGCTTGTGACTGTTTTCATTTTTCCGCAAGCTTAAACAAAACAAAACTATGCTTGGGATAGATTTTATTTTTACACAAGCTTAAAAATAGCCAAAAATATGTTTGGGATAGATTTTATTTTTACACAAGCTTAAAAATAGCCAAAAATATGCTTGCACCTAGTTTCATTTTTACACAAGCTTGACCCAGAAGAAACTATGCTTGAGATAGGTGGTTTTAATTTTGCACAAGCTTGAACCAGAGAAACTATGCTTGTGACTTCCCAATGCATTATCCAGGGATGGTTGGTACTTTTCCCCCAACTTAAGAAGCTAGCAACTTAATTTTAGCATGAATTCCAGAGGCTGTAAGCATTGCCCCTCAAGCTTCGTTTCATCCGACGGCATGGGAGGATGAAATGAAGCTTCAAATAATATACGTAACAAAGTACTTGACTCAATCAAAGAGGGGGGAAATATTTTTCATTTTTTAACGAGCTTGACACAAGAACATGAACTATGCTCGAGACGAACTATTTTACTTTTTAATGAGCTTGACACGGGAGAAGAAATATGCTCGTCAACTCTGTTTCAATTTTTAATGAGGTTTCTACAGAGACACAAAACTATCCTCGTAACTGGTTTCATTTTTTAACGAGATTGAAATTAGAAAACTGTGCTCAAACACTCCTCTGCTTGATCATGGCTTCTAAGAGGACAATGCTCTGGAAGGACACCATGTCAAGGGAAAAAACTTGTTCATGGATTCTAATAGATATTCACTCGATGGAAGAAACACACTCTAGAAGCAACACATGTTGAGGGTCGCGATAGGGGTAAGGAGGTCAGTCTCCAATAACCCTATCAAGGAGATCACCATGTCAACTACCAGATCAAAGTCATAAGAGATTGAGCTTACAGTGAGAGGCTCATCTTCATCAGCAGTTGAAGGCATGGGAGACAATGCCACATAATTGACTTGTGGCAGGGGTGATATCGTCTGCATATAAGAACTGTTTATGGAGGTCATTAAGTTGATGGTCAAGTCAGGGCCAACAAAAGAGATTTGATCAATAGTCACAAATCTTCCATCACGAGGGAAATATATCACACGAAAAAGAGTGGACACAATAGCTTTCATGGCATAGACATAATCTCTCCCAAGGATTAAATCGAAATCCAAGGGGTCTTGGACTACCATGACATCAATAAAGATAGTTTTCCCTCCCAAAGTTACGGGAAACTGAGGAAGGGTGCCAAAAGGTTGGCCGTTTTTTCTATTAAAAGATAACAGATTCTGCGTAACCCATAGAAGCTAAGGATAACCCAAATCTTTCTAAGAAATAGAGGAAAAAATACTAATGGACATACCTTCATCTATTAGTGTCTGAGGAACGAAACAACCACAAACCTGTACGGTAATCTTGAAAGGAATGTGAGAGGGAAGACAAGGTCCAGTTAGCACACCCCAATAAAAAAGGATATATTCATTACATGGAGGGGGTTCCATGGGAAAAGGAGGAATCCCCCCTAGAACGGTAGATTCTGTATCAATGAGAAAAACATGGGCAGTATCAGGTTTACTCTCTAACAGGAGAGTAGGAATGATCGATGATGAGATCAGATCGACCACTTGAGTTGCATTCTCCAAGGGGAGAATTGGGTCTACGAATGGAAACCGATCGACTGTTGGGGTTTCACTCTCTAACGGGAGAGTGGGATCAACCAAGGATGGGATCAGATCAACCACTTTGTCAACTGGTTCAACTAAGGACGTGACCAGATCAACTACCTGATCAACTGAACCGACTGATGAAGGGACCAAATTGATCATGCCATAAATGATAGGTGGGTTGAGAGTAAGGTTGCGGTAAGAAGCCATAATTTGAGGTTGGGAAGCAGTCATGTCTTCCAGTAATTTTGATGCTTCATCCATAAAAGGGAAAATGTGAGTTTGATGACTCCCTCCGCATAACATACATGGGAACTTGACTCCACTTTTCTTCTTCCCAATGGTATATTGACTAGTTGATGGGAGGTCATCAACATGTTGTTCAGAGGTTGACGAAATGGGATGATGAGGGCATGTAGAAAATGCTTCTATAACCTTGGATAGACTAGGTAAATCCTTAAGAAGATGGCTACCCTTACAAAGCTTGCAAGGGTACATGGGATTATGGGTTGTTTGGGTGATCTTGGCATCACCAACACTCCCAACACGATTATCAGTAACTGGTTGTTTTCCAACATGTATGGTAGTATTTTGACATTTGGACTCTTGATTATTTTTCTTCTTCTTAATATTCCTTTTCTTCTTCTTCGTATCCACCATGTTAATATCTTCAGAGCTTTCACTAGGAGAAGAAGATGAAATGAAAGAAAACCTCACAAGTGAAGAAGGCGAAGAAGATATTACTGGTGAAGAAGGAGAAGGATCAACATGAGGTTGATGCTCTCGGGGGAAGTGCTTACAACCGAAGCACCAACTGCATTCAATATTACCTAAGTGAAAAACAACCATACCGGTAATCGAATTGTGAGACCTAGAAGGCTCAAAGTAGTGATGTAAGGAGGACCAATGTTTCCATAAGATGAAAAAAAAAAGGTTCTGCTAGAGCATGGGTTGATTCATTGGTCATTTCGGGAACTAAAACCATTAAACAGAGATCCAAACTAAGGCATGGAAGGTAAAACCAACAACAAACGCTAAAAATCTAGGAAACAAACAAATAAACAAAACCTTCTCACAATGAACGCACTAGTTGGTGATGAAATCCAATGTTGCGAGAACAATGTAAGAAAGGGATGAGATAGAGCGAGTGGAAAAGTTACATTGATGACCAACTTAATGAAATTACACCTTGGTGCAATATTCCACACAATAAACATGGATTTAACCTCCAAGGAGCCCGAGTGAGTTTGACCAACGTCGATTCCAGGTACAGCGAAGACTTCCACTTCACCATCACCTTGTGTATTACCCTAAAGAGAAAGGCCACTAAGGTTACCAAATACAACAATGATGCATGGGGAAACAATTGATAGTCTGATACACATGCAATGGCAGGGTAACTAAGCCCAAAATTGACTTGAGAAGACCCGCACAGGGTTGTTTTCGCAAGTGACCCCAAATAATACACGCAACCACTACACCAAGACCAACAAAGTAGGGTTAGTCACTCTGTTAGTCTCAAACCTCATGATTGACCCTTGTGTGAGAAGGGCTTCCCATGAAAAAATGTAATAAGTCGATTTATCACTCAATAACACAATATTCTATGTTTTTTTATAGATTCGGAAAGTTATTTTTCACACCTATTCCAAAGCCTTACGCCCTAAGCTAATGTAGGTTTGCTACCAAAAAATATAAAAATGTCTAATCAATTTTTATAAGTGCTTTATTTTAAGGTTGTTTTTTACTCAAGAGGAAAATGGCATGGACTAAATGATGTTTTGACCGACTCTAAACAATGCAAAGAAATGAGAATGCAAATATTTCACTTTGATGAAAGTTATATTATGAGAAGGAGAAAACATTTATCATTCCCAGATGCATAATTTCCCAAAATTTTATTAAACTCGTCAATATCAAGATATTGAAGAAATGAGGCAAAGATATTGTACACCAATACACGATTCTTCGCCCCCCCAATTCAAGACCAAAAATGCCAAAAACCATGTGATTTCTCCACTTCAAATGCAAGGATGCCCCCAATCTAAATTTTTTTATTTTAAAACTAACTATTCAAAAAAATGTTTTGTATCTGTAAAACACTCAAACAAAGGGATCCAATATTTCAAAAGCACACAAGCTAAAACACTAGTACATATTGGAAAAATTTCAACGTTCTATTTGCGACGTTATGGACAAAATTGGCCATACTGTTGAAAAATAGAGGAATTGTTTTTCTCCATATTGCCCGATAACATCACTCTTGCGACGTACTACAAAAACATGTCGCTCTTGCGACAAAGGTAGGAGGACGTCGCTGTTGCGACGACATTTCATTTTCATCTCTCTTGCGACATTGGTGAAATATTTGTTGCAGTTGCGATGTTATGAAAACTAGGTTTTCTCCATCCCAACGGTCACCTAGTATTTGACTAAGTCAACTTTGACTTGGTCAATGATCATCGTAATTGCGACTTTATAAAAAATATAAATATGTTTCATTTTAGGGATGTTGTGACAAGTTTTCTATAATAACAACAGTTCAAAAAGGGTATAAGTCCGTCTTCTTGGCAAACAAAAAACAATTAGTTTTTTTTAGTATATGTCTATAGGGAATAATTTCAGAAAACATTAGAGGTGGGAAAAAAATTAAAGAGGGTGAAAAGGGTGACGGTAAATTTTATTTCCCTTGCAAAAATTGTTGTACTAGACGTCCTTAAAGAGTTTTAATAGAAACAACTAAAAAACATTGTAGAAAATATGGGCACGTGGACGGGGGATCAAATGAATATCATCCCATTGTAATTAGATATATATACATTCATTATATGTTTTAATATTTATCGTATTCGCAAAATTTTATATTGTTTATACATGCACTAATTTTTCATGATTGTTTGTAATTATAAATTTAGATTTGCCCCTTGACTTTATGCACAAAGCACCAAGTAGTAGAAGAAATGATGTTGTACAAGATGAAGAACTTGAAGCAGATAATGAAGATCAAGTTAATGATCGCATGGAAGTAGATGAAAATAAAAAATAGTTCAAGATGATGGGACAAATATAATGATCCAAGATTTATTCTATCATCCAGATGAGGATCATGGGGGCAGTAGTGATGGTATTTATGATGAAACTCTGATTGAAAAGGAAAATAAACGAATTTATAAAGGGTCAAGAGAAAATCTTCTCTCCACTACATTGTTGCTGGTGAAATTAACGGTTACAAATCATTTGTCGAACACTTGTATGACACAGATCCTAAGGTATGTAATATGTTTCATCACATCTAGATAAAGGTTGACTTTTCCCCAATTTTTTTAGTGTTAATTAATATGTAAAATAAAAATACAATATTTACAATTACTATTCTTTACATTAACTATTTATTTTTTATGTTTTAGATTGTTGGGTGAATTTATGTTACCCTTGTCAAATATTTTTCTTCACACATATCGAGATTTACATGCCATTATGAAAGACATTGGAATGGAGTATCAAAGTATAGATGCATGTCCTGATGATCATATTATATATTATGGACAACATGCATCTAAAACAGAATGCCCGGTATGTGGTATCAGTAGATATTGAACCGATCAAGTAACAAAAATGGTCCCTCGAAAATCTCTCTGACATATTCCCATACTTCCACGTTTGCACCAACTGTTCAGATGCCAAATCATATCACAGTTTATGGATTACCATGCATGAAATAGAATTGAAAATGGTGCTCTTTGAATGCTTGCAGATGGTTATGAATTAAGGAAATTGCTGCAAAATGGAGAGAATTTATAGATGAACCTCGTAATGCTTGGCTTTCATTGGCAACTGATGGTGTTAATCCATTTGGAGAGATTCGGTCTGTTTACTCAGTGTGGCCTATTTTTTTTATCAACAATAACATTCCTCCTTGGATGTCAATAAAGAGAGAGCACGTAATGTTGACAATGATTATTCTAGGTATTTTTAACATTAATTTTTCGAATTTAAATTTTTCATTTTTCTCCTTTTCTGCATAACATCTTTTATTTATTTATTTACATATATATACATACCATGGTAGTAATTTCGTGTAATTTCAAGAAATTAGGTAAGTACAAAGTTAAATATATGAATGTGTATATCGAGCCTCTTATCGACGAGCTACTAAAGTTATGGGAGGGCATCACTATGTATGACATCTGTAAACCAATTGGGCAGAAGAAATTTCAATGTTGTGGAATACTTTTATGGAAAATTCATGATTCCCCAGGACTAACACATTTTTGTGGTTTGTAACGTTCCATATTGCATGCTTGAATAATATATAATTAATTGAATATATCACGCATGTTGTTTAAATAATCATTTCGTATATTAATAATTCAAATTAATCCATCTGTTGAAAGTCTTCAAACAAAGGGTAAATTTGCATGTCCAGTTTGTGGTCCTAAGATGAAATATCGTCGATAATTTTTTTTAGGAAAAGAGGTGTTTGATGAGTATATTAGACACTTCCTCTATAAGAACCATAAGTACCATACTATTGAAAATGATCTTTTCAATGGGAAACAAGAGACTGGACTAAAACCACAAATAATGACACATCACCTATGGAAGTTGGCATATGACAGAATTAATCCTTGAGGTACGCATTTTGTTTATGTATCGTAAATGGAATCATGTTGTGAAATTTTATTTTACTGCATCTGATAAATAGTGTCCTGATTTTTTTTATGCTTCATCAATGTCGTTGCCATGAAGGTAGTAATAATGGGATTCCATGAGGAATCAAATGTTATCCCACTCAATTCATGAGGTTTCCTTACTATAAGGACCTAAAAATAGTTCATTTATTTGATACAATGCATATCGGGAAGAATGTGACAGAAACATTATGGCGAATCATAGATGACAGGAGGGATAAAGAAAAAAAATTCAAAATTTGTAATGACATTCGAGAATGAAATCATGCAAAGTGTGATCTGATCAAATAACGATAGATACCAAAATAACCTTCCTTGGTTATTAACAGAGAAGCAAATCAATGGTGTAAAAGAGGTCATTCAAAACATTAAATTTCCCATAGGTTTTTTTTCAAACATAAAGAATATCTTAACGAAGAAAGGTGAATTTGGTGGGGTAATAACACATGATTGCCATACCATCATTAAGGTAATTAATCATTTTAGTATTCATATTTATATATTGGTCGTATACATTTTTTTAAATTTTTATTTTTTTGTCTATTTTTTAACAAGTAACAATTCATTTTTATTGTTACAATATGCTTTACATCTATCTCTCCCAAACAACTTTGACAACAATGTCAAACAAGTTATACATGATCTTGGAAAATACATGAGGTAAGTAGCTACAATATATATGCAAAAAACAAAAATGACATGTGTTTTACTTGTAATGTAATATGTATTATATTTTGTTGAAACATGTTATTTTCTTGCGTCATGATCTATAGATGGTCGTCATTGAAAGAAATCCATGAAGATGATATAAAGTATTGGAAGAGAGAAATTCCTCGGCTAATGTGTGAAATTCATAAGTATCTACCTCCAACAATTTTCAATGCAGAAGAACACTACCTCATACACCAATTTGAGGAGATTGAAATGTGTGGACCTGTACACACAAGGTCAATGTGGATGTTGGAGAGGCACTTGAAATCATTAAAAGATTTGGTTAGAAAAAGCGCACGTCCTGAGGGTTCTATGGTGGAGGGATATATGGCATATGAATCCATGGTGTATATTAGTCATTATCTTCCTAAATTAGCAGCGCAAGCTGTGCATGCAGTGGATTTCATTTGGGATGTGAACTCCATCAAAAAATTTGAAAGGGAGCAACTGTTGGGGAAAGGTACAATGAAGAAAGTGAGATGTAATTAAATTGTGGATATTTTTAATAAATATAATTTTTTTTCTTTTTTTTGTGTATATGATCATACTTATTTAATATTTATTCTTTCATCATTTATTAATATTTACCATGGTTATAACTAATATTTAATATTGGTGAATTGTGATTTTTTGATCAGCCAATTGCTCAAGATTGGGATGCACTACATTTATACATTGAAAACAATCTTGACTAGATGAAGGTATGGATTGATAGTGGGATAACTTTAGTATTCTAGGTCACTAATGTTTCCTCTAGGAGTGATAGACGTCCTCGAGAATTTGAAAATAGATACTATGGGTTTTTGAATGATATAATTGAGTGTGACTTTAATTCCTTCAAATTAGTTTTGTTCGACGTCAAATGGTATAGGTTACGATTGCATGAACATAATGAGGAAAGAACCATTATTAAACATGCCAAATGGATTTCCGATTATTAAAACAACATTTTTTGAAAAAACAAATGACCGCTATGTTTTTCAAAGTCAATGTGAACAAGTCTTTTACTCAAAGGTTCCAGGTAAGAGGGATTGGTCATTTGTTGTTAGATATGATCCAAGAGGAAGGCCAGTAAAGTATAATGTAGATGAAGAAGATGATATTGAAGAAGAATATGATGTAGAGATAGAGCACAAAGAATATGGGTTGACATATGAAGAATATGGAGAAGATGAACTAGGCGTAGGAGATAATGCGTTCGTTCTTGATGATGATATCGATGAAGATATGCTCAAAAATTACATTGATGATAATGATGATATCATAAATCCTTTCAACATTGTTTTTGAACTAGATGTTGATAGAGATGTCGAGTTGGATGATCAAGAAGAATATATAGAAGAAGGATGATACAAATGTTGCGTTGGTCGATGAGGTACGTAACTAGATATTTTAATTTGCATGAATTATTCTCTTTAAATAATTTTTGATGTGGCTTAATTACATGTTTTTAATTTTTATTTCATTTTTGTTTTGGTAGTTTCTATGCATGATTACTCCGTTGCTTTTGTTTGTTTTCTATTTTATAGATTAGGTATTGGGGAATTGAGAGCGATGTGAGGGTGGGGAGGGGCCATATGAGCTTCCAACTTCACGTGGTTGGCCTTGTTTAGTAGAGAATAAATTATTCTTAAAACCAAGAGAAGTTCATTCATTCATCTTTATACTCAAAGATCACTCACATACCCACTCTATATACCACCGCATCTCATCCTTGTTTCGTTTTAATTTTCTGATTGGTTGAATTTTAAAGGAAACAACTATCAAACAACATTGTGTTAGGGCTAGAGTACATTATGGGCAACAATGACCTACAAATGGGGCCAATGCTGAAAGTTTTTCAAAATGTTTTTGTATGCACAAAAAATTGACATGGATACTCTTTTCACATTTGACATGCACCAAAATTTGACATCGATAGCATGTTCCAATTCAAATTTTGTTTCGACAAAAATTCAATAGAAGGGAAGTTCCATGTCAAATTTCAAGATAGTTCCGACAATGATTCTATAGAAGGGAATGACGAATGATGAAAATTTGAGGTGAAACATGATTAGTGTTGATGCAAATGTTGACGATCTCAAATATTATGTGGGAACATCATACATCCTTGAGTCTTGAAACTCTCCCATACTGTCAAGGCATGTGTCTAGTCTAACCATGCCAAATTTCGATGCATACAGGAATATATTGAAGAAATTTCAATGTTGTCCCCATTCACTGCTCACTATGCGAGGTCGGTGCATGACATTTGTGGTGGGTGAATTGAAGATTCTGCGACATCAACTTGACTTGGTAATTCAATAATCAAAGACTCCTTAAGTATTATGTGGGGACATCAAACATACTTAAGTATTGTGATGGGTGTTATGATATCCTTAAGTATTATGCAGGTTTAGTGGAAGAAATTTGTGATGGGTGTATTGGAAGTTCCATGTCAAATTTCAAGATAGTTCTGACAATGATTCTATAGAAGGGAATGCCGAATGATGACAATGAGAGGTGCAACATGATGAACATTGATGAAAATGTGGAATATCTCAAAGATTTTGCGGGGACATCATACATCCTTGAGTCTTGAAACCCTCCCATACCATCAAGGCATGTGTCTAGTATAACCATGTCAAATTTTGATGCATACAGGAACATATTGAAGAAATTTCAATGTTGGCCCCATTCACTGCTCACTATGTGGGGTCGGTGCATGAAATTTGTGGTGGGTGAATTTAATCTTCTGCGACATCAACTCGACTTGGTAATTCAATAATCAAACCCTCCTTAAGTATTATGTGGGGACATAAAAAATTCTTAAGTATCGTGATGGGTGTTATGAGATCCTTAAGTATTATGCGGGTTCGGTGGAAGAAATTTGTGATGGTTGTATTGGAAGTTCCATGTCAAATTTGAAGATAGTTCCGACAATAATTATATAGAAGGGAATGATGAATGATGACAATGAGAGGTGCAACATGATGAACATTGATGCAAATGTGGAAAATCTCAAATATTATGTGGAAAAATCATACATCCTTGAGTCTTGAAACCCTCCCATACCGTCTAGGCATGTGTCTAGTCTAACCATGTCAAATTTTGATACATAAAGGCACATATTGAATAAATTTCAACATTGGCCCCATTAATTGCTCACTATGTGGGGTCGGTGCATGAAATTTGTGGTGGGTGAATTGAAGCTTCTGTGACATCAAATCGAATTGGTAATTCAATAATAAAACCATCCTTAATTATTATGTGGGGACATCAAACATCCTTAAGTATCGAAACCCTCCCATATCTTCAAGGAAACTATCTAGTCTAACCATGTCAAATTTCAACGCATACAAGAACAAATTGAAAACATTTCAACGTTGGCCCCATTCATTGCTCACTGTGTGAGTTGAGTGGAAGAAATTTGTGATGGGTTTATTTGAAGTTCCATGTCAAATTTCAAGATAGTTCCGACAATGATTCTATATAAGGGAATGGTGAATGATGACGTCGAGTGGTGTAGCATGATGAATGTTGATGCAAATGTGGATGATCTCAAATATTATGTGGGGAAATCATACATCCTTGAGTCTTGAAACCCTCCCATACCATCAAGGCATGTTTCTAGTCTAACCATGCCAAATTTTGATGCATACAGACACATATTGAAGAAATTTCAACATTGGCCCCATTCACTGCTCACTATGCGGGGTCGGTGCATGAAATTTGTGGTGGGTGAATTAAAGCTTCTGTGACAGTGACACAAATTAGTGCAAAAATTGGTTGACACAAGTTTTAATTTTGCATCATCCTTTCTTCATTTTTCTTTCAGTTTCTACATTGTATATTATTATATACATTAACATATATGTGTCATAGTTGTGATGAAAAATACCTCTTTTTTCATTCCTTGTTTAATCAACACAATAAAAATATGTCCTTGCAGTAATAGATGTGGAAACATGTGTACTGTCGAACAAATTTTAAAAGGAACAATGAAAATACATTGTACTAGGAGTACTAGACATGGGCAACAGTTACCTGCAAATGGGGCCAACGTTGAAATTTTTTCAAAATGTTTTTGTATGCACTGGAATTTGACATGGATAGACTATGTGCATGCCTTAACGATATGAGAGGGTTTTTGGACTCATATTTGACTCACAATACACCCACTTGTTTTGGTTCTAGACTTACTAGACTTATGTCTTATTAGTAGATATCAAACCGATAAAGTAACAAAAAGGGTGCCTCGAAAGGTTCTTCGTCATATTCCCATAATTCCACATTTGCAATGATTGTTTAGGTGTGAAAGCATATCACAATTTATGGATTTCCATGCATTTAATAGAAGTAGAGATGGTGTTCTTCTAATGCCTTCTGTTGGTTATTCATTTAGGGGAATTGAGGAAAAATGGGTATCTTTCAAAGATAAACCTCGTAATGTTAGTATTTCATTCACAACCGACAGTGTTAATCCATTCAGAGAGATTAGGTATATTTACTCAGTGTGGCCTATTTTTTTTTATCAACAATAACATTCCTCCTTGGATGTTAATAAAGAGGGAGCACATAATGTTGACAATGATTGTTCCAGGTATTTGTTTACATTAATTTTTTGAATGTAACCTTTTCATTTGTTTTGTTTTTTGCATAATATATTTTGTTTTTTTATTTAGTTATATATACATATCATGGTTATATTAATTATGTTTAATTTCAAACAATTAGGTAAGTACCAAGTTAAATATATGAATTTATATATCGAGCCTCTCATCAACGAGCTACTAAAGTTATGGGCTGGCATCACTATGTATGACATATGTAAACCAATCAGGGAGAAGAAATTTAAATTCTAAGGAATACTTTTATGGAAAGTTCATGATGCCCCAGGACTAAGACATTTTTGTGGTATGTATAATCATTCTATTTTTCATTAATACTATATAATTTTATAAAGATATCATGTTTCATGTTTAATTTTTAAATAATGTCATCGTATAATTGACATTAATCCATATGTTGGAGGTCTTAAAACAAAGGGTAAATTTGCATGTCCAGTTTGTGGTCCGAAGATGAAGTATCTTCATTCAAAAAGTTTAGGAAAGGTGGTGTTTGATGAGTATAGGTACCTCCTCCCTAAGAACCATAGGTATCGTACTACTGAAAAACATATTTTCAATGGGAAAGAAGATATTGGTTTAAAACCACGAAGAATGACACCTCACCTATGGAGGTTGCAATATAATAGAAATCGTAAAGGTACACAATTTCTTTATGTATCATATATGTAATGTTTTGAATTTTTAGTTTAATCATTGAATTTATTTTAACGTATTTGATAATTATTTTTGTCATTTCTTTTATGCTTCATGAAGGCCACCATCATGAAGGTATTAATAATGGGTTTCCATGAGGAATGAAATATTATCCCACTCAATTCATGAGGTTTACCTACTATGAGGAGATAAAAATAGATCATTTGTTTGATACAATTCATATGCTAAGTTTTTAGATACCCAAGAATCAATTTTTGGACTTATTATTAAAACTAGGCGATCTAATTAGGTGGTGGGTGCAATAGTGAAGAGTTTGCTAAAGAGAAATACACAATAAAATATTTCACAATATGCTGTTTATAGGGAAGACCTTTTAGATATTTCCTTACCTCCAACTTTAGATTTTGCTTACAACAAATCATTTAACCACACTCTCTTTCATGCATGGGTCCATGTTAAACCATTTCTTACAATTGGATAACTTTTCCCCTTTTGTGGTAACAACTATGTAATTTCCCCCTCTTAAATATTATGAGAATATATATGATTTTTTATACTCAGCCATGGTTGTTCAAACAAGGTATTCTTGAAGTTATTTCAATGCCATATAATGTTACTCCCTTATCGACTAGTATTTGTGGGTTGAAACATGTATATATAACATATCAACATCATTAAAGGATCCTCCTCTCATGGGAAGGTCACCCCCTTTAAGAATATTTTTCTCTTAGGTAAACCCTCAACTTGGTCATCCTTTTACATTAATAAGGTTTCCTCCATGTGGATTATGGATAAAGAAAAAATATGTCCAATCTTGGATCTCCAAATATTATGGATCTTTCCTAAAGGATATAATGTATGATTGACCCATGTTATAATTTTCTTCATTATAGAATTTATCATAGTGGAGATGACACTATGATAGCTCATCCCAAAGGAGCCTAGTTGATTGGCGATGTGGGATTCTTCATAAGGCCATGTACTCACATATGCGCACCTTGTGACCTTTGTTCCCAATAACCACATCCTCATCATTGAACTTTTTCTTACCTTTCTTAGTGGATGAAATACTAGAGACATGTTAACTTTTTAAGAAAAAAGGGTTCAACATTTACTAGGAAAATCAATAATGGTTTGACATATAGTTAACGTTTTAAGAATTTTTTTTTTATAAAAATAATGATATAATTGATATGATATGTGGATTCTAAACAATTTTTAGTATGTAAGAGCTAGTCATCCAAAGTAGGTATGTATGCATGAATGTTAAGACTATACAATTATTACTTGTTGAAGTTCTTATATGACAATACAATCCAATTGAACCATTCCAAATTATCGTGTAAGAATAGATTGGGATGTCCATGTTCAAATTCCCTATCTCATAGATCTCTCCATATAAAGTTCATTTTTAAGAAAAAATTAAAAATGTATCTACCCATATGTGAAATGTTAGAATGTTGTACTTTCCAAGTCAAAATAGAGTCTCAATAAAATTTTAATCCTCTCTAGATAAAATCATCCTAATACTAAGTTGTAAGATTTGAACCAGCTTCTCCCTTTCTTCCCAAAATATTCGAATTAGTGCAAAAGAACCACCAATCCTGAAATCACTTGAAGCAACATTCACATCATTGAGGGTGAAAAGTCTATTTATTTTGGATCTAAATTTTCCTTTAATAATTATGTATTAGGTCAATATTTTTTAAGGTTCATCACCAATCATTGAACTCAATATCTTATTTCCTGACATGCTTCCTCCATGCACAATTATATTAGTTTATATGAGGCCTTTTCCTTTTTTAGGCAAGGCAAAGATGCTCCATGGAACCAATATTGACAATGCATGGTCCACCACATTTTTAGAGCATAAAAAACCTCTAAGCACTCAAGTTTCTATATGACTAATTTTGGAAGAAAAAAAAAAACAATAACCGTACATAATAAATGTATCTTTCTTGCTTATTTTTTCTATAGCCGTAATTTTACTAATAAAATGCATGTCTCTAAATAACGAACTATTAAGTTTTTGTTAAAAATTTAATATCCTAGCAACATGGGAAGGAACAAAATGGGCTAGATGTTCATGAATCAATACTTTAATTTTTTAAATTGACCTTGAAAAGGCCAATTATATGGTCAAGTTTCCCTTCATCCTGGTCACGCTTAAGGCACTTGAATTTGTCCCCTTGTTCCCTAGAGCCATGGAAAATCTTCTGAGAAGAAATGATGTATCTCTCCATAAACTTATATAAATAAGAAGAAGTAGGGCTAATCCATTATATTTGACATGGATATCTATTGGCACTTGAAATTTATGTGATTGTAATAGAATCCTTGGTCTACTTGATCTTTCACATTATAGGTTAATGTTTGATTAAATACATCCCTCTCCCTAAACAAGGAATCAAGTAGTTTGTCACTAGGAATTTTGATAATGATTTATTTCTCACCATTAGAGAGGAATATAAATTAATGATCAATGCAATGGACTGTATTTATATATTTTATTTATTCTACGAGTCCAAAATTCAATGGGACAAAACTCAATGTCACAAACTAGGCCCTCAAGACCTTCCTAGTTGGATCACATATTGGGGTTGGATTTCTTAGGCTTCCTTTTGTGTTTTAGGCATCCTCCAAATAGATGTGGTAGATTGTCATCCAAAGAGATAAAAAGAAAAAGAAAAATTGGTACACTGATCTAATTCCCATCATTGCATTCATATTCCAAATATGCACTAAAATATTGGTTGTAACCTATGTCTATGACTGATCCTCTCTTTTGGTTCCCTCAACTATCCAGTTTCAGTACTTGGAGAAATCTATTTATATCATTTTTGGGGAAAGTATGGAGGGTGGTAATAACTTCACAAAGTAAATTGGATCTTTTGTTGCATATTGAGGGTCTATATGGAAATCCTCGTAATACACATCCAACCTCGAGGTTTCGTGCACCAAATGGATTATTAGAGTACTATAATAAAACAAGTTCTCGAACTATTGATGAAATACAAAGTCTCAAATTTGGTTTTTATTTTAATGAACATTCCTTATGGTGGTCCTCCATCCTTTGCACAAAGGAAAAACCTTCATTGAGATAACCTAGTTGTCAACCCTAAGAGGCATTAACATGATTAGAGATGTTTTTTGTCTCTGAGACTCGGGACAATATTATGTAATATGTGAGTAATATAATATTATATATATTATATATAATTTATAAATTATCTATTATAAATTATAAATTATATAAATTATAATATATATATTATATTATATATAACTATAATAAAAACAAAAACACAAAATAAATACCAAAATAAAAACAAATAACAAAAAATAAGTTTGAAAACAAAAAAATAAAAGACACATTTCAACGTCCCGCATGATCTAGGAAGAGAAGGCCGAGGTCAGAGTAGAGAGGAGGTAGGTTGTGTGAGATAGGAGGAGAAGGAGGTCATAGAAGAGAGGAGGTAGGTCGCGTGAGATAGGAGAAGGAGAGGTGTTTAAGGAAGAGAGGAGGGCATGTGAAGGAGTTAGGTTGCACAAGGAGGAGGAGAAGGAGGTTAGGGCATAGAAGAGGGCAAACAGAGGAGGAGAAGGACAAGGAGGTCGAGGGTAGAGAGGTGGGAACACAAGGTGTTATTGGATTTTTTGATAAATGAAGACATAAACTGATCTCCCTAGATCCACCTAAACAAGATAGGACATGATTCTTTCCCTAAGCTCTAATCATTGAATTTACTATTAAACAAGAGATGAGCGACATACCGTTTAAATATCGCTTCCTTGTATCTTTGTTGTCCTCGCTCTACTCCGGTGCTTCTGTGATATTGGATCTGCAAGGGAACACAAACCAACCAAAGTGAAAGAAAGAATAGTATACTTAATGAAAAATTATGCATGTGATCAAGGAATCATACAATAAAACGAGAATGGTTTTATGGGAAAGAAACATGTCATTGTATTATATTAAGTAAAAGTGGAAGATACAACCAAAATACTTGATGTTGCAAGGTCCCCTTTCAGTGGCCCTTTGCTTCAACACACACACTTGCTCCAAACTTGCATGAAGAAGATCCACAATGACTTGAAGAACAAAAATGAAGCCATCAAGCATGAACCGAAGTAGAATTCTTCACACAATTCTTATCCTATTCAACCTTCATTAACCTTAGCCTTTTCCATAAGAAATCCCTCTTTATATAGAGGAAAGAGAGATGGTTAAAGAGATTAGGATGATCCCACCAAATCAGAGAAGCGAGTAAGATCCCATCTATTCAAAAGCCACCTCATCTTCTAGAAGATCCTCTTCTAGAAATTTCATGAAGCTCGACCTTTTCTTAGTATTTTATCATTGTCGCACCCTAGCAATAGGATAGCCTACAGCAACACCGTAAACCTATTTCAGATCAGAGGGTGGCGATCAGGGATCACCGCACCCTACGTATAGTGTAGCCTGCGACGATCTTATTTAATAGGATTTTTGAGAAGAGAAATCCAGTCACTTTTCTCATGAAGGAAGGCTCTTTTGGGAACATGAAAACATGTTCTAAAAGGATCACTGGGGTGACCAAAATAATTTGTAACATGAGGAGAAGGAGAAGAAGAATGAGGTTGAGGGGAAGGAGAAGGAGGTCGAGGGAAGAGAGGAGGGCACACAGAGGAGGAGAAGGAGGTCGACCTGCGCGCGAGGAGAAGGAGAAGGAGGTTGAGGGAAGAGAGGAGGGAATGCAAGGAGAGTTCCAGGATCAAGGGAACTATGGATAGAGGAGGAGGGCACACCATTTGAAACTTGCGCGCAAGGAGAAGGAGGTCGACAATCAATTCAATATGGTATTGTTTCTCTTCATTTAATCTTTCTGATATTTTTATCTTGAAACATGCCATGAACATGTTCACATTCTCCATTTTATATTTCAATCTTCGAATCATTAGTATCCCATTCATTATTGTAAATTCCCAAGATTTTTCCACACATCTTACAAACCACCACTAAAATAGAGGGAACCCAACACCATCAATGAAGAAAACAAAACAAATGACAATGAGAGAGTTGTGACCGTATGTCAACTAATTTGTCCCTTTAAGAAAACTTCATTGATGTGCAATAGAGCAATATGTCTTTGAGAAAATACCAAACATCTAGCCCCCCACATATATTCAATAAGGTGTGTGGGATAAACACATCCTCAAAACAACAAAAAATTCACAAGAATCTACCTAAAACCCTAGCATCATGCTTAGAGCTTAATGTAAAGGCTTCGAGCCAAGACCTTAGGCCTATGAAACACTACCAAAATAAAGGGCACCCAACACCATTGATGAGGTAAAAAAAATAAACTACAATTCAATTCTATTATTTCAATCCTTAAAGATTATGCTCACCACCCCCATCAATATCTCTTTTGTGTGGAGAATATTAGGGCCAAAATACACTCATGCAAATCAGACTTAAAAAACTATAAATGAAGTAAAATTCAACTTTAGGTTTGGCATTGTACTCATGTAGACAAAACCATAAAGGGAAAATATTGCATGATCATGCAGACCCAAAATGATTTATAGCACCCAACTAAATTTTCCCTCAAAATTGGGATTCAAATATTTACATAAATTTTGATAAGAAGGGGCACCTTGCCAATCTTGGAAACCTTTGCACTAGTAGTTCCATGTGTTGGAATATGGGGCCACCACTTTCCCTTTTGAAACTTCCATGTTGTGATCATTAATACCACATAGTTGAATATGATTAGTCCACACATCCATTAAGTCAACCCTGATATTGTTAGTGTTGTAGTATGACACTTTCTAGGATTGTCATATGCACCTATAGTCTCTATTTACTATTCACATCAATGTTTTATCTTCACCCACTATGCATATGTTCCTTGTCTCATCTTGAATGAACACCATGTAGGGAAATCATGTGCTTTTAATCATATTTCATCCCATTTGTATTCCATGTCTCATCCCTTCAATTCTACATGGTTTTTTCTTGGACCTAAAACATTATAGAATTCGATTTTGGTACGAGGTCAAGTCAGTGGGAAGTGTTGCACAACTAGAAAGAATAAGAATCTCACTCCACCCATTCTAGTATTGGACCGGAAATATCATAAAACACATGTTTAAATCAAGTATTGGTGTTAGGGAAGGATCCATGCAACACTGAGGAACATAAGGGTCAATATCTACCTAGGCTCTTGAATCCAAAAAATTTATGAAACACAATCAAGCATTGTATCATGTTGAGAACCACCTCAATTTTTTTGTTGCATGTTCAATTGCCAAATTAAAAAATCACCATTTAGGTATGTATAATCTTTTGATTATGTCCTATAGATATTATGGATTTGTCAATGTAGGTTTATGGTTCACCAATGGATAAATTCTAACATGAATGTATGGTTCACCATATCCATAAGAAAATGATGGTTCCTTTTCCATCCCCATGCTAACATATTCACCTCATTCCTTCACTGATTCCTTTCATATAGAATCAATGGCACATGCCCTCACTAATGTCACCTTACAATTAATATTAGTGCCTTCAATGGTTCCTTTTAAAAATATTGATAATATCACCTCACCATCATCAATAACTTCGATGGTTCCTTTTAACATCATCACTTCATGTATTCATTCATGTCACCTCACGATAATTCCACCTCTAATGCCTTCACTAGTTGTAGGCTAGCATTTCCAAATTTCACCCTCCCTCATAATAGTTGTTTCCTCTCACCACTCTTTCCTTAACTAGTTCAACCCTAGTGTGGTATCCTCTCACCTTTTCTCTCCTCTCTCTTTCACCTTTTCTTAAATGTTGTACTCTCGTGTTAATTTTTGTCACTATCCCTTCCCTACTTAAGGAAATTTGTTAACCTTTTCTTTGTAGGAACATAGATTTGTTGGGTACTAAGATCCCCATGGTTACACCTCTTATGTCTTGGAAAGGTTAAGAATTTGCAGAGAACATAAAATTTTTAAATCCTTTTGTGGAATTCCTCTTATGAAACAAATATTTGTATCATTTTTTCTTTATTACATTGTTATTTTCAGTTTTTGATGCGAACACATTTATTAACAACATGTGGGTTCATAATTAAAAAAAACCCTTCAAAATTAGAAAACCCCCCTAATCCTTATGAGTATTTAAGATGTGTATGGTGGTCTCTATAATCATAAAAGTTTACTATGTTAGAAATTATGACATTTGATTCAATGTTGTATACGTGTACTAAGTGACCTATGACATTTGCATGGTATTTTTAAAATTTAGGTCATTTTTCTTCTATTTATCTGGATAATTAGCTCAATATACATTTTTTCATTAGTAGTGAACACATAGTAATCTATCAAGAAATTATTTATTTGCTTAAAACCTCTTGCTTCTTCCCATAGATAGTTTTCATTGAAGTTGAAATTATTGCATTTCATTTTCCTCTTGCATGGTTTAAAGATTCGACTTGAAACACCATCAGTTTCATGACCAATCCATTGAGTAACAATAGCCTAAAATCAAGAGCTAATTAAAATTTATCTATAAATGTTTCTAGGGATCTTCAAACCCATCTTATCTTAGTTGTAGAGCATTGGAGTAGGATTATGAGAAAAAATTTCCAAAACTGCTAAAAAAACATAAATCTTTGAGTTGCGGAGTGAAATACATTTGATATATCAGTGAATTTGGGAATCTCTTCTAACACAAGAGTCAAGCATGAGGTCGCATTGGGGACAACAGAGTAATCAACCCTTCTTTGTTGGTCTTGGTGTCGACTGTGGAATTTCCCCCCTATGCTTTGGTATAGTAAGTGGTACCATAGAGGCCATAATATTTTATACTACCTACCCAAGTTGACAAAATAGGGAAGTTGGTTTTGTACTTGGGATCGACGTCGGCTAGACTCACTCAGACTCCTTGGAGGGTTTCCCACTACTCGGTGAGGTAACTTGCACTAGGGCGTTGGTTCATTAAGTAGGTTGTCAACGTAACTTTCCCACCCACTGAAACTCATCCCCTCCGAAACTCATCGATCCTGTGATGTTGGATTACATCACCAACTAGCGCTTCTTTGTGAGAAGGTTTGTTTTCATTCTTGACTCCTAGATTAATTAGCGTGTGCTAGATTGAAATAGTGACATGTACAGAATCCATCCAAACATTTTCAAAGGGATAGTTAGTGGAATATATTTTTATTTAATGTATTAAGGGATATCTCTATTAAATAAGTCCCCACAAGGTAGTAGAGTATGGAATAGAAAATTGTAAGTGGCCTAATTAAATCAACATTATCTTCATCTCCTAATATTTCAATTTCAAAACTAATGAAACATGCCCTAATGGCATCGATTCTGGGGTATTCCAACTAGAATCGAGTCCTATTAATGCCACTTTTTGGCATGTGCCATTTGACTCCAAACATGCCCCTACAATGCCTAGATAGTATACCAATAGTAATATAGCATAATATAAGTTGGAAAGAGTAACACTATGGTAATCATTAGGATATTACTATGATACCAACATGATACTAGTAATGAACTAATGTTACATCTTGATTGACTGATTATTTCTGTCAATAGTGGTGTTATAGGAAGTACAAGAAAATAGGTATTTTTCAGATCTATCTTCATTGAGTGAGGGAAGTTCAGGTAGAATAGAGGAAAGTGAGACATCTAGTAGGTCTAGCAGACAGAGATGAACTAGAGGTGAGAAGATCAAAAGAAAATTCCATAGACGCATGGAATTTTTTCTTGCAAAAGGGAGATCATGTTCTTATCATCATGAGAGAATAGACGACATCGAGGTTCCCTTGAGGTACAAACATATAGTGAAATGATGGATACCCAAGGATCTTCCTGAAATAAACACCGATTTTTGTGTAAACGAAAGGATATACCAGATTGCTCCATCGTCATTACATGGTTTGGGGATATTTTCCATGGATGGAATAAAGGTCTATCACGATGGATTAACTGAATTGATGGAGTACGTCGGACCCTATTATATCTACAAATATTGGATATGAATAGTCCAATATACAAAAAGTATGTGAAGATATGGCTTCGTTGCAAATTATATTCAACTAAAAGACAATGATGAAAACAAAGGAGAAACTATCTATATTGATGGAAGGCCAAAAGAAATGGGGAATATTGTAGGGTTTATAAAACATTCATGACCCACAACCAAAAATAAGCGACCCAATTACATATTTGAGGGGTGTGAAGGAAACCGTGTATTCGTATGTGCAATAAAATCAATAACTGCACGGGAAGAGTTATTGATTGATTACAATTTGAATCGAATAGATATAGATGTTGTTATTATGGGGATGGTACCTATACTAATTTACCCAAACTGTAAGCAATGAATCTTATATTTTCTGATTTTCATTATGCTCTTTACGATGTTAATCCATTTGGAGAGCTTTGGTCTATTTACTCAATGTGTCCTATTTTTGTTATCAACAATAACATTCCTCCTTGGATGTCAATAAAGAGGGAGGATTTCTCATACATTTGAATTTATTTCTCATGATAATGATCATGGTTCTAATTTTACTATAATGTGGTAGGATGATCGTGGTAAATCAAAAGTGGCCTCAGAACAGGTAAACAAACAACGATTTTCGAATTGCATTTAATGCGCATTTTATTTCTGTGGTGATCGGTTATTTTATTTGGTTACATAACTAAATTATCATTTATTTTGTTGAATATGTAGTTAGAGGGACATGATGTTGATGATGATTCACTCGACGAAAGGGATTTTTACAAATCCACTAACCCTATGGTTTTAATTAGAAAAAATATCAATAAAGAAAACAAGGAACTAGCTCACTTGTTAGATATTCTAGATCAAACTCATGAGGTTGAAGAAAGGATCAAAGAAGTTACGACAAGGATTAATACATATAAGGTAATAACCATAATTTCAAGTGGTTTTATTTTTATGTCACAAGATCAATTATGAAAGCTTGATTTTTAACTTTTACATTATCTAAACGAAAAAATGTCTTCTTTCTTATATAGATATTTTTGGATCTTGTTGACACCGAAATGCATGGTGTTGGTAGTAGTGTTGATTCATAGACACCACAGGGTCCCAACACAAGCCCTCGTATAACTTCCAGGACACAACTATTCATATCTCCACCTTCCACACCATTAGGTGGGAGCCATGACAGGCACACCAAGGAAGCGACCACACATGTAGGCTCTAGAGGTGGTGACATAGATGAGACCAATGATTTGACCAACTATATGGTTGATTTTCCTAAAGAAATATGTGTGACCAGCATACGGACCCTTAAGGGAACATTTATGGCCAACGAGGAAGGGATTCAATTAAATAAAGTTAAAGTCCCAAGTAATTTTTAAAATTTTAATTGTTTCATGTTCTCTATGTAGACAAATATAAATCATCTAAATTATTGTTTTTAAATTAATAATCATATAATCATTTTGTGTATAGGGAATAATGATTTTTATAGGTCCTTGGAGAATAAGGTGTTGCTGATTTTTGGTCCCACCATATGGGAGAGGTGGAATTCCCATAATTCCAACCTCAAAAAAGAATTGATGGATTATCTCAAAAGTATTTTTGGTGTAGATACATTTAATAAGACCTTGGCCACCGCCACAACTTGCCAATATTCAAAATATACACGAGAAACATATAGGAAACACTTGAAAAAAAATGATAGGTATGAGCGTCCTTTGATGATTCCAGAGAGGGAGTGGAAGGCCCTCATTGAGGACGCAGAAGATAAGAAATTAACAGATGAAGGAAAAACACCCTTTGGTCCCAGAAGTTAAATTTCAATTTCAATTCAATACCTTCAATTTTTTTTAGATGTAAATAAAATTGTGGTATATATTAACATAATTCAAACTTTTGATGATAGGTTGAATGACACGTCAAAGGAAACAAAAGAAAGGCTTGCCAAATGTGGCCATCATAGGCTAGGCCAGGGCGTCTACTTGAAGTTGCAGTCATGAATTGTAAGTACCTAAATATCTTATTTGTATTGCCTTAAAACTTTTAGGTAAATGTAGCGAATAACATTAAAAATACATACTCTTATGCAATGCAGGGTGGCAAGTTTGGTATTGAAACCATGGAGGAAGAACTCCATCTTGGTTACAAGTACGGCTATAAAGTTGTAGTTGAACACCGAAAACGTTTGGGGTAGTTACCAAGAACCACTTTGTAGGATAAGGTCAATAAAATTCAATCCACATTAATCTTTATTATTAATATAATATAGTCATGTTGGATATTATTAATATTTAAAACTTTGTTTTAATCAGGGGAACAACACTGTCAACGAACGCACTAGTATTGGAGAGCAGTGCGTTGATAGCAGTTTGCAACCAGAAGATGGTTCTCCCATGTAGTCCCAATATTCCATGGTGGTGCAGCCCCACAATGGTGCTATGATTGAGCTGACACATGACAGTAATATGGTTGTATTTTAATCATCTACTTAATAATTTCGTAGTTATACATTTTGTACTTATATTTGTTTTTACTTATACATTTATGATTGTCCTTATAAATTTTGTATTCTCAATGGAAGAGAATGTTGTACTTGAGGGTAATATAGTTGAAGAGGAACACGTGGGGGAAACCATTCCAATGGTGTCGACTAGTGCAATAGGTAAATAATGACATTGCAGGTGTTTTTTATAATATTACTGAACTAGTTCAATGATATTTAAAAACTGGCCATCTAAATTTTGTATTTTGTTTCTTTTGTAGGTGATGCCTCATTACAATGACCTCCATTACCCTATGAGTATCTCGCCATTAGGCGTTCTCTATGTGAGAGGACGCAATCAAAATCTGATTTTGAAGAGAACCCCTAGAACGAAGATGTAGATGTTGATGAAATTCTTAGGAACTATAGAGCTAAGAAGAAGAGGTCGGCTAAAAGTACTAAATGATGATGTACATGAATATTTTAATAACTATTCAATATACAATATATTTTCTATGAAACACTTGTTTTACTTGTTGGGTCACCAAAATGTCATTCTTTTACCAACCTTTTACTTCACTTTTCACCATATTCTGCTTTCTTGCAACCTTACATTAAGACCATTTTAATGATTACATATGAGTTTAGACCTATTATTTTCCAAAGAATTAATTTTAGTATTTTGAGTGAGTTTATGATTAAATGTTGGAAAAATAACATGTTTTCACTTATATATCAAGGTGGGATGACTTATATGATGTTTACAAGTACATTTTAATACTCCAACCAAGTCATATGATGGCATAGAATAAAGCCTCTTTTCACATCAATTTCCATTATCTAGTTTTTAGATGTAAAGTGATTTAATGTAGTGTATGATTTTATGGAATAGTTGTTACTTTTCTCTTAGGATAATTGATCTCACTCTAAATGGATCAAGGAAACATTTTATTTTATTGTAAACATTTGTGAATATTGGTATGTATATATATGTTTGTTTTTGTTGTAAATATTTCAACAGATTTATATGATGGGTATTGGGGAATTGAGAGTGAAGTGAGGGGGGGGTGGGGGCATAAGATATTTCACCTTCACGTGGTTGGCCTTGTTCAGTAGAGAATAATTCATAGGAACCGTTTAATCTTGGAGAAAACCTCCCCCGATCCAACGGAGCAACAACAAAGTCAATGTTGACTTCGTTGCTACTACTTCAAATCAAGGGAGGAAGTTTGATCAAATATTAGACACGTGGCTCCAATAAATTATTCTCGAAACCAATAGGAGCTCATTTAGGTATGTTTTGACACTCTCGTAAAAATGCATCTTAGAGTAAATAATGTGCTACAAATATGACTTGTATTGATTTTTTATATATTTATGGAGGTTGAATGATTTTGGCAGGTACTTTAAGATGTTTCTTCGTCGATTGAGGGAAGCTCAAGACTAACAGAGGGTCATACAACTGAAGAGAAACATGCGAGGTCAACCATTCCAACTGCAATGTCGACTGGTTCATTAGATCAGGTGTGATTGCTCCTTTCAACATAGTTTATATAGCCATCAATTCTAGTTATGTTTAATGTTTTATGAATTGTTATGTGATTATTTATTAATGCGGGGTTTTCTATGTGATAATTTATTGATATATATCATATGTTTAGTGCTTGTCATGTTCTTGCCTTGCATCCATTAATGGTAGATACAAGTACATTTTTATTGAGTGAAATAAACCTTGGCTTCCTGTAGGGATTGATGAAGTGTTAGTTCATGCATCTACTACTAGGGGTCCTCCTAGAATAAGGCCAAATGAACTGAGAAGAATTTCTATAAATAATGTTGTTGTACCATGCCTCCTTTTTTGTAGGTATTGTTCTAGATCATGGAGCATGTACTATCCATCCATCCTAAATATCCTTGCATGTTGATCATGAAAACCAAAAAAGTTCTTCAACGATACAATTTTCCTCCTTTACGCAACGATACATTTTTCTCCTTTGGTACAAGATGAAAGATAATTAGTATGGCTATCTATCTCAATTAGAATAGCATGGTTAGATCATCTCCTCTCTTTTGTGCAAGACTCAATATAACCATCATAAGATAGAGGACAGCCTAGGTCAAAGGGAGTGATTTTTTTGGGTTATGATGGGGTTGCAAAATTTAAAGCTTCCACTGAAACAATCTTAAGCTAAAAAGAACTTTCCTTAACAAGGATTCATCATCTATACCAAGGTGAAACAACATGTTTTTGAAGAAGTGAAGATGTTGAATATATGCACTACACCTATCCTTACACTACCATATGTTTCTCATCCTTTTGATATATAAGATGAAGCATATGACTATGGAATAGGTATTTTTTGGACACAACAATGCCATTCCATTGTGTTTTACTTAGAGACGTTTAATGACACAATCCAAAATGTTTGAAGTTATGATAGAGAGGTGTGCTCCATTTCTTAAGTAGTTCACTAGTGGAGACACTATGTATAGGGAAAATAAATTGTTATTCAATCTAACCATAAGCCACTACATACCTAGAGCTAAATTGTGTGATATAGAACACTAGCAAGAGTTCTACAATACACACATAAATTTTGTAAAATTTTATGCAACCGTTCAATAAGGATTCCAAACTACCTACACAAGACTTATTATTAATTCGGTTGATTTTCATATGAATAAAGATCTTTTGTATTGACTTGATAGGATGTGCTCACTTGCAAGTGAACCTAGGGATTTGTTGATTTGGTAATCTCATTTCTTGAAGTTGGTTGG
>ML790926.1:287121-314726 GCA_009831015.1 Picea engelmannii | reverse complement strand
AATGGCATGACAAAATTATTGAAAAAGGGGCATCAAGGCATTATTGCACAACTATGCTCACTAGATGTTCAAACATCTAAGCCATCTATTCCTCAAGATCTCCAAAGGATCATTGATAAGAATTCCAAAGTATTTGAAGATATCCCCAAAGGTCTTCCACCCACTCAAAATCATGATCATGAAATTCACCTAATTTCTTGGAGTTTTCCTCCTAACATTAGGCCATATAGATACCCTTACGTCCAAAAGAGTGAAACTGAGAGCATGGTTGAAGAAATGTTAGAGGTTGGCATCATTAGAGCTAGCCAAATTTATTACTCTGCACCAATGGTAATGGTATTCAAGAAAGATAGCTCATGGAGTATGTGTCTAGATTATAGAGAGATCAATAAGATCACTATTAAAGATAAGTTTCCCATTCCCATCATTGATGAATTGTTAGATGAACTACATGGAGCAATCTATTTCACAAAATTGGATCTTCATTCAGGGTATCATCAGATCAACATGAAGGAGGAAGGTATCCCAAAAACAACATTCTGAACTCATGAAGGCCATTATGAATTTTTGGTGATGCCTTTTGGCCTTAAAAATGCACCTTCCACATTCTAAGGGTTGATGAATTCCATTTTCAAGCCCTTGCTTCGAAAATTTGTGTTAGTATTTTTTTTGATATACTAATCTATAGGAAGTCTTGGGAGGATCATGTGCAACATGTTGACAAGGTTCTACAACTACTAAAGGAGAAACAACTATATGCCAAACCATCCAAATGCTTATTTGGAGTAAAGGAGGTAGAGCATTTGGGTCATATTGTATCTCATGGAGGTGTCAAGGTATACCCTAAAAAGATTAAGGCCATGATGGACTGGACGATTCCCAAAACATTGAATAATCTTATAGGATTTTTGTGTTTGACAGGTTACTACCGCAAGTTTGTTCAGAACTATGGAAGAATAGCAACACCTTTAATGGCACTAACTAATAAATATGCATTTTCATGGACTCCCCGGGACTAGCAACATCTATGGGACCCAATGGTTGGAATCCCAACCCCACTTGAAAGGGGTTGTGTCCAGTTAAACTATGCAAGGATCAGTTGTAGCTATGATGGACATAGGGAATAATCTCATCCCATGAGAAAGGGTTCTTGGAATTATACATGTGAATTATATGCACGATCATTCAATTTACGAAATCGTCTTGGCCATCTGGCTGTGGGTGGAAGGCCATGGATTTGTTGAGCTTGGTGTCTAGCAGTGACCAAAGTCTTGACTAGAATGTGTTGATAAATCGACTATCCCAATATGAGACAATGGTTTGTGGGATTCCAAAATGTACCCAGACTCGTTCAAAGAAGAGCTTGACAATGGCCTCTGTTGTGATTCTCTTCTTGCAGGCGACCAAAATTGCCATCTTAGAAAAGCGATAAACAACCATAAAAACATAGTCATTTCCATGATTGGTGGACAGGAGGAACGACATATAGTCCATGGAGATGGATTCCCATGGCCTATCAAGAGTAGGTAGAGGGATGTACATTCCCTATTTATTAGTGGTCAGTTTGGAAATAGCATAGGCAATGCGGGACCTAATACACTGGCTGACCTCCTGTCGAAGTTTTGGCCAGTAGAAATGTTTCTACAACATTTCCACTGTCTTTTCGATGCCAAAGTATCCTGCCACATGACTGTAGTGGGATTCCTAGATCATCTTCTCTCACTCACTTGAAGGAACACATATATGGCTAAGAAGGAATAACAACCCATCCTGAAGATGGAAATTAATGAAAAATGTGTTTGCACCCAACATTTGGTAGGTGGTGGTGAAGTCTGGGTCTGTCTCATAGAGTTGGGGACATCCACAAGTCTCATGGCCGCAAGAGTCTAGCACCATAGTGAGTACTGCAACTGGTGGTCTGCTGAGGAAATCAACGACACGGTTGGTGCTTCCTGTTTTATAATTGATGTTGAGTTGGAATTTCTGCAAGTATGTGGACCACTTCTGATGGTGATCATTCTGCAATTTTCCTTGTGTTTGCGTGAACTACAGTGGCTTATGATCAGTGTGGATGAATGTCTCCTTCCCAAGAATGCAATGTCTCCATTGGCAACAGGATTTCACAATGGAAAACATTTATTTGTCGTAATTAGGGTACTTATGGACAACATCGGATAGTGTTTCACTATGATAGGCCACGGGGTGGTTGTTTTAAGTGAGAATGGCACCCACAACATAGTATTAAGCATTTGTCTCGATCTGAAAGGTTTGTTCCAGGTCTAGTAGTGAAAGTACTGGGTATGATCACAAAAGTTGCTTCAAATCATCGATTTCTTGTTGTTGGGACCGACCCCACAAAATGTTTTCCTTACCACCACCCTTGGTTACTTGGCTGAGGGCCCATGCAATATGGGAGAATCCCAGCACGAACCTACAGTAGAAATTGGCAAGGCCCAAGAAGCTCTGAAGATCGGTGAGTGTGGTTGGGGCTGGCCATTCATGGATGCCTTGGATCTTGGTTGGATCCACATGTACACCATGTTTATCAATGATGTAGCCAAGGTAATGGACCATGTCCATGCCGAAGGAGAATTTTTTCAAGTTTACGTATAGCTTGTGCTACCGCACGCTGTGCAAAACCTGCTAAATATGTTGCAAGTGTTATTCCCAAGTCTTGTTGTAAATGAGAATGTCATCTAGATACACCACTACAAAAGTATTGGTGAATGGTCGGAGGATATCATCCATCATGCTCATGAAAGTGGTTGTAGCATTTGTCAATCCAAAGGGCATTACCAACCATTTGAAAATACCTTCCATTGACTTGAAGGCAGTCTTCCATACATCTATTTGTTCTATCGAGAACTGATGGTAGCCAGACTTTAGATCAATCTTAATGAAGTAGTTGGCCCCTGTGAGTTGATCAAGGAGGTCATCAATTGATTTATGACTGTGATTTTATTCAGGGCCTGCTAATCAATTCAAAGTCACTAGGTTCCATCTTTCTTTTGTACCAACATGATTTTTCTCCCGTAAGATGATGAGCTGGGATGGGTGTGTCCCTTGTAGAGAACTTATTAGATCTTCTTCTTGATCTTTTCATTCTCTAATAGAGAGTGGTGGTAGAATGGTCCATTGGGAAGTGGTGCATCGGGGGTCATCTCGATGCGGTTCTTGACCTAAGAGTGTAGAGGTACCTCAGTAGGTGAGGAGAATATATTTGAGTATGCTTCCAAGACCTTATCCACTTTCCTCTATGGTGTGGAGAGGTCGGTCATGGAGACCCTAGATTTGGCTGTGATATTTCGCTCATCATGAGAGAGAGTCATGAAGAAGACAAACTTCCCCATCTGAGAGATGACCTTCCTGCATTGCTTGGCAGAGATCAACAAAATAACAATAAGTGGGACTCTGGTATCCTATAAAATTTCTTGTTCAAAGTAATAATAACACTGCGAGGCCTAGACTCATATACAACATGGAGTTTCCATTAATATGGTTGGCCCAAAATAAAATTTAAAACTTCGAGAGGGGAAACATCACACAATAACTCATCTTTGAAGGGCTTCATGTCATACGATAGGTGGAATGTTTGGCTGACGCGGATGTGACTTCCTTGGCGGAGCCATCCGATGGTGTAGGGATGCAAGTGCAGTGTTTTTGGAAGGATGAGTCGTTGAACAACCTCTGCTGATATGAGGTTCTTCTAGCTACCGCTATCAACGATAAAGTGCAACGGGATTCCCCTTACCCACATCTATGAATGAAAAAGGAACTCACCTTCCTCTGGCTCATTTGGTTCATCGGGATGGATCTTGGTGGTAGCAATGGTAGCACTGGGTTTTGCATCAATGATCCATCTCCCCCTTTTTGGTTCTGAATCAGAGTTGGAACCTGCATTTGATTCAGAGGCTTTCACCTCAGCCACTAGCGATTGATTTGAGCGTAAATTAGTAGTGTTATGCCAAGGGCTCTTATGGAAGTTGCACCACTTCCTGGTATATTTATTTGTCTTTCTGGTGTCCTTCTTTTCTTACATCCTAGACTGGTTGTCCTGAGGTGGTCCATATTTTCTTTGTCCTTTGTTCTATGGGTTGGGGCTGCCCTTTCCTGGATTTTACTATGAGGGGTTCCCAGGCCCAAATTTCCAAGTCTTTTGTTTGAGATTCTGCTCGATTTTGACGGCATATCGGTAGGCCACGTCCAAGGATGAGATGTCTAGAAACTCCATTTCAGCCTGGATGTATCTATGCATACCACCATAATAATTGAGCACTAGATGACCCTCCAAATATTTTATACCCATCTTGGTGCACAAGGTATGGAAGATATTTGTGAACTCGGGCACTGCTTGGTTTCTTTCCTACCGCAGTGTGGTCCATTTTGTATACAAGTCATCATAATTTCCAACAGGGTAGTATTGTTCCTTAATAGAATCCTTGAAGGAATCCTAGGTCACCATGACTGTAAATAATGAGGGTTCCTTTGTTCCCTTCTTCTCATAGAAAATTTTCCACCAATATTTGACATGGGAAACGACTTTGATGAGCACAAAAGTAATGTTTTCTCTATTTGAGAAGTTATGGATAGAGAAATACGCTTCTAGAATATTCAACCATTTGTCTACAACATATGCATCTATTTGATATTCAAATATAGGAATATTGAAGTTGATTTGTACCTTGAATGGGGTGGTACCTCCGTTTGAGGAAGATGTGTCACCTGTTGGTAGCCACCGAAGGATTTGCGCAAAACTATCCATCATCTCGTTCTTATATTGTGTGAGCGATTCCTTGAGAAACATTTTGAAGGGATATCCTATCCCTTCATATTTGTTTTCTTTTTCCATGAGGAGTCACTTGGGCGTGCAAGAGATTTTTTCCTCAAGAGAAACAAGTTCGAGACCCAATTCTTTGTATCCTGACCTCAATGGGGACATGCATTAAGAACGACAAGGCACATACCGCTTTGATACCAATGATCTATATTTTATGAGAAGAATGAAATGAATACATATTGTTATCAAAATATGGTTAAAAAAAAATAACAAATATATAGTAAAATTGGTTTCTATTCAATAAGGAAATAAGTTGAAACTATAAAATACTACGAAATACAAGCTTGCTAGAATGGTGGTGGCTTATCTCTGAGACGAGATGTGACAGTTGCACTGATTAACTAGAATATTATTACAATGAGGCTCTCAAGGCCTTTGTTCAATAAAAATGAATGTCAAAAACCTTATACATCCAAAAACCTAACCCTAGGAGATGAAGTGCCAAAAGTCATGTGGGCCCTGTTTGGGTAAGTTAGTACATCAACTTCTTGGGGTCGTAACTTTTGCATACGATCTTTGTTTTAGGCGCATGATATCCCATTGGAAAGGTCTATACAAGGAATACACATGTTGCATGTGGAGATCCCTACACATATTTATTGTGGTGATCCCTAAAAATGTTGTTTAGGGCCTCAAAATGGCCCCAAAAGTCAGGGACCCGAAAACTAGGAAAAAATTGTCGAACTGGAAAACTGCCAAAATGAGCTAGTTGGAATAGGTGGGAGGCCACAAAAATCCATATGGATCAGGTAGGGATAGCATAGGATTATTGCACATATCTTATTTCAAGGCTTGGAAGGATTGGTCATTTGTTGGAGTCAAAATGGAAGCATTCTTTTTAAGGAGAGATGTGAGAGGAGCCACAATTTTTCCATAATTCTGAATAAAGTTGGGATAATATCCCGTTAAAACTAGCAAACCACACATAATTTTAAGAGTTTTAAGGTGAGTACAATTCTGTATAGCTTCAATTTTCTTAGGGTTCACCCTTACACCATCCTTGCCAAAAATATGACCCAGGTACTCAACTTTAGAGATGCCAAAGAACATTTATATTGTTTGACGAAAAGTTTGTTCTTGGAGAGGAGATGGAGAACTTGATCTACATGGGTGATATGGGATATCCATGTTTTAATATACATGATAATATCATCAAATAAAATTAGCATAAAGTGATTAAGGAATGGACAAAATAAATGATTCATGAGACTTTGAAAAGTGGAGGGGACATTACAGAGACCAAAGAGCATGACCAAGAAATCATAGTTTGCCTCATGAGTGAGAAATGCAGTCTTGGGGATGACTTCCTCTTTCATATATATCTGGTGGTATCCAAAACGAAGGTCAAGTTTAGTAAAGTATTGAGCCCTATTGAGTTCATCCAAAAGGTCATCTGTGACGAGAATGGAAAATTTGTCCTTAATGGTAAGTTTTTTTAGGGAACAAAAATCAAGACACATGTGCCAAGTGCCTTACTTATTGAGGACCATGAAAACAAGGGAAGAATATGGGATGGTACTGGGATGGATAAAACCTACTTCTAACAATTCATGGACAATTTTCTCAATTTCATTTTTTTAGGCAAAAGGATGAGGATAAGGGAAAACATTGGGAGGAGGATTTACCAGGATTAAAGGAATGGAATGGTCATGGTATTCAAGGAAGGTGGAAAGGACCTGGGAGTGTCTCAACTACTTGAATGGAATGGAGTTGGAAAATTATTCCATAATGACCTTTTTTAAGTAATTTTTCCATGCGGTGGGAACTGATGATCTCTGAAAAACCTATTGCAATTCTTTAGAATTTATATTGTTGGCCTTCCTGTTGGAATTGCATGGTTAAATCCTTGAAATCCATGGTTATGAGGCCATGAGTGCATAACCATTTAGCACCAAGAACAATTTCACAAACACCCATGTCAATATAAATTATGTGAGATTTCAAGTTATACTGACCAATTTGTAGGCACACATTTTCACTACGCCTCCCACATTTCATGGAACCACCATTGGCAATCATGACTTGAAATTTTTTGATAACATGGATATAACAATTGATTTCTTGGCAAAGAGGAAAATGAATGAAATTATGAGTGTTTCCACTATCAACTAGGATGATTAAATTCCCATGATTAATGTAACCAATCAATCTGATGGTTTTTGGAGAAAAAAATCTAGTGATAGCATTTATCGAAATCAATGTTCAACTTCAGGATGATTAGAGGGTAGAGTAAGATTGTTTTTTGGGGGTAGTTCTACTTCAAGTGAAACCTCAACATATTAATTAGAAACATCCTCTAAAATGGTGATAAAATGTTTCTATTCTTTACACTTGTTCCCTAGAAATTATTTATCATCACAATTATAGCAAATACCCTTGATTTGGCGTTCAACAATTTCTGCCTATGTTAATTTTTGGATCATGAGAGCAATGGCATGAGGGGTAGGATTGGTGGGTTAATGGTGGGGAACAAAAGTGATTTTTCTAATCTGGGCTAATATGACTTATTGTGCCTCCTTACCATTTTTATTTTCATCCAACCAAGTATGGAGGTGAGCCATTATGACCCATGCTCAGATTTCATCCTTAAGGCCACTGATAAATCATTCCCCCAAAAACTTCATATATCATGCTCACCGTTCGGAAAGTGAAGTGATCAAAGGAAGAAATAATATCTTCCATTGTTCCAAACTATTTCAACTTGGTTATATGTCCTAAATGGTTGGTGTCGATGTCAAAGAGTTCATACATCTCAGCTACAAACTATGACCAAGAAACATACCCTTCACGTGCATTTCTATTCCATTGACACCATTGCCATTATTCTGGACCCAAATAGAGAATTTTGTAACAAAGCTTGGTCAAATCATCAGTAATTCCATGTAGGTATAAATAGTGTTCCATCTGAGTGACCCAAGATGTTGGATCCAAACCATCAAATTTTTTCACCTCAACTCTAGGAAGACGAGGGTCACGAGGTAGGGAGTTGGAATGAGAGTGCATATGGAGTCAACACCTTCACTACAGAGAGGTGGGTCTGAGTAGGAAGGAACTTGGAATTTGGTCATGAATTGTTTGAGAGTGGAGTTGACTTCATCAGTTCAACTACATAGCTATTCTTGGATGTAGTCCATTTTGGCATGAATGGTAGGAATGTCATTATTCACTTTGGCCTAAAGGGAAGTAAGGTAATTAATTAGTTTCTGATTGGTTTCTTCTTGATGGGTGGGAGCCATGAGGGGGTGAGGGGTGGGTCCATGGACATAAAAGTATATAAGTGATATATACCACTATGATTAGGGAAACCAGAGGAAAACAATACGATAAGTGGGAAATAAGGTTGTCTGGAAGGGTATGCATCCACGGGGTAAAAAACAATGTGTTAAAAATGATAGGTATCATAATGATCGGGGAGAAAAAGGGAATCCAATGAGACAGGTCTCAAATAAGGGTGCGGGAAAGACCCAGACTTTATTTTTAATTTTTTTTTATCTCTGCGAAGTTATAATCTGACCTAGATAATACTGCAATGTCGAAATGCCCAAATTATTAATAGAAAATAATGTGTATTAATTTAGAAACTAGGATGCATGAGGCAAGGTTCGGTGGGAAAAATATCCTTTTTCTTCCTTGTCTTGTATGTTACCCCCAGGTTAGGGTTTGCAGGGTGCATATGGACAAGGGTTTTCGTTGTGTTATAGCTCTCTAATATGCATGTGGGGTCAAATAGTAGTACTTGGTCCAATATATCATGGCTCTAACTAAGGAAGATCAATCATACCCTTAGTCATACTACTTGATTTCCCAGGTACTATAGAGTATCTTCCTGAGTGTTTTTCTTGGGGGCACTATAGGAGTCATGCGACCAATTGGTTGATATAGGGATGGTTACATGATACTTAGGGGAATCTTGATATAATTGTCGGTATGTGGGAGTGATGGTCGTGTACAACTTTTTTCTAATGTAGTACTACTCGAGGGTTACCAATAGGGGTTAAAGAGGTTTCCAACAAGGGAAAAATTTTGGTTTCTAGCCAACCCCGTGAAACCGGTTGTTTCACCTACATTTAGTTTTCACCACCACAATTTTACCCACTGAATGGTAGACATATGTGATTTAAAGATGTCAAAAGTACATGTCTCTACCATGGAAAAATTTTACCCACGATTCCTTCCAAGGAAATTTCTCTGATACCACTTGTAAGGTACCAAATGTAATATAATATGCAAAAACAAGAATATTCAACACATATCAATGGAACAAAAAAATATCGAGAAGAGAAACATGAGAAATAATACCTTTATTCAAAGAAATCAATATTCACTTGCCTCTTCGAGGGGGAAACCTCCAACATAGAAAATTTCTATTACAATATTTCTCATGCATCCTACTCTTATTTATACTAATTATATCTTCTAAAGAACATTCTAGAGGAAGATTTTTCTAGAAGTGAAATATTCTATTAGGTCTTCTTAGATTGACTTGTTGTTGGGACAAGAATTTTTGGGACCAATTTTGGGAGCTGTGTAGCGCGCTCAGAAGAAGGAAAATTAGTTAGCACATTTTTGGTACCAACACATGCAAAGGAATGAAGATTGTTGAAGCCAATAGGAAATTTGGGTCCAATGATACTGACTAAGCCCTAATTTAATGGTATAAATATGTAAAGGTTGGGATAGATAAGTAACTAAGAATGTAATGTAGTGAGAGAAAGTGGTAGAGAAAGTGTGATAGAGGAGATTATATGTGTGAGCTAAGTACGCACTGTATGCACAAATGTAAGAGTGAAGAGAGACAGATAGAAGGATAAGATAATGTCAAGGGCATAATGTATGATCACAGTGCGCATATTTTATAAGAGATTATTATGAATAATATAATAAGCTGACAATTGTGGATGTAGACCATATTGGGTGAACAACGTTAAATCTTGATGTATTTGTGTTATGATGTGTTTATTGTTCTATTTATTGCACGCATACATTGTATGTTTAATATTAATATGTTATTTATTCTGATGATTCTATGCACATGATATAACATGTGATGAACAAATTCTAAGTTTAATGGTTATGATGAATTCCTCCCATCCCTTTATGACTATAGAAATTGGGTTCCTATAGTCCCCATAGATAGCTCGAGTGAGATTTAAATTGTGCGTGGGTGATTCCAAAAGGGTTTTTATCTTAGGGTTTTGTTGGTGAATTAATGTTGAACCCTGGGTCTTCCCTCTGCATGCCAACAAATGGTTCCATTTATGGGACCAGGGTATGCGACTGAGAGGAATGTGGATGTCGAATAAGGAATAGATCAAATAGTGGTTTTTTCTTATGAGGGTTGACCTGGTGTTGTGGGTGGGAAATCCCTCCTATGTACTAGCATTAAGGGTTTTATCATGCACGCAAAAATGACCTTAAGTCTCCTACTTTTTACCAACATCCCAATAATAACTCCCATTACGCATATGAAAATACAAGGCTAAAGAGATCCAGTTACTGTACCTTATCTTTCGTGTTTGATTTCGATCCCTATAACACTTGGTCACTCCTTGACTGCAACTCTCCTCCCAATGTTGACCTGTATTCATAAAATACAAACAAAGAATTCCACATGCATATAACCTATAAACTAATGGGTTAGAGATTCTATCAAAATATAATAAAATTTAAATATTGACAATCTCATATGGCGGAACGGGAAAAGTACTTCTTTTATTAATCTCACAAAAATAACCTTAAAATGGTGAGATTGGCCACTACTCCTCAAATCTAGTCCTGGGCTCCTCTTCAATTATTCTCCAACTACTTTTGTATATGCTTCTCTTCACACAATAGTTGCAAAAGGTTGGGGCAAGGGAAATACTAAATCGGGTATAGTTTCTTTGCTATGATTTTTCCTCTTTTCAAGTGGGACCCCTACCCCTTCTTTTATAGGCTAGGAAGGGATAGGTATTTGGTCGGGTGACCGACTATGGGCGGTCAATTGGTTTATTTAACTTACCCAAAACTCTGTGTTCCATCTGCAACTTTCCATTTTTCATGCTTATTAGGTATACGCGGGCTATAGTGGGTCAGCCAGCGTACACACATGTGCAGTAGTGGAGTAGGGCACGCATGCCTTCAAAAAGAGTGTTTTTTAAGAAGTTGTTCAGTAGTGGTTTGGAAAAGAAGTTAAATGAGATGGCCTGATGCCAGGTAAGCATGTATGGTGCAATTTAGGGTTATAACAGATGCCCCCTAATGTGTGAGGTCATAAGAGCATCTAATGGCCGAAATACATTATCAATCTTCACCAACGTACCAAACAAGTGAGCCTAGGAACCAAAATTCGCGAGGTATCATCTACAAAATAAAAATTGTCTCACCGAGGTGGGCATACCCATGCTTGAAATTAAATAAAATCATGGCTACCAATCAAATACATTATAGATCGATGTCATATAACTATATAAAATGTAGCCACGAGCAATACACAATGGATCTACATCTCGAAATAAAAAAGATATACATGCATAGTATCCATCTTCAAGAAGAGAATAAGGCTTGATGGCCATAGATGAGGCCTTCAGAGCTCAAGCAACAGCTTCAAAATCTTCACAACTCGGGTAGGAGTGTAATATGAGTGTACGACTTCACTACATAAAGGTCTTTGACAGCTTGTTAGGAACAAAATTAGGTTGAAGGCTTCATGGATTTCGAGCAAAGACTTGATTGGGATTCTGGGAATCGGGGTAAGAGACAATCTGCAGGGGGGGCTGACTCAAGCATGGTAATAACTTCCCTTGGACAATAGCATGACAAAAAATGAGACTCAGGCAACACGATATTTTGACATAAGTTCACAATGAAGGAGGCACCGTGAACTCTCCATATGTTTGGAAGAATAACTAAACAGAGGAGGAAACAACTCTATGTAGCAAAACAAACTTCCCAAGGTCATATTAAATACCAGGGCTTGACGAACAAACAGAAGGATGTTCTTTGTGCAAGGGTGACTCATTGTGTTGCCAATAAAAAGAAAATACTTTTCCCTTCCTCTTTTTGGGGTATATTTGAATTTTTTTTGTCGTTTTCAATAATTTTGGAAAGCTTGAAAAAAGAATAAAAGAATGCTATATTACAAAGGAGGATCGAGTGTCGCAAACATACTAGTTCCAAGCACACAGGACACATGGATGCTTAGGACAAAGGGACATATGCAGGAAAAGGACACTTGGGAAAAATCTTCCAGGGGCTGAAGGTGTCAAGATGCAGAGGCAAAGTGCTACAGGGCTTGCGTACAAGGCATGCTTCATATGGTTTAGTTAAGAGAAACATGGAGATGACATTAGGCCAAAGATGCAGGTATGAAAATGTGATTAATAAGACACACAACGGTAACGTCCTTCGATGTAATTTTAATGAGCCCAGAGAAGGTAAGCTCGACGGTTTTTCATATTTAGAGAGTTTGAAAAAGCATAAAAGGATACTCTACTGGGGTACCTTTTTCAAAGATAGTCTAGTCATTTTGAAAAAGGGGTAAACTAGCATTGACCAAACATCTATTCAAAACCATTTTAATGAGTGTGATAAAGAAAATATCACTCAACGATTTTTTCATTTTTAAGGAGTCTGAAAAAATATTAATTATGGACTCCGTCAAGAATATTATTCTAGACCATTTTAACGAGTGTGAAAGAATAAGGTCACTCAACGATCTTTTCAATTTTAGGGAATCTGAAAAGAGCTTAACTATGGACTCCATGGGGTTTCCTTTTTCGTAAATTTAGTCCCTCAGGCCCGAAAAAGGGTTAAAATCATACCTGAGAATACTCTTCTAGGGAATCGAAGCTCCTAGAGTATACCTTTGTTCATACATTTGACCATCTGGACCAAAAAAGGGGTAAAATACTGCCAGATAGATGTGACTTCAAATTTCATTTTAGCGAGCATGAAGGTCAAAAAAATCGCTTGGCAATCTTTTCATTTTTAGAGGGTCTGAAAAGGGCTTAAAAGAAGACCCATTGTGGGCTACAACTCATGTATGAAAATGGTTCAGGTAGAGCCCATTGCTAGGCTCAGACCAAGAGTCTCTTCAATATTCAAATTGGAAAGTCTCCCAAAAGGGAAGAACACAGAAACCATGGTGTAATTCCTCCCATGGCATAGAAACCGTAGTCATGGCTTCAAGGATAGCCTCATCTGAAGGAAATTTAAAATCCGAGAAATCATGCAAACAAGGGTCAATAGTCCCAAAGGGTGAAGTAAACTGACCATATTCCATATGATGATGGAGGCTCTGGTCAGGACTGGCAGAGTCTATCAACGAAGAATCACAAGCATGAGGGCTTGAGGATCTACTAACAATGTTATCAGACTAAGAAGGAGATTCAATATCACTTGGACCTAGAGGGGGAAACCAGGGCTTCCATGTCTCCATTGGATAAACCAATGGATAAATTGTTGAGACCAAGTCTTGAGAGGGAAAACATGACTTCATAGGTTCCTGCTCAGAAGTAATTGAATATCAAGGATAAGACGCCACATAGTTAACTCATGGCAGGGTAGCATCTACATGAACACTAGGAACATGTAAAGGGGTAGAATGAAACAACGTCGAATTAGGATGGTGACTATCAGATACCATCTGGTCAATAGTGACAATACTTCCATTGTGAGGGAAATGCATGACCTAGAAGAGTGTACACACCACAACATTCATAGCATATGCATAATCATGCCCGAGAATCATATTGAAATCTAACAGGCCTTGCACCACTATAACATTGACAAGGACAGTCTTCCCACCTAATGAGATAGGAAACTGAGGAAGAACCCCCAAATATTCACTAGGACGTCTGTCAAAATCCAATAGCTCATGCAAAGAAGACACAAGCTTGGGAGATCCCAAGACTTTCCAAACTGAGGAGGATAAAATACTTGCATACTCTCCTTCATCCACAATACAACGATAAATGTTTGTCGAATTAACTTCAACCCTTATTTGAAAAGGTGCAGAAGAAGGAAGACGAGGCTCAACAAGATCATTCCCAACAAAAGAAACCATCCTAGGGCTTGGAGGGGGTGTGATCGGAACGAGCAGAATTCCCCTTTGTTCTAAAAGTATTGAACTAGAAACGGTAAAAACATAGTCGATAGACACATCACTCCCCAAGAGAAGAGTGGGATCAGACAAAGACTGCATCGGCGTGACCACTTTCTCAACCAATGGATGAATAGACTGAGAGACTACAAGGTCTAAAGGAACCTCACCCCTCAAAAGAGGAGTGGGATCAGTCAATGATTACATCTACGTGAACACTTTCTCAACCAATGGCTGAATAGGCTGAGAGACTACAAGGTCTAAAGGCACCTCACCCCTCAAAATAGGAGTGGGATCAACCGATGACTGCATCAGTGTGACCACTTTCTCAACCAATGGATGAATAGTCTGAGAGACTACATGGTCTACATGCACCTCACCCCTCAAATGAGGAGTGGGATCATCCGATGAATGCATCGGCATGACCACTTTCTCAACCAATGGTTGAATAGGTAGAGAGGAAACCTCAAAAGACTCAGAATCAGAAGAGATTGCAGACAGGGACCACAATATGTTTACCTCTGGAATGTTAGGGCATAGATGAGTAAGGTGATCTCCCTTTCAAATCTTACAAGGGAACTTAGGTTTGTGTCCTATCTATCTAGGTTTCTCAACATAATCAATTCCCTCGACATGACTAGCAGTGGTTGGTTTCACATCTCCAACGAGACCTGCATAGGTTGGTGATGGGTTGATAACATGAATCGCAAAGGTTACAAACCTATTTCCAGTATGACTATCAGTGACTGGACTTTTTCCCCCAGCATGACTTGCAGAGGGTGGGTGCTTTCCCCCATCATAACTTACAGAGGTTGGGTGCTGGTCTTCAATGTGAATTGCAGAGTTTGTTGACCTATCTCCAACATGACTCGCAGAATTTGATGATTTCTTCTTCCTATTCTTCCTCTTTATATTTCGGTTAGACTTCCGGTTACTAGTAACTGTACTTTCACTAGAGGCAGGAGAAAGAGGAGGAGAAGACTTTGCTGATGAAGAAACATCAACAGGGTGCCCATGAATTAAGGTGACTAACTAAGAAGCGTCAAGAGCATACGAGACATTTGGAATGGTACCCAACCAAACCGGTAGTCCCAGATTCAAACCAAGAATGTACAAAGTGGCCATCAAAGGGACACCAACGTTTCCGAAGAAGGGAAAAGCACAAGAATCCCCTTGTGAAAGCGCTCCTTGGTTGGTATTGCTGGGAACTTTAGCCATGAATATTTTATGCACAGGTTCTCCCCTTACGGGATCATTCAAGTCCGTAAAATTCTCATGCACTGACTCTGGCGAACCAGTGTTATAAAAAAAACACCTATACAAAGGCGGTTCCATGTTTCTAAGAGGAAGACCAGAAAGTCCTCACGACTGACGGAGTGGGAGGTCTACCACCCTAGGTCAAAGACCCAAATAAATAACTAACTAACTCACTATGGAAAATGAGGGAGCACAGAGCACACACTAAAAAAATTCCTAAAGGAAAATCAAGCAAATGACTAACTAGTAGAAAGAATAGTTACACCAGTGAACACTAGAGAAACTTACCGGTGCAAGTGAAAATCGAATACGGAAGCACCCTTTGGGTATACTCTACAAAGAGTGGCCTGATGTCTATCCTAGGTACTATGGTATACCCCCATGGTCACCTGTGTAAGTCCCTAAAATAAAGGTAACTAGGTTGCCATCTCGTGAACAATCACCAGGCGGGTACAGTCGACAGTCGGGTGGACCGCAATGAGCAGGGTATCAAGCCCGAAACCTATCAAGGGTATCGAAAGAAACTATTCTAGAAGACGTCTAAGGACCTTGAATGGATTCAAGACTCACGAAGCTCTGTGGAAAATTCGATCAACGGAATCCCAAGACAAGTCCTCTATATGCATTCCCCACTATGCTTGGTCCGACTTTGGAGGGATTATCTCCGCTACCTTTCCACATGCGAACTCGTGTTTATACCCTGTGTTAGAGGAGGGTCCCAGATAATTTCTGCATTACTGGAATTCTACACTCCCTAGCACAAAATCCAATGTTTTGTTTAATGGCCTTAAAGAGTTTCATCTCCAACCTAATTCAAGGACCTAACCCTAAACTAGTTCATAAACCCTACAAACATAAAAGTCTAGTTATTTTTAATTAGTGTTCTTTTTAAGGCTTGATTTACTCAAAAGGTGTGGTAGTGCAACTGATGTTGTTAAGACTCTTGCAGAAAAATAAATAATAAGAACACTAGCAAAAATGATTATCTTTCTTATTTTTCTTTTGAAATTCTTTTAAAATTAGAAGAAAACAGAAAGCTATGCTAATTTATTTTTCTTTTTCAAATAACAATGCAAAGCAAATGCCAAGAAAGAAAGAGATCTAACAAACTAAGTTTTTTTTTTTATATTTTCTTCCAATCAAAGAAGAAATAACAAAATATTCTAAAAAATACCGATGAATGCACGATTCATGGCCCCCCCAATCATGATTCAAAATGAAATTCATTTTTCTTAAAATTTCAAGCTAAAAATAATTTTAAAAAGCTAGGAAACACTAGAAATATTTTTGATGAAAAGAAAACTATGCTACGGTCAAACCTAGGCTATAGACTGTGATCATAGAGACTAGGGCAGAGACCAAAAAGACTAGCTTCTGACAGGTAATAGGATGACTGCCTCTCTCTTTCAAAAGATCTCCCCGACACAGACACACGATTGTCACCTCCGCAGCAAGCGTATATATGCGGGTTGTCCAAATGCAGAGCATGTATGCACGCATGCAGAGCTACTGCAGGGCACGTATAGCTCTGTAAATGCTCAAAAAAGTGAAAAAGAACACAGTCCAGCACAGGCAGGGAGCACTGGTATTGGAAACCAGAGTCCCTTAGAGATAGAGAAAATTACTTTGGCAAAGAAAATGCAAGGAAAATTTGATAGGACAAAGCTAATCTGAGTTTATCCTAGGTTATATAATGAAACACAAAGACCCTGACCACATCCAGGAAACCCCTAAGAAGGATCACTTATGACAGGGAAAAAGAGGATGACTGCCTCTCCTAAAAAAAAAAAAAATGGACTTAAGCACGCAACTGACACTTCAGCAACCCAGTGGATATATGCGGGTTGTATAAAGGTAGGGTGCGTGTATACGTGGGCAGGGCTTCTGCAGACAGTGTATACCTCTGTAAATTCCTGGAATGAAAATCAAACAATCAAGTAATCATGCAGGGAGTATTGGTATGGAAAAACAAAATCCCTACAAGCTCAAACTCTTACAAAAACTCAGAAAAAGGGTAATAAACCAATTCTAAAATACCCAAAAAGTATCCCCAAAAAACCCTAGATATTCTCCTGCATGGTCGCCAATTTTGTTGTGGGTGGGAAATCCCTCCTACGAACTAGCATTAAGGGTTTTATTATGGATGAAAAAATGACCTAAAGTCTCCTACTTTTTACCAACATCCCAATCATAACTCCCATTAGTCATATGTAAATACAAGGCTAAAGAGATCCAGTTACTGTACCTTAGTTTCAATGTTTGATGTTGATCCCTTTAATGCTTGGTCGCTCCTTGACTACAAATCTCCTCCCAATGTTGACTTGCATTCATAAAATACAAAAAAATAACTCCACATGCATATAACCTATAAACTAATGTGTTAGAGATTCTATCAAAATATAATCAAATTTAAATATTGACAATCTCATATGGCGGGATGGGAAAAGTACTTCTTTTATTAATCTCACAAAATTAACCTTACAATGGTGAGATCGGCCACTACTCCTCGAATCTAGTCCTAGGCTCCTCTTCAACTGTGCTCCAACTACTTTTGTATATTATTCTCTTCACACAGTAGCTGCAAAAGGTTGGGGCAAGGGGAATACTAAATCGAGTATAGTTTCTTTGCTATGATTTTTCCTCTTTTTAAATGGGACCTCTACCCCTTCTTTTATAATCTAGGATGGGATAGGTATTTGGTCGGGTGACCAACTATGGGTGGTCAGTCAGTTTAGTTAACTTACCCAAAATTGTGTGTTCCGTCTGCAAATTTCCATTTTTCATGCTTTCTAGGTATAAGCGGGTTGTAGTGGGTCATCCAGCGTACACACGCGTGCAGTAGTGGAGCAGGGCATGTATGCCTTCAAAAAGAGTTTCTTTTAAGAATTTTTTCAATAGTGGTTTGGCAAAGAAGTCAAATGAGATGGCCTAATGCTAGGTAAGCATGTCTGGTGCAATTTAGGGTTATAACACCTAGGTTCTACTTTATGTTTCTAGCAAAACCTTACAAACCATTGACCCTTTTGGAGAACAAAAGGAAACACTGCACACAAATTACACAATGAAGTCTCACCCAATTTGGATTTATGGGTGACAACATAACCTAGATGTTTGCAGCCTTGTAAGAGATGCTACTATGGGGATGTTAGACATGCTTTTTACTTCAACATATACCATATTTATTATTCTAACAAAACCTAACATTCATATATACCATTATGTAACCATTCACATTCATTTCAATTAATTCTACAATAAATATCATAATTTTTCTATTGTGCACTGCATTTTACTACTACAGATTCATTCATTCAGTATAATTAATGTAAATAAAGCAAGCATTCCACACAAATACACAAGGTTTTACCGTGTTTCACCCCCCCTGGGCTACATCCACAAAGATCTAGCATTGATCGCTCGTTTATTCATATTCATCAAGTCATTTCACTGTGTGCATTACATAGGATATGATAATAGGTTTAACATGTCACACTAAGCTCCACAGCTTGTGACCTGACCCTTGGTTACAATTCATAATTTTGTATCCAAAAATGACTCCAAAACTAGCTCTAATATCTCACTGTGAAAAAGTACTAAATCTCCTTAGATATCACAATACATATTTGTACTATAAAAATGGGTTAAAATGCGTTACAACAATGACCAAAACCCTAACTGACTAACCCTAGGTGAGTTAGGTTTGTCCACTTTCTAACTTCCCATGTGCGGTTGATCTGCGTCCTTCTTCCTTTGACTTTCCTACTTATGTGTGTTTCTTTTCCATGTTCTCTAGTGCACACTCATTTTTTGGTCCCTTTTCTAAATATCTTTCTTGATTGCTACATTATTCCCAAAAATTCCCTGTGCCAACAGGCCCCCAACACTCACATCTGGCTCATCCCAAGCTACTCAAGTAGTGTGTGCCTCCTGCACTAGTTCTTCAGTTCCTGGAACCTGCCTAAAATATCTTCAACTTTAGATTTACCCATCCTTTTTTCTCTGTGAAAGTCTCCAAAGTCTCAGTAGTGATATCCTCCTTCATCAATTCTTCATTCTTCAATCCAACCATTTCAACCCGACCACAATCTTCATCAATCTCTTTCATCATTTTCTCTTCTCCTTCTTGCAGTGGATCCAATTGCGCCTACCTTGCCCGCTTTTCTACTTGTATTCTATTCAATTTCTCCTGTAAGTTCTTTAGTTCTTTCACACTCCTCAACATGTATGAGATTTTCATCTTCTTCAATTTTTTATTTAGTTCTTGTATCATTGTGTTTACCCCTTCCTCTTTCTATTCTATCTCCTACATTTTCTCATCCTCCTGTAGATATGTCCACAACTGCGCACTCTTTGTATGACTTCTAACCTCCTACTCCCTTTTTGTTTTAACTTATAGTTGTGTTCCAGGTGCTAGGAGTTTGTTCAACTCTATAATGTGGTTATTTTATGCCTCCATAGCTTGTGATTTCTTCTCAATATTCTCCTCTATTGGTATGTTCCCTTCTGGCATGCTATCAGGTATTGTTTTAAACACTTCCTCCACTTTCTGCTCTATTTTTTCAGTGTTCTGATTTACTGTATCTCTCTTGAACTACACATGATTGATATCAACTCCAATTTCCTCTTTACTTCAATGGCTAATTGTAGACTTGTCACATATGATTGTTCCCTTGATTGTATCTCCTGTGTGACACTCATTTGTAGTTTATACAATGCCTTCGTTGGGAACTTGGGCAGTGGCAAGTCCAAATGATCGATGTCCTTCAATGGATTCTGCATTGTCTCCTCATCCACCTCCAACATCTCTTGAGTTATGCAAAAAATTTCACTTCCCATTGATATTATTTGTATTGTCTCTTGTGCTGGAACTGATCTTTCTTGAGAAGGTTGTTGTTACGTATGTTCCTTCTGCTACATTGTAGTTTGTTGTATTTATTTCAGTGCTTCCTTAACCTCTGTTAACTTCTTAAATACCTCTTCCCTTTTCTTCTTTGCATCATACCACACCTCTATTGTGTGGTCCTGTACTTTCTCTTCAACCAACTCCACATCATTTTCTATCAATGTAAGATCACATACACCCTTATGCACCTTCATCTTCTTGAGTTTATCAACTGATTGTAGCATTTTTCTATTCAATGCAAGAGTTTATGTCTACATCGTTGTCATTGATATCTGTAAATATGGGAGGATGCCTCCTCATATTTCCTCTGGAAGAGGAATATTTGTATATTTATGTGCTCCTCCATTTTTTTCTCCTATTCTCTCCTTCTCTTTCACTAAAGGCTTTGGGATTGTACTCTTTTGTCTTGAATTTTTAACTATTGTTCTACAGCCTTTTTCCTTGGCGTTCTCTGCTTCCTTCCTTTTATTCGTTGTTGGAATTTTGGACTATTTTAAAGTGCCATCCTCTTCTTTCTTCTAAAATATGGGTACCTTCCTTGAAATCAAAGGTACCTTCCATTCCTCAGGCCATTCCTTCATGGCCCACTACACAATATCTCAGTTGTAGCCACTCTTTTTTAGGATCCATTCTGGTTTGGATCCACATGCTGTGTCTGGAATCCTTAAAGTCTGCAATTCCTTGGTTCTCCCTTACCACTTCTGGTGGTATTCTCCATGTAGTAGAAATATTCTCTTGGATTTCTTCAAGCATCATGGAAAAAATGTTGGAATTTTTCTTCCTTTTATTTGCATCTGAGGTGTGCCATAGTGTTGTATACTTTGATGTACAACACTTTCCTAACCTATGGTAAAATATTCTATACTTCAACTCTCTATACCCAACCAATGCTACTAATATAATCAACCATGAGTAATGGAACGCTATTCCTAAGTCCTGTGCATCCTTTCAGTTTTCTAAGAATAAATTCGGTAAGTATGGGCCCCATTTGAGTAAACTCCCCTTCGCGCACTATGTTGTTGCTTCTATAACTCCTGTAGGTGCTTCTTATTTGTGACACTTCCTCAAATGTTTAAAAGACATCAACTTCATCACAAACCTCATCGTTGGTTCACTGACTTGGTTAATGATTATTCCTCAGTACCCTCTTTCAGTTTCATATTTATTCTTCATCTCCTCTGCTAAATGTTTTTCCTTTGTATTGTCATCCACATAGTGTTATGGTTTTTCCGCATCTGTCGATAAACCTGTGATCTATGAAATTAAACATAAATCTATGGGGAAATGCCTCTCCATCCATAAAATACCTCCATGTATCAGTCCCAACAATTGTTTGACATAGGCATTTACATCCTTTCCCCTCCAAAAGTGGGGAATATATAGCAGGTTCATTATCCCTATGTTTTAAAATACCTGCAATCCATTGATTTGGCTCCAAAATAGGAGTCCTCGGTGGTCCCCCTCCTTTTCTCTCCATGTATACTTACGATGAAAACTCTGGGAATTTTTCCATGTCTTTCACATCATCATAATAATACCTTATTTTATTTACATACCCTGACAGGTCACCAACTATTTTGACTCCATCCGTTATCTTTGGAAATGATAGTGTTAACTTCTTATGCTTGTTTGATGTTCTTTGCATGGAAGGTTTTTCCCTGGTTCTCTTTTATCATACTGATGGTCCTGTCATTTCTTTCATGTTTTCTTCCTCATCTTCATCTGTGTCTGAATCTTGTTGGCCTATAACATCTTACACCAATACTTCCTCCAACTGTTGCGTTGGCTCTTCAATAGGGTGTTGCACTTCTTCATCCTATCCTCTAGGCTCATCCAACTTTGTTCTTTCATCATCGTGCTCATCCATCTATTGTGGTGCTCCTAACCAAATTTGTTGTGTCAAGTTTTACTTTGTGCTAGGTTTTGGGTCTTAGAAATGTCACATTTTCATCCTCTTTTCCTTTCGCCATTCCTCACATTCTATCACCTCATTTAACCTTTCATTATACCATTTTCATAAATACATTTGGGTTTCACCTTATTATTTTCCACTTTATTCATTTTAGTATTAAAAGAGAATTTATGATTAAATATTAAAAAATAAATATGTTTTCATATATACCTCAAAAATGTGTGAGCTTTGTAATGTGTAGGAATATGTGAAGGATTAATTCAAAAAGACTTCTCAAATATTTTCTCCACCATTTCAAGATTTGAGGAGATAATTATTCATGTTTATTTCAAGGAGAATACCATGGGGAATGGATATCACATCTTATCCAATATTTCTGAGAGATATGTGTGAGGATTTGATAGAATCATGTTTTGTAATAATGGGATATTGGTTGAGAGAAATGTGGATTTGTAACTATTATATGCTTATCTTCTTTTCAAATCTCTCATGTATAAAAGAGAGTGCTCTCTCTTCATGAGAGGGTAGTCATTACGAGGAGAAAGTAATTAGTCATTATGGGATTAGAAGAAGATTAGTTTTAGATTGGAAAATGATTAGAAATCAATTATAGGAGTTAGTCATTTGGTTCATAGTCATTTCTTTGATTAGTTTCATGATTTCATTATTTTTTCATTTGATCATTGTGTTGTAATTGAGATTGCTTTATTTTTAGTGTGAGCTCACATGTGTTGTCTTGTTTCTCTTCACATGTTGTTTTCCTTTGATGCAATTTTCCATTTCCAAGTTAATTTCATTTACGCAATTTCATTTCAGCCGTGTGTTTCAACAATTCATTTCATTCGTGTGTTCCAATAATTCAATTCCAAGTCATGTGTTTCAGCTTCCCGCAGTAGATTAACAATTCAATTCTAGTTGTAGCTTCAACATTAGATTAGGTTAAATTAGCTTCAACCTTGCATATATTGTGCATGTGATTTGTAAGTTTACAAACTCCTCGGGTTGACAATTAAAAGATTGGGCACTTATTAAATGACAACATTTACCCTCAACACTAAGGTTTCCTGTTTCTCCCCACATATTGACCTCAATCTCCTCTATCGTTGGAACCTACTATTCTTCTACAAGCATGAGACTCATTGGATCTATGACTAGTGAAGGAGTGGAATCCACATCCACCACTCCCTCTAGCTGAATGTTTACCCCGCATTCATTGTATCATGTGGATACCTCATGGAACTACGTGTTTTCCTTGCAGTTTTTCTAGGATCTCCAACCTTCGATGGTGCCATTTTGCTAAACCCTGCAAAAATTGCTATGAATATTTACTGAATACCTTGAAATATCCTTCTCACACTCAAATTTCTTCCTTATCTCTCGTTTGTACAATGTCACCATGAGTCTTCTCATGTACATTTCCTTCTTTTATAGTTCCTATCATAAATGCTCTGTCATGTTGTACTTTTCCAACCACCTCCTTTTTCCTTTTTCTGATTTCTCATTCTCTCGATGCATGGCTTTTTCTGTCTAGTCACCTTTCCCTATTGTGCAACATCTTGAAGTTATTCCCTTACCAACTGATGTATTTTCCATGTTGAATCATCTAACTACATGCAAAAAACGTATCCATCTACTTCTTCTTTTTCCCATGTTTTTCTTTCTTTTCTTCTTTTCCCACTTTTTTCTTTCTTTTTTCAGTTTCTATTATATACACTATGTATAATTGTATTTTCCTGTGTTGCATCTATTGAGGGTTACTTGGATGACTGCCCCTATAAAGTTTCAGTTGGCTACCATCCACGAATCCTTTCATCTCTTTGCATGTTAAATCCTATAGTTTCACAACACCTTCATCTGTGAAAGACTTTATCTCATATGGCCCTAGCCAATGCATCATGAACTTCCCTTAGTGTTGTAAGCATTTATTGTCATAGAGGAGAACCATATCTCTTTCCTTAAATTTCTTCTTCTTGATGTGTCTATCAAGACAAGATTTATCTTTATCTTTATGTACTTCCTGATGGAAACCCACCATAATCCTGTCTTCTTCTAATTTCATGAGATGAGCCAATATTTCTTGAGTTGCGCCTCTTTATTTCATGTTTGTAATGGATTCAATGCACAGACAAGGTATCAAATATTCTAAAGGGACTATGTTTTTCTGACCATACACCAATTTGAAAGGTGTTTGTCCTGTAAGTTTCTTACATGTAGTTCTATAAACCCATAATACTACTAGTATCTTCAGATCCCAATCATCCATGTTTAGATTAAAAATCTTAGTTAAGGAATTCTACAATATCTTATTAAATGTTTCCACTGTTCCATTATCCTGAGGATGGTATGGAGTGCTCTTTTGATGATGTATCTCAAATTCTTCAGTCATTTCCTGGATGGTATTGTTAATAAAATGATTTCCAAATTCACTCATCAAAATCCTAGGGCATCCAAATCTTTTAATTACATGTCCAAATAGGAAGTGGGTTGCAATCATTCACTGCTATTGCTTCATCCCATTTGGTTAAATATTTTTTTGTTGTATTTATGTACCTTGATCCTGATATTATAGTTGGTGGATTGATTGGTCCTACAAAATCTACTTTCCATTTATCAAACACTTTAAGAGTTACTTGAAGTCTCAGTGGAATATCATCCCTCCTAGATGACTTTCCTACCCTCTGACAAACATCACAATTATGAAAATACTCCTTTGCATCTCTAGAAAATGTTGTCCACCATAATCCTGTATGTAGTATCTTCTGCGCAATATCTTTACTTGCATAATATCCTCCAGCTATTCCTTCATGTTCTTCTGCTAAAATGATAGACCATTCATGTTCCATGACATATCTCCTCAAAATATTGTTTGGTCTTAGTTTATACAAGTGACTTGCCAATAAGATGATAATCTTTAGCTCTAACCACTAAATTATTCTTCTTCGCAGTGTTATATTCCTTTGGGGCAAATCTTGTACTAAAAAATTCAATAATCATAACAAAATATTCATCAACAATCTGTACTGAAAAGAGTTTTCCATTAGGAATTTTTTTCTCCAAGTTGCTTGGTTCCTCTCCATTAGTTATCCTGGACAAATGATCTATCCCTGCATTTAATATTCCAGGTTTCACAACTACTTCAAAATAAAACTCTTGAAATAACAACAATCATCTAGATATCCCCCCCCCCACATTGGCTTGTTGACTAGGTATATGAGAGTAGAGTGATATGTCAACATTTTAAAATGTTGGCCTAACAAATAATGTCTAAACTTATACAATGCATACATCATAACCAAATCTTATCTTTCTCTTGTATTGTAATTATGCTCTGAATCTAATAGTTTCTTACTTGCAAATGTTATTGGGTGATCTATATCACCTTCTCTTGGTTGTGATAGTGCTACTTCAAGTGGTATTGAAGATGCATCCACATGAACATGGAATGATTTTGACCAATATGGAAACACCAAAATTGGCACTGTCACCATTTTCTCCTTCAAGATGTCGAAACTCTGTCGGTACTCATCATTCCCCTGAAACTTGATATCCTTGTTTAACAATTTATCCATGGGAGTAGTAATCTGTGCATATATCCTTATGAAATTCCTATAGTAACATGTATGACCAAGTGTATCTCTTAATTGGTCCACTGACTTAGGTGGTCGAAAATTAACAATAACAACAATCTTGGCAGGATCAACCAACAGACCTTGTTTACACACTACATGCCCAAACAAAATTATGAATGGTACGTTGAATATTAATTTATTAATGTTCAAAGATATTTGACACTGTCTACACCTGTCTAGCATCAATACTAAAACTTCATCATGATATTTCAATAAGCTAAATACTGCCCAATCATCCAAATAAACCTCTAAAAATTTATGTGTAAAATATTTAAATGCAGTGTTAAGGTCCTAACCTACACATAGGTAGATCAATGTATTCGGATGTAATAAAGGTCAATATTAATAAGGCCTTTCAATAAAATAGAATAAGGTGGATGTAAGAATACCTAATAGAAGCTTCCGATTCTAGAAGGATCTTCCTCTAGATGCTTCTCTTAATAGACATATTTAGTATAAATAAGGGTCGAGGGTATGAAAACCCTATCTTGGAGATTATTGTAACATAGCGCTACTCGATTGGAGGTTTCCCCCTCGAAGAGGCCTGTGAACATTGCTATCTGAATCAAAGTGTTATTTCTATTTCTATTTCGTATATCATTTCTGTGTATTGTGAAGATTATGCTGGATATTTTACTGTTATTCTGCCATTTCTAGCATTTCATTTCTGTTCTGCATATTTTATATATCTGGTATCTTGCAAGTGGTATCAGAGAACTTTCCTTGGCAGAAATTGTGGGTATTTTTTTTTCTAGGGTAGAGACGTATTCCGACGTCTTTAATCCACAGAGATCTATCGTTACGCACATAAACCCACGGTTGAGGGATTCATACACGCAGGAAATACAAGTGGTTCTTAAGCGCACATCTGTTGGCCACCCTTGTAACCCCTGTTGGTACCCCTTCGAGTGGTAGCGCATCAGACAAGACCTGTGTACGGATCGGCCTAGATTTCCTAAAGCCCTCTTTAGATAAACCTATCGGTCGTCGGACTGTTATAGTGTCACCAAGAACAACACTCGGGAAGATACTCTCTAGTACCTGGGTAGTCGGGTAGTACGGCTAAGGGTACGATCTATCCTCCTTAGTTAGTGCCCTAATATATTGGGCCAAGTACTACTTTTGGACCCCGCACATATATCAGAGAGCTATAGCACAGGGAAAACCCTTGTCTGTAGAACCCTTGAATACCTAACCCTTGGGGAACATAAACAAATTAAAATGGCAAGATCTATTGCCATGCATCTGTGTTTGGGTTGCTAATTAAATACACATTTCTCTCTGGTTCATAATTTGGGGATTTCAACACTGCAACATTCTTCAGACCAAAGTATAACCCCGCAGCAGAAAAAAAAATAAAAAATATATATATATATTTGATACCTATTCCATTAGATTCATCTCTTCTCCCTTATCACATTCCTCCATATCATTTTTCTGCAAAAATTTATGACCCTGCCCACTCCCTTTTCAGTTCACCCATCCTCATGGCCCATACCCGTAGCCAAGAACTAGAGTCTTGCTTCAACACCTTACAATCTGGTTTCCTCGAGACCCAACAAGAAGTGCAACAACTTAGTGCTATTATTTCCTCCCGTGATGCATCCATGAATGCCTCTATAAATGTAGCCATGCAGTTTGCAATGGCGGAAGTCAAACATGAACTGACCACCCAACTTGAATCTGTCTTTGCATCACTTTGCACCAAACTAAATATCCCTACCGATGACTCTTTTCCTGATGCACATAAAAATACTGAAGGTGAAACTTCTTCCCATTCCTTTCAACCCCATCACTTTCAACGGGACATACGCCTTCCACGGGTGGATGTAACCAAATTTTATGGCTCGGACCCCACTGGTTGGGTCACCCAAATGGAACATTATTTCTCTCTCTACAACATTATAGATGACTTGGCCAAACTCCGGTATGGTGTTCTCCATCTAGATCAAGAACGCTGGCAATGGTGGCAATGGAGAAAAACT
>ML790926.1:265747-284062 GCA_009831015.1 Picea engelmannii | reverse complement strand
TTTATTACAGGCCTACCCAAATCGGGGAATAAATCAATCATAATTGTGGTGGTGGATCGCCTTTCCAAGTATGCTCATTTTTGTTCTCTTCACCACCCATTTACTGCATCCACGGTGGCTCAAATTTTCATGGATCAGGTCTTCAAGCTTCATGGCATGCCAAACTCTATTGTTTTTGATCGAGACCCAACTTTCACAAACAATTTTTGGCAAGAACTGTTTAAGCTACAAGGCACACAATTGCATCTCAGCTCAGCTTATCATCCCCAGACAGATGGTCAAACGAAAGTTGTCAACAAGTGTTTGGAAACATATCTGAGGTGCTTTGCCTCTGAAAAAAATCACCAGTGGGCTCAATGGTTACCCCTCGCCGAATGGTGGTACAACACTACATACCATACAACCACTCACATGACTCCTTTTGAAGCAGTGTATGGACAGAAGCCACCTTCAGTTCTCTCATACTTACCAGGTACCTCGAAGGTCCAGGCGGTTGACCAAACACTTACAGTCTAAGAGGATATCCTTTGTACCCTTAAAGAGAACTTGGTCATGGCCCAGAATAGAATGAAGCAGCAAACAGATCAAGGTCGCTTCAAACGTCAATTTGTAGAAGGGGATCAGGTGTTTCTGCGACTGCAACCATATAAGCAAACTTCCCTCAAGGCCGAGCAGTGTCAGAAGCTAGCACCCAAATTTTATGTCCCTTACACAGTTCTCAAGCATGTGGGACAAGTCGCATATCAGTTAGCTCTACCCAGTCAGTCGAAGATACATCCTGTTTTTCATGTTTCATGCTTGAAGAAGGTGATTGGAACCAGGTGCCAAATTCAAACCAACCTTCCAGAGTTAGCTAAAGAAGGATCCATTTGGCTACAACCAGAAGCAGTTTTGGACCAGCATGAGCATCGCCTATGTCAGAGAACCATCAAGGAAGTGCTAGTACATTGGAAATATATGACTCCAGCAGATGCCACTTGGGAACCAGCTACCATTCTGCAGCAGTTTCCACATCTCAAGCCTTGAGTACAAGGTTGTTTTTAAGGGGACAGACATGTTAAGGTCCTAACCCGCACATAGGTAGATCAATGTATTCAGATGTAATAAAGGTCAATATTAATAAGGCCTTTCAATAAAATAGAATAAGGCGGATGTAAGAATACCTAATAGAAGCTTCTGCTTCTAGAAGGATCTTCCTCTAGATGCTTCTCTTAATAGACATATTTAGTATAAATAAGGGTCGAGGGTATGAAAACCCTACCTTGGAGATTATTGTAACAGAGTGCTGCTCGACTGGAGGTTTCCCCCTCGAAGAGGCCTGTGAACATTGCTATCTGAATCAAAGTGCTATTTCTATTGCTATTTTGTATATCATTTATGTGTATTGTGAAGATTATGCTGGATATTTTACTATTATTCTGCCATTTCTAGCATTTCATTTATGTTCTGCATATTTTATATATCTGGTTTCTTGCATGCAGGTACCACTACTCTTGAAAAAATAGCAAGGGAATTCTTCAACCCAAAAGGAATCACTGTGTACTGATATGACCCCCATTATGTGGAAAATATAGTATTATGTCGATCCTCTGGTGCTATTTTGATGTGTTGATACCCTAAAAATCCATAAGTAAATGAGTATGCTTCTTGTCCTCCTACATTATCCAATACTTCATCTGTAAATGGAGTAGGGAAGGGATAATGCAGAAAGGCATCATTCAAATTCCTCAAGTCTACACAGATCCTTATTCCCCCTTTCTTCTTCTATTGAACTACCATAGGGCTAATCCACTCAAATTCCTCAACAAATTCTATTATACCAACCTCGAACATTTTATCAATATCTTCCTTCTCTTTCTATTTATATACTGGATTCAACCTATAGGGAGTTTGTCTTATTCGTATGGAATCTAGTCTCAAAGGGATCTTAATTTATCCAAGTTCTCCTGCTACCCCTTTCATCTCTGAAAAGGTCATTGGAAATAAATCACTATACTCATGCAATAACTTTGTTATTCTTTCGACTGTTTGGTTATCCCAATAGTCACCAATACTTGCAATCTTATGACTATGTTTTGTTCCAATATTGGCTTAATTTATCTTCAGTGGTGCAACTAAATCTTCTGACATTAATTGTGTACCTTCTACTTCTATTTCACCTTCAAATTTTGTTATCTGAACATCGCACGAGTTTCTTCTGTTGGATCATATTTTTGCAACGTGATAACAATGTAGCAACTATCTGACTATCTACCAATTTTGATTCTGATAAGTTGTTACAATTTCAACTTCAGGTTCTTCAAATATCTCTTATTTTAACAACTTCACCGTTGCATCCACCATTGGATTTTCATGTTCAAATGAAAACGAAATTACAAAGTTTTGTTGCAACTCTTCCCAATTTGTAGTTCCTCTCCGGAGTTCCAATTTTGTATACCAATTCCATGGGATTCCTTCTAATGTATGACTAAAGTGATGTTTCCATTCCTCTTGTGGTACCAGTCTCGATCGATTTATGCATCTGTCTATAAGTTCTCAGGTTTGTCCAATTCCATCATACTTATCCTTATATTTCTTCTCTTGTTCTACATTGAATCTAATGTGCAGTAACTTATTTCATTGATACCAGTCATTGATATTTTGTTTGTGAGTACCCCACTAACGTGCAGATGTTTCTTTTAATGCAATATCTAAAACTAATAACCTATGAATTTCCAATACTTCTACCTCAAAATTTGTTAAAATTTATTCTAACTCATTCAAACCATAAAAACTTGGAGGTTATCTTACCTCTGTGCTAACCCATATTAGTGCGCATGTCATTCTTGCACATCTTACGGTACATATCTCATGTAAGCATTGTTTCCAATTCTCCAGTCCTATGTCATAATTTGAGGCACAAGAACTAATGCTTCTCCAACTAAGCATTCCATCTATTGTTGGGTTAATGTAATCTTCCTCATGTGTCGTAGTTTTTAATAACTGGTTTATCTCTTCTATGATGAAGTTATCTATCACAGGTTCAACATATATTCCTCCTTCTAAAGGATATAATGGTGCAATGACTCTATATTCTCCTGATTCAAAACTCATTTTCTTGGTCTTCAAATTGATGATATCCTGATTGTCAAATTCCCAATCTAATCCCAACAATGATGAATAAGGTGTAGTATTATCCACTATATCAATCACCTCAAATTGTTCCATAGTGCGCACACCATATAAATCCACGAGTATGCCCTTTAATCTACCAATTGGTATCACTCTATGTTGGTTTTTCAATTTCAACTGAATAGGTGAGTATCCCAATGTAGTTTCCCCCATACACTATGATGTCTTCTTCAGAAAAACATTTACTTCAGACCCCAAATCTAATACGTTGTCACCCATGTTAAAATATCCAATACTTTCATTCAATTTGAAATCCCTATTTTTTCTTGTCTTCCTATGAAAATGATTTACTTTCTTATGTTTGAGTTGTATCTCTTATCCATAATTGCATTTTTCTAACAAACCTTGTAACATATGTATAGATGATTTAGCATTCAATAACTTCAAGCAAGACCCCAAAAAGTTTCTTAGATTACTTACTTTTTCCGAAGACTGATATTTGTTGGTATCATCAAATGGATGAGGAATATCATATACTGGTACATCATCTCCTAGATTGTACTTGAAGTAGAAGCAATATTATCCTTCAAAAATTCTTTTATGGCCTGCTTGAATGTCTCCTTTTCTTTCTGTGCATCAAAATGTTGTTGAAGTGTTGTATTATTTCTAACCCATTGTTGTTGATCCTGATTCTACTTTTCTACATATACTCTTGTCTTGGTTTCATGTCTAGTAACTATATTGATCTTCTTCCCATTCTCTTCTCTAGTTTCCACAACAATCCATTGAACATTCTGATTGTTCTCATTCTTCTTTTCATGTATATTTATCAAAAGTTTCATACAATCTTCTATTGCACGATAGAACATGCATGTCACTAGTGTTTGTGGAAAATCCGTTGCATAATGTACAGGTTTCTAACAATTATGATAGGTTACCGATCCTCTACTGCCTCCAAATACTCTTCCTCCATGACCTCATCCTATGAATCCTCCTATTTTTCCTTGATTATCTACACGCAGTTTACTTGTTGGAACAGGGGCAGACCCAGGTTTCAATGCTTCAAAAACGCACCAACAAAACCCTAACTACTGGCCCTTTCGGCAACACCTGTGAAGCAAATGAAGTCTCACCCAAGGTAGAGGCAGGGGGGGTTGCAGGACTCAAGTGTCTACAACCTAGCTGAGACACAGATCTGTGATCACAATAATTAATAGAGAACTTAGCCAATAACATTCATTAGTCTTTAACCTCTATTCACATCGCAGGTTAGAACCCTAAATACAAAACAATGCAATATCAACCAAGATCCAAGCATATCTAGTCATTTAGCACATAGCATTAAAGTAGATCTAACATTCATTCACATCACAAATCACTAAGCATCAACGGATCTACCTATCATACATCAAAACAATGCACGAAGAAAATACATAAACAACATGAACACCATAGAACAAAGCACATCAACACATGATATACATGTTTCACCCCAGTGTGGGGCTACATCCAGCAACTCTTCTCTTATTTATTAGGCTCTTCCAATCTTCTTACATGCACCAAGACACAAAGCTAACTCTGCATAGGATAGGAGATCTGTGCACACCTTGACAGATTCTCCTTCCTTGATTTAGGTCACAGCATAAAGTCTTACACAATCTGCGCACAAAGCCTCTTACAATCACTTGCACTTAGCTCTGCAAGTCTTAACACACAGTATGAAAAAATCCAATTACAAATACTTGCACTAATCCACACACATCCACTACTGACGATGCTCCTACATTAGAAAGAATAGGATAAGGTTGCACATAGACAAGTGAGGTTGGATAAGGCAATGCAAGAAGTATAAAACAACATAATCAAAGTATACATGGAAGCAAATTCCCCATTGGAAGAGTAAGTAACAAAGATCACTGAATCTATTCAGGGATTTTGTGCAAAGATTTTTGACTTGGAATCTCACACTACACCAAATATACCACCACAAGAAAGAGAGGAAAGAGAGAAAACAACCATGACCACTATGGAGAGAATTAATAGTTTGGATGAATAATGTGTGAAGTTGTATGAAGAAAGAACGCAAGTATGGACTCATTTTTTGGAGAAGGTGGAGATAAAAAAATTATACTAGAGGTTATAGGTTGTGCAGGAAAAGGTGCAGAATATAAAAGACACAATGAGAACTTTTCCACCTCCTGAGTGAATAGCATCCATAGTGGAGAGTATACAACTACACCAAGAGATAAACCAAATCAGATTTGAAGAATAGACTCTTGCATAAAATATTGAACCACTATAGGATGAAGCGTTCAAGGTGACAAAATAACTTGCAACAAGGCAAGGCATGGTAAAACAAGTAGCATAAGATAGTGTATAAAATTTGAAGACCCATGCTACCACGAAGACAATAGATGAGATTTTGGCACAATAAGTACAAGCAAACGGGAAGATCGCAAATGTAAAATAATTTTTTTAGAAGCTCATTGTGACACTGAAGGGAGCACAATAGAAGGCCTTAGTGGCTCAGGATGAGAAACATGTGAGTTTTGGGGGCATACTGGGACAAGAATTTTTGGGACCAAATTTAGGAGATGTGGAATGTGCATAGAATAAGGAAAGGCAATTAGCACATTTTGGGGACCAACGCATGCAAAGGAAGGAAGATTGTTGAAGTCGTTAGGCATTTTGGGTCCATTGATACGGGCTAATCCTTAATGTAATGGTATAAATATGTAAGGTCTGGGATAGAAAAGTAATTAATAATGTAATGTAGTGAGAGCAAGTGGGAGAAAAAGTGTGATAGAGGAGAGTATATGTGTGAGATAAGTATTCATTGTATGCATGAATGTAAGAGTGAAGAGCGACACATAGAAGAATAGGAGAATGAAAAGGGAATAATGTATGATCCCAATGCACATATTTTGTAAGAGATGATTATGAATAATATAATAAGTTGACCATTATGGACATAGCCCATCTTGGGTGAACCATGTTAAATCCTAGTGTATCTGTGTTATGATGTGTTTATTGTTTTGTTTATTGGCATATAATGTATGGTTGATATTAATATGTTCTATGTTCTGATGATTATGCACAAATGATATAACGTGTAATGAAAAAATGCTAAGTGTAATGGTTATGATGAATGCCTCCCATGCCTTCATGACTACAGAATCTTGGTTCTTGCAGTCCCCATAGATACCTCAGTGAGAATTCACCTTCTTGTGCATGATGTTGAAAGGGCTGATATCTTAGGTTTTTGTTGGCGAATTAATGTTGAATCTTGGGTTTTCCCTCTATGTGCCAACACTTGTTCACATTTATTAAATAGGCCTTATTAACTAATCTCAGTCTTTATTACATGGAAAATATATTTTTCTATCTATGTGAGGGATTAGGGAAGTTATGTCCCTAAAAATATAATAAAAGTTTCATTGGGATAGTATTCCATATTGGATCATGGAAAATTGGGTCATTTGTAAGGTGAGGAAAATTGAGAAAATTTGTTCTCACCAAGAATGGAAATTGAGGTATAATGATAGAATTAGGCTTTCTAGAAAATGTACTTTCCATCCCACTATACACCACATTCATATTCATAGGATTCCCCCCAATGATTTTTTTACCACTATTAACATGACCTTGTCTCATTTGATATCCAACACTTTTATTAAAAATCACACTAAAAATATGCTCAATATTAGGCACAAATGTACTTCCAACAAGGATATTGGAAACATTATTAAACATGCTTCCTATAGCAAATTTGGATCTAGGGTAATTCTTTCTCCCAATACAAATCCATAACCAATATCCCTATCTAATTTTCAAATACTAGGACAAACTAAAGATCATATATTCATTATTACATATAGCATCCCCATTGAAGTGCTTCCACCACCTTGGGAAATGTTAATATAAGGGTGACTTCCTCCAAAAAACACAACCATAGGAACATAGACCCCCATAGTAGAAAACACTAAACCTAGTGGGACTCTCACACCATGTCCTTGATAAACCAACAACATTTCCATCCCAAATGGAAGATTTTACAACAAAATAGTTAGATATCTCAAAATAAATTCACCCACATATAGTATAACATGACCTTGAGAACTAGATAAAGGAGGATTAAAATTTATCATAGGAGAATTGTCAATGATATCTGTCTCTAGTTAAAATTTGCTCCAAGTAGGATCAAATTGATTGCCTCCATGCCATGCAACTTTATCGTATAACCCTTAAATTAAAGGTTCTTCAAGATATTTTTCATATGATTTTCAATAATATGAGTATTTAATGTAGCCTACACTTCATTCTCTAAATCACTTGAATGGAAATCTCAACTTTATAGTCGATGCCTTACTGAATTTGGTTATGTAATCTCAGTTGGAATACCTTATTCCCTTCAATATTGATGGATAAATGAGTTCACCACCTTCACACAATTATAAATAAATGAAGAAGAATAAATTTCAAGAAATTAAAGTAGTAGGTCCAACTATGTATGACACCAATCAACACCTACTACAAGAACCCCTAAATTTAATCCACAAGAAAACACATCCTTCCAAAAATAAAGAACTCAAAGATGATCAATCCTTGAACATTTATTAGTGAAGATCCAAAAAAAGATCCTTCCAAAAATCATCCCCAGGGTCAAGGTACTCAATAACAACCAATGAAGGTGGAAGTAGTTATAGTAACCTTCTTTGAAATAATCACCCATTGTCCAATATTCCTCCTAAAGATGGAAAAACCCAAAGGAATCCAAAACTAAGATCTACTATCCATCTCATGGACCATAAGCAATTCCCACATGTAGTCACCTATGAGAAACCAAAGAATGGAAATTAAGATTACCAAATAATAATTAGTAGTTGGGTATAATGGTGATGGTTTAATCTTCTTCATTGGGGAGGGACATGCAAGACATTTTCATGTGTCCAAAAATCTAGAAAAAAAGGCATCACTCTAAGTAACATGAAAACTACTCTAAAATATATTATTATGCATCCATCCACCAACCCCAAGTACAAGGGGTATTTCAGCACTTTAATTTTCTTGAACTAGGGCTTGATACCTATGTTAGAGGAACTTTCCGACAAATATCTCTTTCTACAATTATACTTTTCACTCTTTATTAAATTCTTAGTTTTGTTTTGGTGACCTTAGAGAAAATACTCTGAAAACCTACACCAAGGCCCTATCACCTAGACTATTATTGGTTTTCTACAAATGTAATGTAAGTATATTCAATTTTAAATTTATGTTTCTTAAGGTATTGTTATTGCGCAATTTGTACTTTCCCAAAGCCAAAGGAAAGTGGACACTAAATTGGTGAAACAAGGAGGTTGTCCTATCACTGTCACCATAATAAGACACCTCTTTCTATTTAGGAGTAGTACCCCAGGGAAGATGTCCCCAGTGACCTGGGGGTTTGAAAAGGCTAATGAAAAAGTATCAAGAAATTCCCACCCCTCTCACAGGTCACTCTAATCAAAAGTTCCAAGGGTTTTAAAGAGATGAAGCAAAGTGATATTTAAATGTACCTGCCCAAAACAAAGAAACAAGAAAAATACTATTTGCAAGTACCATATGATGTTAGTGCTTCATAAAACCATAGACTTTTGATAAAAGAACAAGAAAATATAAAAGTTGAAGCAACATAAGTATTTATAAAAACAATATACATATAGCAATAGCTTCACATTATGCCTCAATAAAGCTTCAAAAGTGACCATAAATGATAACATAAACTTGACAAAGTGATAGTAATTGTCAGAAGCAATGATGGCAATGTATAATCAGCTTTAAAACTTGCTTCTAACATGAATTTTCTGTTGTTATAAATGGTTGTAGAAATATTTTTCAACAACAACAAATTAGTTAGTAGGTTAGTCTAATCTAAATTTATAAATATTTAGTGAAGGGCTTAAGGTAGATGGTTTAAGAGTTGTTTTAGTCAATCAATCACTTGCAAGGTATGAACCAGTGCCTTTTAGGATAAATGAAGTCAATGTTGTAGCAAGAATTCTTAGAGGGAAAAATCAAATGATAATAAATGAGCTAAAGGAAAAGGGAAGATGATTGAGGTGTTAGTAACCTAAGGCCTCAATATCTAAAGTGCTAGAAGGAAAACATGATAGGAAGTAGGTAACCCTAGGCCCTAGTGATTTCCTTCTTCTTTAGATCAAACTTGAAATAAATTTATAAATTTTGATGAAGAAATGATACTAGGGTGCTAGTAAGGTAGGGATCTAGTATATCCTTCATGGGAGGTGTTCTCTAGAAAAATCAAGTAGGTGAAGAGTTATAAAGAAAAGGACAATAACATGTGCTTTTATCCTAGGGTTTCACACTAACAATTTCATAATCTTTGAATTGAACAAGTAAATGCACCATAACCATTCAAAATAAAGACAGTTTGCAGATTTCTACTTACTTCATCAAGAATAATATAGCCACAAACCCTAGTTGAAGAATTTTCACCATGAAAATGAAAAAAAACACCAAAATAAGCCTCTTCCAAGAGTTGCACACCACTTTATTTCAGCTAATAAGCCTTAAAAGAGGCTAAATTTCAGACCTCACACTTGTGTGAGTGAAAGATGATCAAAAAATGAGAGTCTTAAATCTCTATTTATACAATACAAGAGACCTTTAATTACATTTTAGGTCAAAAAAATAATGGAATGAAACTTGATGAAGTTTTGAGACTCAAGAATGCAAAATGGAAGAAGAAAAATATAAAAATAATTTGTAACTCTACACTTTTTCATTCAAGCAACTTAATGCAAATGTCACGGACACTTTGAAATAAAATACTAGAAGAGATATATATTTTTATATTAATGCAATTTACATATATTTTAGAACTCTTAATTGTATAATTTAATGATAACAACTCAAAATACAATTTTAGAAATTCACTCAACTAAATGACCAAAACTATTTTTATTTTTTTTTTGTAATTTTGGTTAGTGGAATTTAAAACTATAAAATGTAATGAAAAGTAATATACCTAATGTAATGAAAACTAATACAACTAATATAGTTCTCTAAACATAGAGTATTTCCCTAAAATATCTAGGAATACCATAAAAAAAAATCGATCCAGAATTATGCTAAGGTGTGAATTTTCAACTCCTATAGGCATGTGTGTGAGCTACAAAAGATAAACTAGCATTACACAACGTAATGTGCATGTTCTATAAAATGATGATTATGATTAGCATCCACTAAGACCAAATTGGTCCATCGGACCTTAAGAGGGTAACTGATTACTTGCGATTCTTTAGAATTTGTTTTCTATGCTCGTAAAGAATTAAGAAAATCTTTCCAAGATCACCATAGTTTTGTTGAGTTAAGAGGTTAGGAAAGTTGGTACTGTGACAAATATTTTCAAAATGAGATCTAATCTGGGTATAGGCTGGACAATCTAATAGAAAGTGTTTTTCATCTTCAACCTTCTTAGTGTCACAAAGGTGACACACTCTTTCATCCCATGGCGTTTTAGGAATTGCCCAACGCCCAGTTTCACTATGGAGCTTGTGAGAATTTGTTCTTATCTTAGCAATGCTTATTTGTTTTTTTACACTCATCAAAACATATAGATAATTTTGATCTTCTAGATTATAGTTTATTACATCCTTATAATACCTTAACTTTTTTTTTTCCTCTAACTCCTTATCACACCACATTTTCTCCTTAAATTTTGATTTGATGATATTTTTAATAGTATCTTTATTATGCAAAATGGTGTCTTCCATGATTTCCCAATAGTTTATCCAAGACTAGGAATCTTTGTGCCATCCTCGCTTGAGTTGATGGTGGTTACGACTCGATTTTGAAGCAATTTTAGGAATCCTATTGTCTTCCATGTTGTTTAAATTGCTCTTGTACATTAGGTATCTAGCCATAGTCATTCTCACAATAGGGGAGATGCTTGTTTCTAAGAGGAGGATGGGATAGGGTGTATTTCCTTTAATTTTGAGATTATATGTTATAAAATTCTTTTGTATTTGTTCTATCTTTCTCCAGGATTCACGAGAGATACTACAACCCCAAAATTCACATCCATAAAGAATAGCAGGTGTAACGAGAGTCTCAAAGAGGAATTTATTCTTATCCCAAATCCAAAGATCGACTTAATTACAATTGTTTTCAAGCCCATAAAAGAAACTCGTGTCCACAATTTAAAGATTGTGACTATCGATACTAAGGGTCATGTGCATTTCCTGAGTGAAGGGGAAAAAAGAAGGCCTAAGAAAACCAAAAATTTCCTACCACAAATTCTATTGAGACAACAACTATCACCAAGAATTAGATCTAAATTATAAGCCTACAAAGAACAAATAAATCAACCGAAAAATGAGAAACTCCAAGAATATGTCTAGGGATTTTTTCCTATTTCTAGATAATGAATTCCCTAGAGAGAGGTTGGGATCTCACCATAGATAGATAATATAACACTAACTTTATTTCCTTAATCTAATTTATTATGATATAAAATGAAATAAAGAAGGAAAATGGACACCCCTTTTTAATGATGGTTGACACTTGATCCAAGTGCAGAATTCTAATCTCAACATTCTTCAACTTTGATGTCCCTTGTACATTTGCACTCAATCAAACATATTCAACCTTACCTACTTCAAATATACATTTCTGGCAATTGTAAAATGCTAAATCTATATAACTCTTAAGTTTTGTAATTTTCATGCAACTCCTAGATCCAAAATAATGATGTATAAAAACAATCAAATGATTGTTTTTTTTGGGAGAAGGTATATATATAATAAATTGTGTGTACAACAATATTAGTACATGATCTTGTCGCAACACCTCCATCACTAAGATCTATGTCCCTCCATATTCAACCATGTGGATGTAACTCATACTTAATAAACTATTCTTGATCTATCACTATGGTGATTGCATTAATGGTGATCTAATATTTTAACATCCCCATTTTCAAACCCCAAACTAGCGATATTTATTGTAAATGAAGTATGTGGCCAAGAGCTAAGTGATGTATATTGTAAATGTGATGTATGGCCAAGAGACAATATCTAAACGATGTAAATTGAAATATAATAATGAAATGTATCACCAAATATAGATGGAAATGGACAGATATTGGGGGCTAAGTATCCACAAGAGAGGGAAGGGGTCAAAGGGGGAGAATCACCCATGCCTATTAAACCAAAACCCATTTCTCATTTCCTTCAAAATTATCCTTGACATGAACCTTCCATTAGTTGTTGAGTGTTCTAGAGCCCAACCATTGAATTCATCTAAGAGGCTTGGTGTGAGAATCACTTCTCATATTTATTGAGAGCATGGGGGTTGAGTACAATTATCTTGGGGAAGAGTGCAAGTCAAGAAACAAATAGAAGGAGAGGAAAATCGCATGGGTAGGAGACCAGAATTATGCATTCACGTCTTTCATAGAGAGTTTCTTTTACATGGAGTTTTTTGGCTAGCAATGGAGTTTTGAGTGTGGGAGTTTATAGGAAACTATTGTGGAGATGTTTGGTTGTTGTTTGGATCTGTAATTTCATGGAGAAAGAGGTTGTGTCCCTGGGAATGACAAGTTGTTCTAAATTCATCCAAGAAGCATGGTATTTGGCTGATGAGCAAATTTTTGTTGCAGCTATAGAAATTCTAAAGTCCGATAAAGTATAATTATTTACCATCCTTTGTTGGAATCCCTAGAGGGGAGTGGAAATGCCTAAGGGACTATGAGCAGTGAAGGGGGATTTCATCCCTTGGGTTTTGCATGTTGAGGATAAGTGTGCTAGTGGAATGGAATAAGATGAGAGTTTAATTGCTGAAAGGGGGGACATTAGCTAGCTTTAGGGACCACCGTCTCTTGTGGATTCGTAGCCCCAACTCAAGGGTGTCTTTCTATTGAGAACTGGAACAACAAGGCTATAACTGGGAGGAATGTTTGTCCTCTATAGCGGGTTGTACAATTTTATAAGCTAAGTGTTCTTATTTGTTGTATTGATGTGTTAAATGTTGATATATAATTGTTGTGCATTTTACTTAGAGTTATATTTGGTTAATGTTTCTTACCATGAGAAGAAAGTTGAATTCATGTCTCTATTTTATGGTTGAATGTTGTTGTATGTATTTAGTTGTTTCTATGCATAATAAGAGTAAATATATCTATTTTTTATTGGTGTATGTACAATTGAATGAAGTTGAATTTCATGATGTGTGTTGGTTTCGCATTTAGATTTAGTATGAGGAAATTTAGTGAGTGGTTTTAGCAATGATGTGACCTAGCTAGGGGTTGGGTATGTTACAAAGTGGTATCATAGCTATTGATTCAATACTATACCCATATGGGCCAAGAACCGATGCGAATTTGGGTAAAATTCACTGCTACATATTTCACTCTGGAGAAATTGGGGAAAACAAGAGAAAATCATAGTCAAATCCCAAAATTCGTGGTCAAGATTCATGTTAGAATGAACTCAAATTATTTAAGAGAATTTAATGAACGTAATCTATTAGTTACAGAGCTGAATTTGACTTGGAATGGTTGAATTTCAAGTTTTAATGGTTGTTGTAGAGTTATAGGCAGTTTGGTGAAAACAATTGATATCTATTTTGATATTGATATTGACGACTGAGATTTGTCATCATAAATTTAAAAATCCATAAGGTTCAACCATTTTGAAAGGTTCATCAAATCAATGGCTAGGATTCATTTTGAGGATTTTTGAAATGGATCAAATCGACAACCTATGTTCATTTCGACAGTTGAGGAGATGGAACAAAATTGATGGTCAAGATCATCTTAAGTAAGAGATCAATGACCCAAATTCATATAGAATTTGATAAAAAATAAATCTAAGTGTTGAAGTTCCCCAACCAAATTCGTCAATGGTCCATGGTCAAATCGGTGAGATTTGTGGAGAGTTTTAAGTTTGCCAAAAAAAATCATTGATGGCCAATGGTTGAATCGGTGAGTTTGGAGAAGAGTTGAGTTCAGTGAAAATAATTCTCTAATCATTGATGGCTAACGAATCGGGGATCGACATATTTTGGACAAATTTTCTAAGTGTCAAAGTTTACCAATGAAACTTGTTGATGGCCGACAAATCGAGGATCGATAGGATTTGACGAAATTTTCATGCATCTAGAGATGATATTCAATATTTGATGGATGAAGAATCGAGGATAAAAAAAATTCGACAAAGGTTTCATGCATCTAAGGGGATTGTTGATTTTCGATAACCAACAAATTGAGGATTGATGGATTGTGATGACAGTTTTCATTTGTACAAGATAAGTGGTCGATCGTCGATGAAGGAAAATGGGATGATGAAATCATCATCCAAATTTCATGCCACATCAACATCCACATGCCATGCCACATCATTATCCATGTGTCATTCCACATCACTCAAGTTGACACCCAAAGATGATGTTTCATTCGAAGTCAGCATCCACAAGTCATGCCACTTCAACCGAGAAGTGGTCGATGGATGATGGTTAGGTTGATCGATTTGGGGAAGTGTTTTCGAGAGTCATCCAATATCGTCAATCGTCGATGCCCTGATGGTTGGGAATCGTCTGAATTATTTGGTATTTTCATTTTCCAATGAAGATCATTGATGGTGGATGGTCGAATTGGTCGATTTAGAGTTTTGTTGTGAATCAGTTGTCGAGGAGTTGGGCCGATTTTTGAAAACTCAACAAGAAATGTGTGTCTAATTTATTTTTCCCTTAAATAAATTGGACAATAAATATTAATCTACTATCTCATAATTACTTGAAAATAGTTAACTGAAATGGAAAATCAATTATTTATAGGAAATTCGAGTTCAAAGGTTGGCTGGTGGGACATCCAAGTCTAATTAGTTGTAACTAAGTGATTCGAAGTTGTAATAGAGTTGGAGGTGTATTTATGTGAGTTGTGAAGTAGTTTAACTCAGTTAAGTGAGTTAAGCTCAGTTGTACTAGTTGTAACTAAACTTACACTAGTGAGAGATAAGTGAATTACTTATTAATTAATTCACAATCAGTGATCTCACATGCAACTGAAGATTTACCACTGTTAACTACATGCATATCAGATCCTATGGAGACCCAGTTGAGATAACAGGTGAAAGGGACAGGTTGACTATCAGTTGTGACTTTAGTTGGTGCATTCATGAAACCACACACACATTGGATGTGCCAATAAGGAATGCATATCCTAGGAAGAGGAATTCATTCATTGAAGGGTTTTCCATTAGCAAGGATTGCACAGAGGAGGTAGGTTGTATGGAGGCACTAAATTGGCACATGCATTTGCCAATTTTTGTATGACAGTATGAGACGATTGTATATTGTACTGAGAGCTCTTGGATTAGAGTTTTGTATGATATTGTTTCATGATCCATGATATAAACATAATATATGATAGTGGGGTTTTTATCTTTATGCTTTCCCAGTAAAAACATTTGTGTTATGTGTGATTGATCTTTCTTCTTGATATTGCAATTGGCGATCATGTTTTAAATTCTGCAAGAATTTTGTAGAAGCGATTATGTATTTAACAGTGGCCTATAATTGTTAGATCAGGAGAATATAGACAATACATAATTTGTATTGAAATTTCTACATGGTATTAGAGCGCAGAAGATTGCAGAAGCTAAGTTTGTGATTAGATAGAATTCGAATTTGTAGAACGACTTTCTTGGTGATACAGCTGATTCAAGATAGAAATGGATTTCAATGGCTTGAGGTTAGAGTATGCATTCAAGGGTAGCTCAAACTATATTTATTGGAAGGATGGGATGGAGGCAGTACTCGAAGACAATGGCTTGAAGGAATTCATTGACAAGGATGTTCCTACGCCACATGCTGTAAATCTTGATGCATAGCAAAAGAAAGTGGAAAAGGAGAGGAGTATCTTGTTGGAGGGAGTACAAGACCACATTGTTTCAAGCATCCATAGGAAATTAACACCATATGCAATGTGGAAGACTTTGATGGATCTAATCGAAAAAAACAACGACCATAGGAAATTGGCGCTCAAAGATAAACTCAAGAAGATCAAGATGGAGAAGGGTGATTCCATTCCAAAATATCTCATGAAGTTTGTCCAATGTCGGGATGAGCTGGGGGAATGTGGGAATAACAGTCTCTGATGATGATTTGGTGAGCTTGTCTCTCCTAAGACTTCCCAAGAGTTGGCATAGTTATCAAGACTATGTCAATGGAAGGGAAAAATTGCTAGATTGGGAATGACTATGGTCAAATTTGGTGCAGGAGGAGTTCAGGCAGAACACCATAGATGGATCTTCATCAAAGAATATTGATGAAGAGGATTTTTATTTAGCTTCCAATGAAAGGAAAGGTAAGGTAAATAGATTCCATTCAAAATCCGAGTCTAAAGGAAAGAAGATGGATTTGTTCAAAGTGAAGTGTTTTCACTGTCACGAACATGGGCATCTCGCTACTAACTGTTTAAATAATGTAACTGCAAAGAGTATTCTTATTATTATTGTTATTTTTTTCATAGGATTAATCCCCATTGTGGATTAATCATGTTGGTAATTGTATTAGGACCAAATCCCCTTTTGCGGATTGGTCATCGGACAATTGTAATAGGAATAATAAGAAGTCGCCCCCTGCAGTTATTATTGAGACCTAGAATTAAATTAAAGGTGGGTTTACCCACCCAGAGTGAGAGGTCGGCCCTGCCAGTGAAACCCTTTCACACGTTCCAGTCTTGTATATATAGGGAGGCTAGCGCCTCACTTTATCACACAACTCACTTGCTCATTCTCTTATGAGGCAAGCTGCAATTACCAGTTGGAGAGAGGGAGAAGAGTGGCACATATTTTGGAGAGGACTATCTTTATTGGTTTGATTTATCTCTTGAACATTGTATTGGCAATTTATGATAAGGAAGTTTTTGCTAGGTTTTCTTCCCCTAGAGGGTTTCCTAGGATAAATGTTGTGTCTCTTGTGAATGTGTATTTCTCAGTGATATTTTTCTTATGTTGTTCTTATCTATTGAAATGCAAAGAACTATAATAATGGCATAGACATTAACATGGTATCAGAGCCAACCTGAAGGAAGCATATTTCGCAAGAGGAAAAACGTCACTGTTACCATACCCAAAAATTAGGGTTTTGCAAAAGTGAATATTTTCAGCTCCCTAACCACCTAGAAAGTTGTGCCCTCCCCCAAGGATCATTTTGGCACTTAGAGAACACCTTTTTAGTGGTTGGATCTCCCAGAAAGTGAAACCCTAGTTTCACAAAAGTACCAGAAGTACCAAGAAACCAGTACCAGAAGTACCAGAAGTACCAGAAGCACCAGTCTAGAAATCCACTGATCAGATTTGACGTGGTAAAATTTGAATTTTCTTAGATCCAAGTACACCATGCTACTCGACTCAGCCAAGCACACCTCCTGGTAAGGTCAAAAATTGATTTTAAGCATTTTCATTTTTTGTTCATTTTCGTAGCCTCAAGTACAAGATGTATGCAAGTACAAAGCTTGTTGAGAAACTAGAAGGCATAGACAACTTCCATGCCTGGAAGTATAGGATCAGTCTAATCCTTGAAGAGAATGACCTAGCAAAATTTATCAAAGAAGAAGTGGAGGAACCTGAAGATGTCGTAGAGAAAGAGAAGCATCGGAAGGACTCAATCAGGGCTCAAAGAATCATTGCAGATTCAATCAAAGACCACCTGATCCCGTATGTATCTTCTAAGAAAACTCTGAAGGAGATGTTTGACGCTCTAAGCAAACTTTATGAAGGAAAGAACATCAATCGAAATATGAATCTAAGATCTCAATTGAAGAATACCAAGATGCAGAAAGGAGAAATGATTCAAGAATATTTCTCCCGAATCTCAGAAATAAAAGAACAGTTAAAAGAGATTGGAGACACCATCGATGAAGATGAATTCATAATAACAACCCTAAATGGTCTCACAAGACCTTGGCATGCTTTCATCTAGTCGGTATGTGGCAGAAAGGAGAAACTATAGTTTGAGAGCCTATGGGAAGAATGCATCCAAGAAGAGACAAGGGTAGCCAACCATGAAGCACTACTAGAAAGGGATGATGATCAAGCCCTAGCTACTCATACAAAAGGAGGAAGGAAGAAACCCTACTTCAAAATGGAAACTCATAGAGAACCTCAACCATCAAACAAATTCAACAACCAAGAATCTCAT
>ML790926.1:197094-226770 GCA_009831015.1 Picea engelmannii | reverse complement strand
AATTATATCCTTTAATTAATTAATAACTCACTTAATTAATATCATTAAATCATCTTTGTTTAATTAATACCTTGTTAACACAATTAATCCCCTAATTAGTTTTACTTTATAATTTCTTAAACATTTATCCAACTAGGGTCGTTACAAGACCTGAAGCAGTTCGGGTACGGGTCTTTGTTAGTGTCTTTCTTCCTTGAGAGGGTTCCCTTGCTGAGGCTGCAGGTTGAGTGGGATTTATCGGCTCCAACAGATCCAAGAATGCTAAGGTGGTGTCAGCTGATGGCCCGGCATGTGGCTGTACCAATTATCAAATATAATGATACCTTCTTCGACTGGTTGCGACCACAGATGTTGATGGTTGATGATTATGCTTATGTCGGGTTAGATTTCCAAGGAGATCCAGACTTGGTCCTACTCGAGGGAACTCAGTGGGGGAACTTGGTAAGAAGTACACATTTTTATTTTTAAATGTTTTTGTGAATTTTATCATATGCAAATGGTTTTTAAATGTTCATCCAAGGTCTAAATACAAAATTATTTTTTGATGACACAGACGTGGGACCTTACCAACCTCCTGGTACTTCTCCTATTCATAAACGAGGAGAGGTGGTGCCAGTGCCACGATGGGACGTCGAAGATTATGAAGCGGTGGAACAAAACCTAGAGGGTTTGACAGCAGACATTCCATACATGCCCCTTGGAGAGGTTCCACGACGTTATCAGCATCATACAGTAGGAGTGTCAAAGTCCATTGAACGACTTCTTCATAGGGTTACCCGGGCAGTCGTGTGTTACCGTGAACGTCATCCATGACGTCATTTTGTGGAAGCTATGAGCTTCAGATTTTGAAATTTTGGTCCTCGGACAAAACTTTTTTGTAAAAACTCTTTTGATCGTTATATATACATACAGCTTCTACCAGTTTATCTTGTGTTGTGTGAAAATTGATGTGATTGATTTATAAATGATCCAAATGTCTGTCTAATACATAGTTGGCCAATGCATCAGTTAATGTATTTAGACATCTAGGAATATGTTGATATTCAATATAATCAAAATAACGTTCCAAGAGGCGAATTCGCAAAAACACCCGTAACAATGTAGGACTTCGAATAGTATAGACATTACTTAACTGTAGTACTACAAGCTGTGAATCGAGTCGCACAACCAAATGACAGATTCTGAGCGAGATAGCATCAATCAACAATTCGATAACGGTGCTATACTCTGCAATATTGTTGGTCGCACGGCCGAGACACACACCTCATAAGGAGACAAGTTCCTTTGTAGGGGCGTAAATTGCCCATGCAGCGGAAGCAAGGTTCTGATTACTAAATCTAGCACCATCAGCGAAGCCGATGTAAGGTAGCGAAGACTCCGACATATGGAAATAAAACACAACGTCACATAAGGGCAGAGACCAGATAACAACAAAATCAAGCTACAGTAACAAACAAGAAGTATGATACAATAAAAATACAGGTACTCGTGCACAGGTGATCTTATGCATAGTATTTCTTCAAGTACAACCCATTTCTAGGTTCACTCAAAGGGATACCATCGTAATCTACTAACTCATAAGCCCCTTTTTCCAAAACTCGTCTAACGATATAAGGACATCGCCACATGGCTTCGAATTTTCCATCTCCTAACATATCTCGAGCTTGTTCATAGAGGAGAACAAGATCTCCTTCGGAGAAAATGCGAGGCTTGACATGTTTGTCGTATTGGGCCTTGACACATTTTTTCTGGGTTTCTATGACTAGTGTAGCATTGCGTCGAGTTTCGTCTAATCGCATCAGATACAATAGACATTCTTCCTCAGCATAAGTGTTTGGTAGGAGTTCAACAACTAGTTTTAAAGAGGGTATCTCGCATTCAATCGGGAGAATGGATTCCAAACCATATAGTAACCATAAAGGTGTAAACCCAGTAGAGAACTTGACAGATGTCTGGTAAGCCCACAATGCCGAAAAAAACACTGTGTCCCAACTTGTTTTGTGAATCCCTATCATTCGTCAGAGCATAGTTATGAGAACTTTGTTAATTGCTTCGACTTGGCCGTTGGCTTGTGGGTAATAGGGCGTTGAGTTTTCATGGCGAAGACCCAACTTTTCAGTAAGTTCGAACATCATGAAGTTTCTAAAGTGGCTACCTTGATCAGTGACAATAGCCTGGGGAACACCAAAATGAGCTATGATGTGATTAAAAATGAATAATGTTGCGATATTTCCAGTGTTGTCAAATGTCGGCCCCCCGGCCGAGTGGGGGTGACATGTCATGAAATAGATGCCCCATTTCGCAAAGGGACCAATAGAGACCACAGGGTGAAGAGGAGCGGGATGGGACCGTATCTTGTGATTATAGGTCTGGAAAGCATGGCATTTTTGAAGGACGATTATGCAGTCGTTAAATAAAGAAGGCCAAAAATACCCTGCTCATAAGATCTTCTGGGTAGTAGCATACCCAGACATATGACCACCACAGGCTCCAGAATGGAAATCATTCAGATATTTCTCAGCTTCATCAAACGTTAGGCAGCGTCAAAAAACTGAGTCAATCCCTCGATGATAAAGAGTATCCCTGAGGATAATATATTTACGGGCTTGGTAGCGTATTCGACGTTAGTCATTACTAGACAAAGTTGGTCGAAAAGGCTGAGTTTGGAGATATATGATGATATTGCCATACCAAATATCATCAGAACTGATGAGGAAAAGGGACTCATCAGGTAATGAATCAGCTGCTACATTTTCCATTTCAGAAAAGGAAAGTCGCATATCAACTCAGCAAACACTAAGGACTTCTTGGACTTGGCGCATTCGAATTCCAAGTCAAACTCCTGGAGTATCACAATCCATTTGGAGTATTTTCCCCCTAGCAATTGACGTGTGAGAATAAGTTGCATAGGGTTGCAGTTAGAAATCACTGTAGTCTTGCGAGAGAGGATATAGTGTCGAAAGCGTTGGATGGCTTGGACAGCTGCCAAGGCCAGTTTTTCGACATGTAAATAATTGATTTCGGTAGGCTTTAGACTTCGACTCAAGTAATAGATAACATGTTCATCGTTAGCATCGTCCTCTTGGACGAAAACCATACCAATGGTGTAATCCGAGGCTACAAGGTAAAGGAAATAATCGCGACTGTAATCGGGGGGAAAAAGAAGTGGAGCACGTGTTAGGGACAATTTCAAAGCTTCGAAAGTGTTGTTTGCGATGGTATCCCATACGAACTTAGACCCCTTTTTGAGGATCCGTGTAAATCCATGAGTTATCTCGGCATAATTTGGGATAAAACGACGAATAAAGTTTGCTTTACCCTGCAAACTTTGTAACTGGCGAAGTGTAGAAGGAGTAGGGAGATTAAGGATTGCCTCAACCTTTAAAGGATCAACCCTGATCCCTTGACGTGAAACAATAAAGCCTAGAAGTCGGCTGGATTCCACGTAGAAAACACACTTATGAGGATTCAAACATATACGGTAAAATCAACAGCGAACGAAAATGGCTCAGAGGTGGGTTGGTTGATCGACTCGGTGCATTGAGTGAGCGGGTGAATCGTCCAGATATGGTTGCACGATGTGCTTGATATCATGGAAAGCATAAGACATAGCGCGTTGAAAAGTTGCACCAGCATTCTTGAGACCAAAGGGGAGTTTTCGATAGGCAAAAGTACCCCAAGGACAAATAAAAGTAGTCTTATGTTGATCCTCGGGAACAATGTTGATTTGATTATACCCAGAGAAACCATCCATCAAAGAGAAGATTTCACTGCCAGCACAAACATCGACAATCTGATCGACGAAGGGGGTAGGAAAGTTGTCTTTGGTACAATCTTTGTTGATATCCCTATAATCAACACATACACAAATTGTGCCTTGTTTCTTGTCGATCGGGACAAGATTGGAAACCCAGTCAGTGAGGGAGACTGGGTATATAAAGCCGACTTTGAGAAGTTTCTCGACTTCGAGCTTGATAGTAGACGCTTTACGTGGGTGAACTGGACGAAGGTGCTGCCTGATGGGTTTAGTGTCGGCGTATGTCTTGATCGCATGTATCACAATGTCAGGGTTGATACACGACATTTCTTCGTATCTCTGGGAGAAGATGTCATGAAATTCTTTGAAAAGGGACATGTAGGTGACGATTTCGTCAGGGGAATACGAAGCTCCAATATGGACATTTTCGACAATTCCAGGTTTGATGGATATGTCAAGGGGAATAGTGGGCGAGATATTTCTTAAGGTCCCTTCGGAAAAAACATCATGTGTGGACTCAGGAATGGTTGAGATGATGACAATGGTCGACGGGGTTGAGATCCGTTGGTAGTTCTCAATGGTATGTTGCTCCAGAAAGAGGATGGAATGATGATGTCCATCATCCCAAGGGGTGTCCTCCATGACAGACATGATCATCTCGTCGGTGGGAAAAATGACATGGAAGGGATCTAGAGATAACTTACCAAGAGAGGGGGTAGAAGGGGTTGCCGATTGAATGCCCTGATAGGCAGATTCGACTGGACTTAACGACATTGCGTCACCGTAATGAAGATGATCTCCAGGATCAGGTACCATCCATGGGTCGTGAGATGCAGGAATGTCATGAATCGAGGTAGATATCATGTTGATTGAAGCAATAGACGAGCATGGAACATCGGGTGGTGGAATGGGGAAAGTACCCATTAACGAAGAATCTTTGATTAGGCCTACATCGATGTTCTCATAACCCGGTGGGATTTTAGCGATGAACGGTACATTGCCAGTACGTGTATTGGAGTTAAATAAGGCTAATTTGTTGACGGTGACTACCTTCCCTTGATGTGGGAAATGTACCAAACGGAAAAGGGTCGACACAACTGCATGCCTGGAATCAATCCAGCTGCGGTCAAGAAGAAGATTGTAATCAAGGGGAGCGTTAAAGACTTCCACTTCGACTTGGACTGTTTTGCCTTCTAACGTGATGGGTAACAAAGGAAGGACACCGTAGGGCTTAAAACCAGAGCCATTGAAGGCTTTGAGAGTGTTCTAGGATTCATTCAAAGAGGGAGAGCCAATGGATTTCAAACAAGTAAGAGACATGACACACGTCAAGGCACCCTCGTCGATAACAGTTCGACAAATGTTTTTGTCAGAGACAATCACTTGGATCTGGAACGTGAGTTGAGGGGGTAACCGTGGAATGTGATCTTCCAAGTCAAAAATTATTAAATTTGTGTCTGTTGGGTCGATTCCACCGATAGGTTTCAACAGTGCCTTCTTTTGTGTGGGACAACTTTGAAGGACTTCGAGGGCTGACATCGCAGAAGGTGCTTGGGGAAGATCTTCAACAATGTTGTAGTTCTAGGCAGCACGAGCATGAGGATTGAAAGACGATTTCCGAATGATGCCCTTTGGGGGGGGTCAAAGAACTGTGTCAAGGCTCGGTCATTCGAGATGAAGAGGACCATTGGGAGGTGGAGTCACGAGAGAGGGTTGTACCAATGAAGGAGGTAGGTCATCAACCTTCTCTTTAGAGTGAGAATAATCTTTGGCTCGAGTGGTGAGTGCAATGTCGTTCTACTTTGATCGCCAGTACACATCAATACATAGGATGTAGTAGAACATGAGGGTTGGTCATGAATGACCAACTGAGCCTGTTGTTGAGATGGGAAGGGTTGGGACAAAATGGCCGAAGTAGGTGGTTTTGGGGCTCCTTGAAGGAACTTAGTGACCTCGACACGTCGTGGACAATCCTTCGTGTAGTGATCATCACCACAGATAAGACAAGCGTATCGAGGTTTGTGCTTATCCCTATCGTCAACAGGTGGAGTTTTGGTTCGCTCTACTTGAGAACTATTTTTGTCCTCCTTATTCTTACCCCTTCCCTTTTTGGATTTGTTTTTACCGACTGGGGTAGATTGAACTACATTTACCTCAGAAGTCTTGTCAGTGGGAGGGGCAGGAGACGGAGCATTTTGAACATTATAAGAAGTAGGTTTGGGGTTGGTGCTTGAGGTGGAATGTGGTTGGGCATGGAAAGTGACAATCACATCGTCGGTTGCATGAGAAGCAGCTGGAGTAGTTGAAGTGGCGGAAGTGGAAGGACGAGGTGCATTAGGTAGTAAGTAGTAAAGGGTACCTATTTGTGAGTAAACGAGGTCAAGGTATTGAGCACGACTTATGGCCTACTCTTTTGTGACCACTCCACCCATGGCGATGTCACGACCAATGTCATTCACAAATGATTTTGTGAACCACTCTGCTAGAAACTGATCGGGGAGTTCGAGTTTGATGAGACGTCATCCCCGTCGCCACTCATGAATGTGATTGGATATATGAGTGGATTTATTTTGTTTGAAAGAACTCAAAATATCGGTCCCCGTTTCATAATGGATCGGTAACTGGTAGTGGGTGAGGACATCCATAGCTAGGGTGTTGAAGTCAGTGAAGAAACCTCATGGTAATTCTATATACCACTTCATAGTAGAACCTGTGAGGGTTCATTGAAAAAGACATAAATGAATAGATTCATCCATCAACGAGTTAGATGAGCACTAGAGGTGAAAAGTCATGGCATGATTGTTCGGGTCCTCTCCCGCTTTGCTGTCAAATTTAGGGATGTCTGATGGGAGATTGGCTGGTATAGCAAGACATTGGGGAGAGTGACAAATTGGATCATTTAAAATCCTTGACAAGTCTGGGAGATCCAAAGTGGCCATGAAGGGTAACTGTTGATTCACATGCGGGTACTAGTGGATTTGGGGAGGAAGCCCCATCAGCAAACCAGTAGGACCATAAGCAATCTGCATATAATGTGAAGACCCAGGTAGATTTGGTGGTGGTTGGAGAGGATAGTAGCTCATGGGATTGTATCCTTGAAAAGGGATGCGAGTTTGAGCATTCGAGCCCCAAATAGGATTGGGCGTACCGGGATATGGTTGGCCTATACTAGGGGGTATCACAGATGCAGCTGGAAGCTACTGCCCCCCAGTCGATTGAGGAGTATGTTGTATCAGATGATTCCAATACTGGGCCAAGGATGGAGGTATGTTTTGTCCATAAGGTGGGGTATGTCCTCCTATCGGAGGTGGTGTTCCAATTGGGGGCAGTGTTCCAATTGGGGGTTGTGTTCCAATTTGGATTTGAATTCCAATAGGAATTTTCTCGCTGAGAGGGGGTTGAGTCATACCTCCTTGGTGAAATTGTCCACCAATGGGAATCTGGTAATTTGGTGTGAATGAAGGAATAGTGCCACTAGGATTAATACTGCCAGTGGAGGATGAGAAAGGTCCTCCAAAAGGGGGTTGAGGAAGTGTCGGAATGAAACCAGGAAGAGAGTGCCCAGAAGAAGAGGGACCACCATGAGATCCGGATGGGGTTTGCATAGGAGTGGGAATGGAAGCATTCAATGCACGGTATTCAGGCGGTAGTATCGGGGTGACGCTGGGCATACGCGGTGTGCCGATGGGGGCTTGGCTAACCGCGGTAATCCTGGTGTGAATACTTGTAGTATTTGTGTGATGGACCATTTCTATAGGGATGGTCAAGATGTGGTCAGATCGCGGGGCATCCGTACCAGAAAAATAATAGGCAGTAGTAAACGGTATTGTGTCTAGGGTAGAGGTTTCGAAAATCACAGGTGAGACGATGGTCTCAACGCCTAATCCTGCACCAAAAAGGTCCTATCTAAAAACACCTATAGACCAAAAAGGATCTTAGCTTTCTATTCCTGGAAAGGGTCCAACCAGTTATCCATAAGACACAACAACTATGTCTCTTGAATAATTCACTCGCATAAACTCTCGCTCAGAATCGGGGTGAAGTCGAAATTCCTCTCGAGTATTGGTAATTCAGAAATGTTCTAGAGAGTCAATTCATTCCACTTGTGGCGTGGTAACATCTTGGACTTCACTCTGCTGAGGAGAGCCCTCGGGTGAGCTTGTAGGCAAGGGTTGAGAACCTTCCAGATGCTCCAGAGATAAACCCTGCATTCTATGTGAACGACGTGGAGGATCTATTTTGAATCAATTCCAAACTTACGAAGAAAATCATATGGTCAACTTGGGTAAACAAACAGCACACGCTAGTAAACAAAATCTAGGAAACAATACCAAGCGAACAAGACCTTCTAATTTTGAAGTCACTAGTTGGTGATGAAATCCAACGTCGCAACAATGAGACGAGAAGGGGCTGGGCTAGGGTGGAAAAGTTACGCTGACGACCTGCTTAACGAAATTACACCCTGGTGCAAGCTCCCACACATAATCGTGGGTATACCCTCCAAGGAGCCTGAGTGAGTTTGGCCAATGTCGATTCCAGGTACCGTGAAGACTTTCTCCTTCACAGTCACCTTGTTTAAGACCCTAGAAAGATAGGCCGCTAAGGTTACCACTGAAAACAATAAATCTTGGGGGGACAGTCGACAGTCCGATCCACATGCAAGGGTAGGGTATCTAGCCCGAAATCAACTCAAGAGGCTTCCACTCATCATTGTGGGTATACCTCCAAGTGACCCCCATAATATGTACAATCTCTACACCAATATCAACAAAGAAGGGTGAGTAACTCTGTCAATATCAATGCAACCTCGTGTTTGACCCTTGTGTGAGAAGGGCTTCCCAGGACAAAATGTTGTAAATGGAATTTGACACTCCTTAACACAAGATGCTATTGTGTGTTTTGTGCTTTGGAGAGTGTATTTCTCTACCTAGTCCAAAGCGCTAGCCTAGCTAAATGTTGGTGTAATAGAGCCTTAGAAAAGAGTTACTAGTTAAATTTTACAATTGCACAGTGTTATTAAGGGTTGTTGTTACTCAAAGGAAGCGGAGATGAAACTGATGTTGTATGAGACTTTGACCCAATGATGCATAGATAGGAATGAAATATATCAATTTTTGTTCAATGAATCCTATGTACGAAAGGGAAAGAGAATTCTTTCGGACCAATCTTGAACTACGATACACAATTTCCTTTAAAATGCAATTGCAACGAATCACGCAATAATAACAATTCTCTATTGTTCCTTTTTCAATAATTTCAACAATTGATTTTCAATACTTTCGAAGACGAAAATGATTTTGAAAGAACAATGTTGTTCACTTTTCAAAAAGGACCTACACCATGATGGTGAGAGTGAAGAAAACCAAAAACTAATGAACAAGCAATAGACAAAAACCCAAACCAATCTTTCAATGGAAACAAAAATAACAAGCAGACCGAACTTGTCTTTTCATTTGCATGAGAAAATTGATCTTCCAAATAATGAGCAAATGATAAAGACAAAGAATCCCAACTTTCAAACCGATCACTGGTTCTTAACCAAACAAGCACTCAGATTCCAAAATCAGAGAGTATATCTTTGCCGAGAAAAGTCAAGAAGCGAAAGTCGAGAAAAAATGGACAGGAAGAGCCTTTGATTTCCTAAGACTGATTGTGCACAAAATACGAATACAAGAAAAAATCAACCAATGGTCCAAGAAGCTCTTTTCAGGCACCTATACTGATTTGGGCAGCTGAACATGCAAAAATCTTAAATCCAAAATTTTGAAAAGAGGGTTCACAGGCTAACAGTGTTACACAGTGCGAGAATGGGTCATTCTCGCGGGCTAGCTTTGAGCAGAGTGCGAGAACTTCGCACTGGACCTAAAAGAAAAGTGCGAACTCAATATATTCTCACAGGACACTATGGGGTTCAGTGCGAGAATGTCTGAAACTAAGCAAATTTTTGGAAAAAGACAAAAAATTTGAAGGGGCTTCTGGACCCAGAGGGTCTATTAGGGTATCCTGAAGACTCAGAGATTGATATGAATGGAGAAAGGTAAGGAAAGAACAAATGGCCAAATAAAAACACCAAAAACCACAAAGAAAACGGGTTGCCTCCCCAGTGGAGTCGCCAATTTTGTTATCGGACTAATCGGTAGGTGCAGACACTAACAGATTTCCCTAGATCCACCTAGATCTAGAACAAAACAGGACAGGACATGATTCTTTCCCTAAGTTATGACCATTGAATTATCTAGTAGGGAGGAACAAGTAACATACCTTTTTATCGCTTCCTAGGGTCTCTGTTTCTCCCGCTTTGCTCCAGTGCTCTCATGAGGTCAAGACCAAGACAACACAAACCAACCAAAGTGAAGATAGCAAAATATATTCAATCGTCAACTTATGTGTATGATCAAGGAATTACATAATAAAGTAAGAATGACTTTATGGGAAAAGGACATGCCGCTGTATCATATTAATCGAAAGTAGAAGATACAACCTGTTCACCTTGATGTCGCAAGCTTCCTTTTGGTGGCTCTTGGTTCCAACACACACACACTTGCTCGATCTTTGTATGAAGAATGTCCAATTCCTCTTGATAGACTTGCTAGAGTCTCCAAGTTCCTGTTCAAGCTAGGTCCTTCACACAATTCTTTCACCAATTCTCCAATGAATCTTGCTTAACCTTTTCCATGAGAATTCCGTCAATATATAGGAGAGGATGAGATGGTTACTTGGATAAGAATGATCCCACAATATCAGGGTAACTAGTAAAAAGATAACCATTCGAATTCCAACCCATTCTCTAGAAGATTCCCTTCTAGAACCATCGAGACTTCATCTTTTTCCAAGCTTGAGAACAAGTTTTCACCCTAGCTATGTAGCACAGTGCAAGAAGTTCGCACCCTAGCTGAAGGAATCCTGTGAGAATGGGTCATTCTCGCACCCTAGGATATAAGCAACCTGCAAACTCTCTTCAAAAATATGTTTTCTGGGAAGAGATGAATGTCACTTTTCTCAGGATAAAGTTCTTATTAGGAGCCTGAGTACATCATCATCAATACACCATCAAGATGACCAAAAACATGGGTAACACAAGGACAAGATCACTCGGCTATTTTTTCATTTTTAAGGAGTCTGAAAAAAGCTTAACTATGGACTCCGTCAGGAATATTCTTCTGGACCAATTTAACGAGTGTGAAATAATAAGGTCACTCGGTGATCTTTTCAATTTTAGGGAGTCTGAAAAGAGCTTAACTATGGGCTCCTTGGGGTTCCTTTTTCATAAGTTTAGTCCCTCAGGCCCAAAAAAGGGATAAAATTATACCTGAGAGTACTCTTCTATAGAGCTGAAGTTCCATAGAGTATAGCTTTGTTCGTACAGTTGACCGTCCAGACTGAAAAAAAGGTAAACTACCGTTGGACAGACGTGACTTCAAATTTTAGTTTAACGAGCATGAAAGGCCACAAGATCGCTCGACAATATTTTCATGTTTAGAGGGTCTGAAAAGGGTTTAAAAGAAGACCCGTTTAAGGAAAGTTCTTCTGGACCAATTGAATGAGTGTGAAGAACCAAGGTCACTTGGCAATATTTTCATCTTTAAGAAGTCTGAAAAGGGCTTAAAGAAGACTCCATAATGGTTACTTTTCTCAGTTAATCTGGACAAGATCGAAAAAAATAAATGCAGTCTCGCCGGATGTGTCTTTCGGATCCCAAAGTGAGCTTGAAAAACAAAAAAGTTAGTTCATGATAGACTCTTTGTGGGTCGATGCATGGAATCTCCTTGGGGGAGCTGTATGCTCCGATGAAAACATTGTCTATGACGCCAGGGGTTCAAGAGATATTGATAGGTATCGTTTCAACAATGGTTTCCATATTACCCCCAGCATAGATCTTGTGTGTAGCTAAGGGATTAGTATGACAAGACCTATCTCCATTCATAGTCATGGTGAATTATCCTGCTTCGATTCGGCTTAAATATGGGAGGAAATATGATCTGTGATGAAGATCTTCCCAAGGTTTTTCTAGACTAGTCATTGCTTCGATTACTGCTTCGTCAGAGGGAAAGACTAAGTCTAACAAATCAGTGTTAGTGAGAGAACCATGAGCCCAAATAGGCTCTATAAGTGGATCTAACTCTTGTGCGGGAGTTGGATCAGTGTTAGCTGAAGCTTGATGGACTAAAGAGTACGCTACTTCAACGATGGACAAGGGCATGGACATACCCGAGTGCCCTGCCTCATCCATCATGGCTGATGGGGAAGGAATTATCCATGGATCATTGAAGTAAGTTGTGCAAAACAATGAAACTTGAAAAATCTCAACCTTATGGTGATTAGATATAAATTTGATATCGCCGTGAGGAGGTGGGTAATCGAAGGTACCCATCAAGGATGGGCACAAACCAACTCCTATGTTGATGACACCTGGTTGAGGATTATCAATCATCGGGACCGTGGATGCCCCCAAAGCTGGGTCAAGTCTGGAGAAATAAAATTTATTGATGGTCACTATATGGCCCTCATGTGGAAACAACAAGACCTGGAAAACTGTAGAAACCATAGCTTGCATAGCATAAGTCCAACTCCATCCTAACAAGAGGTTACAGTTGAGGGGAGCATCGACTACCTCTACTTTGACACACACAGTATTCCCTCCTAACTGCACAGGGAAAGAAGGAATGATGCCATGTGGTCGAAACAAATGACCGTCGAAAGCAGTGAGGAGAGTAGGTGATGGAGACAAAACAGACTAGCCAATGGCCTTCCAACATGCCAACGACATAACGCATGTCGAGGCACCCTCATTGACCACCGTGCAGAAGATATTCCATGTAAAAGTTTTCTTGGGATAAGCCACTACTATCTAAAACACTACATGGTAAGGCAAACGAGGTTTTAAGTCGGTCGTATCTAACATGATGGTACCCGGATTACAAGTCTCAGTAGAGCCCAAAGTGGTTAACAAGGCTTTCCTCTGAGTAGGGCAGCTTTGGAGGACCTCCAAAGAAGACATCGCACAAGGGGTTTGTGATAAATATTCCACCACAGAGTAGTTCTGGGTGGCCCTTGTGTTTGGGTTATGAGAAGCTTTTTTAAATGCACCTTTTGGAATGTGTGTCATTATTTCTTCCAATATCTTCTTAATCTATAGAGGAAGAGATGGGAGGTCAGCTTCTTTACCCTTCTCAGAAGCACTTGGTTTACTATAATCATGCACTCTAGTCGATATGAAAGCATCACCCCTAACCATATATATGTTCACGGATGAGGGGTTGTTCGGAGGCGGGCAGGTTTCTTGTCTTCCCTCTTCCGTGCTTATAGAGGCTTGAGTTAGATTTTGCCCATGTTGAAATGGGTTCGTCAACACTGCCTGCTGTTGCTGCATGACAAATTTTTGGGCCTCTGGAAGTCGAGGACATAGATGGGTCGGGTGGTATTCCACGCACAAGTTGCATGGATACCTCGCCTTTTGTTTTTCAGTGTTGTCCCCGCCAACATTATCATTGGGTTTTTTATCCCCCTTACCCTTCTTTTGTTGTTTTTTCTTCCCTTCAGGATATTGGGTGGCCTTTGGGTTAGTCGACTACACAGTGTGTACTTCCGACATTTTGGTAGGGGGAGCAACCAAAGAACTAATTTGGCTGGCCATTGTGTGTTGTATAGATAACTACTGCAATTTCTTCATCAATTTCTCAACAGGCTTTGTTTGTGCTGAATCAACAATACCATTGGCATGTGGTCTAGCTCTCTGTCTAGTTTTATCCAATATTGAACATGGCGCATCTGGAAAGATGTTGTATAATAAACTGAATTGAGAATAGATGAGCTAAAACTGTTGAGCCCTCATGATGACATCTTCTTCGGAGAAAAATCTGGACGTCGCGACGTCTTTGGATAACTGCAGGACCAAAGACTTAAGGAACCACTCAAGCAGGAATGTTGGTGGGACTGGTACCTTGATTAAACTCTTTCGACATCTCCATTCTTGGATTTCATCAGAGATATGGTCCGCTGTTGTCTGTTCAAAATTAGCGAGCATCTCTGTGCTAGTGTCGTATCTCTCACAGGTAACTGGAAATGGTTAAGGAAATCCATCGCCAGTTCATGAAAAGAAGAGTATCTTGAGCGATCAAGCTCAATGTACCATTTCGCGGCACTCCCAATGAGAGTACGTTGAAACAATTGCAACTATAGGGAGTCATCTTTCAACGAGTTAGATGAGCACCAAAGATGAAAGGTAGTCACATGATCTCCTGGATCTTCATTAGGCTTGGATTCAAACTTTGGAATGTCTGAAGGAAACTTCGTCGGCATAGGAGGCCAACGCGGATCATGACAAATGGGGTCATTCAACAACCTTGTCAAATATGGCAAGTGTAAAGTCGCCAGGAATGGTAGTTTGGGTTGCTGCTGATAACCTAGGAAAAAGGGTCCTGGAGTTTGACTGGCACCAGGTTGCCAGGAAAAGTTTGGTTGTTGGCCCGGATACTGGTAGAAACCATGGCCCTGGCCAGCATAAGGATTTTGCATATGTGGAGACATCATCGGCTAATTTCTCAAATAGGACATAGATGGTTGGGCATGCATTGTATTCAAAGGACTTTGGGAAGGATTACCCCATGTCAATCCCCTGGGGATAGGCATAGTAGTTTTTTCGGGGTTCCATTGAGTGTGGAAAGAATTACCCCAGATCAACATTCCAGAGGAGGGAATGGATCCTTTCCTTGAATTCCAAGGTCTTGCTAGGTTTGCCCCCTGTGCAAGAATAGTACCCTGCACAGGAGTAGATTGTCCAAAAATGGGGTTGCCCCCAGTTTGGAAAGTGGCTGATGAGAAAGTGTTGTTACCAAACGTTTCGTTCCAAGAAAAAGGTGTTGAACCTACCGACATACTATGCGAAGGTGGTCCTTGACTCCCTGCTCCAAATAAACTATTATGTGTAGGTTTCCCGACGGATTGCTGATGAGAGCCACTGAGTGAAGGGGACAAAGGAGGGATATGACCTCCTCCATAAGGAAAAGTGTTAAAAGGGACAAGAGTTCCCCCCATGTGACCTTGCAGAGGAGCGCTAGAGCTCCCTGCCCCCAAACCCAAAGTCTGTAAAGTGGAGTAGGAAAGTACAGGACTTGTACTCGAACTAGGCATCCTGTATGAGAACGAAGGGCCTGTCGCACTTGGTGTAAAAGGGGTTGTGGCTGCTGCCAAAGACGGGTTTGGACCACTGTGTGAAGTAGTTGCGGTCGAAACCATGGTGGCTCGAAATGACGACGATGGGTTAGGAGATGAAAGCTCTCCTGTGGTGACAACTGTGGTGGGAATCGAAGAATTCCCAGAAGGAGTAACAACATTTGTTTTCATTGTTGTGTGCGACACTGTCTGGCGCTTGTGAAATTGAATTGGTACAATGAAAGGTGCCAAGAAATCAGTGGTTGGGGTTTCAACCGGGCCAAGAGAGGTTGCTTCAAGGTCCAAAATGGTCAATTCCTCAGGGGGTTGTTCGGGCACAATGGTTTGTAATCCAGTTGCTTCAAAAGACCCTTGTTGGTCTAGCTTTCACCTTAATGGTGGCGGGGGTGGCTCCAGTGTAACCGACAGTAGGCCAAGAAGCCTTCATGACCAACAGAGCTTGGGATCCTCCACTGTGTGAGAATATCCAAGACACTCTAAGGTAGTCTAAACATTCAAAAGTAACACACACTAAAAAAAAGTCCCTAGAACATAAGACAAGCAAACACTAAATTAATTGGAAGAACAGTTACAACAACCAACACTAGAGCAACTTACCAGTGCAAGTGAAACTTGAACACGGAAGCACCCTCCAGGTATACTCTGCAAAGCGTGGCCCGATGTTTGTCCTATATACCATGGTATACCCCCGCAGTCACCTGAGTATGTCCCTATCAAATATTGGCAACTAGGTTGCCAGCACGCGAACTGAGGACCTCGAACGGATTCGAGACCCACAAAGACCCGTGGCAAATGCAAACGATGGAATCCCAAAACAAGCCCTCTATATATGTTCTCCACTACGATTGGTCCAACTTTGGAGGGGTTATCTCCACTACCTTTCCACACGTGACCTCGTGTTTATCCCCTATGTTAGAGGGGGGTCCTAGATAACTTTCATGACACTAGACTTAGACACTCCCTCTGTCAGACTCCAATGTTTGATGTAAAATGGCCTTGAAGAGTTTCCTCTCCAACCTAATCCAAGGCCCTAGTCCATAACTAGTTGGTGAACCCTACAAACATAAAAGTCTAGAAGATTTTAAATTTAGCGTTAATTTTATCGCTTTGTCTTACGTCAAGGGGTATGAAGGTGAAACTGATGATGTGTAACAGACGAAAGAAAAAAATGAATAAAAAAAGCTGCAAACAAAACTTTTACTGAATGCAAAATTTCAACAACTTTTCAAAAGAAATATTTTTTTAACTTTTCTAAGATTTTGGATAGCAAACTCAAAGGAATTTCACTCAACTATGAGCCACTTATGATATAAGTGAACTGAAAAAACTTATGAAATAAAATACTTTTCCCTGGCTAATAATGTAGAAACACACTTTTCAACCAAACAAGAAAATGAAAAGAGATTATTTATTTATTTATTTAAATGCTAGTAAAGTAAGAAAGGAAAAATACTGACAAGCAAAAAAAACCAAGAAAAACAATTCTGGCCTAAATCGTAGATCGCAAAGAATCAGGTCAAAAACCACACACTAGCAATTTTAAAAACAATGACTCTCACACTTGTATAAAAACCTTAAATTTTTTTTTATTTTTATGACAAATTTTTAACTGAGAAAAAGAAGGCTGAGGATAAGATTAATCCTAAGCTACTGACTGCTCACAGTAGAGATCCAAACACCCGAGAGGAATAATTCTAATCAAAGGAAAGGATGACTGCCTTACCCTCAACAAAAGGTATCCTGCACAAGCACGCGACTGTTACTAAAAAAAAATGTGTGTGAACGCGCGCTGGATAGAGACAGAGGGCGTGTACACACGGGTTGACCTTGTATAGGCCACATGTATATCTAAACTCTGAGAAAAAATGAAAACATATAGACCAAACCAGGAAGAGACCATTGATATTGATAACCTGGATCCCTTGAAGGCTTGGACACTCTTTCTAACAGAAAAACAACTACTGTAAGGAAAACATGATAAAGAAAAAACAATCTAAGATAGGACTGCTAGAAAACAAGACTTCGGACAGAATTCCAGAAAACCCCCTGAGAACATGTGATTCTGATAGGGAAGAGGATGACTGCCTCTGAGGTTCTCTTAACTCTACATGCTACTGCTACCTCTACAACTAGCGTTCACACGCAGACTATAAGAGGGTAGGGCGCGGGCACATATGTGCAAACCTTATTCAGGCTGCGTGTACCTCTGTGGGTCCCAAAAAACACAGTCAAGCAAAAGTCAGGGAATGCTGGTATGGAAAACTAGACTCCCTGCTATCTCAGACCTTAAAAAAACTAAAAATAAAAGACAGACAAGAAAAACTAGTCTTTAAAACTACATAAAAACTAAATAAAATTCCAGGAACCCTAGAGAGTCTCCCCAATATGGTCACCAATTCTGTTGTTGGGGAAAAACACCATACGGACTAGCAAATAGAGTTCAGACTTTGCATGGAGATATGACCGAATAGAAATTACTTTCTACCTTCATCCCTAGATTTAAATCCCCTTTTCTTAGTAAATGCATGGAAAGATCAACCTACCTCATTCCCAGCATTTGATGTTGATCCTCCATTGTGCTTGATTACTTGTTCGCAATACTCCTTCCAAAGCTGACATGCATCCAAGACAAGCAACAACTATGCATGCATACTACTTATTTACTAACGGGTTAGAAATCCAAACATATACTGATCAAACTATAAACCGTTCATGAATTGGGACGGGAAAAGCATTTTATTTATTACTTTGAATGAGTCAACTTACAAAATTTGAGACCGGCCACCACTCCTCGAACCTGATCCTGGGCTCCTCTTCTTTTGTCCTTCAACTTCTTTTCTTTCATTCTCCTTTGGCACAAGGAAAGGCTAAAGGGTTGGGACAATGGGAATACGTAAATGGGCAGAGTTTCTTTGCTATATTTTTCCTCCTTCCAAATGGGACCCGTACCCCTTCTTTTATAGGCTAGAAGGAGCTAGGTATTTGGACAAACCCTTGGCCATGCATGGTGGGGAGTTTCAGTTAACTCACCCATAGCTTTTTGTTCCATTGGAAACTTTCCTTTTTTCATGCTTTTGTCGGTCCACACAGGCTCTTTTGGGTCAGCCAGCATGTACACGCATGCAGTAATGGATTAGGGCACGTGGGCCTTTATAAAAGAGGATTTTCAAATATTTGTTCAACAGTGCTTTGGAAAAGAAGGGATATGAGTTGGCCTGATGTCAGGTAAGCATGTGTGGTGCAATTTAGGATTATAACATTAGGATTTACCAAGAGTAAGGTAGACTCAAATCTCTACTTCAAAATTATGGATAATGAACCAGTAATATTACTATTGTATGTGGATGACTTATTCTTAACTAGAGAAGAAAAGCTCATCACTGAATGTAAACAAAGACTTGCCGCAGAATTTGAAATGAAAGACCTTGGCCTAATGCATTACTTCTTAGGTATTGAGATATGGCAGAGTCCAGCAAGGATCTTTCTTAACCAAGGGAAGTACATGGTCGAAATCTTAAAGAGATTTGACATGCTAGAATGCAATCCCATGAATACACCCATGGAAGCGAAGCTGAAGCTGTTGGTCGATACTTCGTCGGACTTGATAAATGCCACAGTGTATAGACAGATTATTGGATCTCTGACGTACCTGAAAAATACCAGACCAAACATTTGTTTTGCAGTGAACACCTTGAGTCAGTTTCTGGTAAAACCCAGACGTGTTCACCTAGTGGTTGCTAAACATGTGATGAGGTACCTTAAAGGTACAATGGATTATGGTCTCAGCTATGATGGAGATCATGACTTCACATTGAGTGGATATACTGATGCAGATTGGGCAGGAAGCATTGCAGATAGAAAAATCACTTTCGGATGTTGTTTCAGTTTGGGATCAACCATGATCTCATGGAAGATTAGGAAGAAATCCAGTATTTCTCTCAGCACAGCGGAAGCAGAGTACATTGCCGCATGTTCTTCTAGCTACAAAGCTATATGGATTCAAAATTTGCTAACTGGCCTATTTGACTTGAAGATGAGAGAAACCGTGATTCTATGTGACAACCATAGCTGCATAAAGATGACAGAGAATCTTGTATTCTATGATAGATCGAAGCACATAGAGATCCGCTATCATTTCATCCGCGACATGGTACAAATAGGAGCCTTGAAGCTCCAGTACATTAGAATGGATGAACATGTTGTTGACGTGTTGACCAAACCTCTATCTCATGTAAAGTTTGAACACTTTCGAGATAAGCTTGGTATAGTCCGAAAGGACCCTCCCTGAAAGGGGGAGTATATATATATTTATTCCTTGCTTCTGACCTCGCTGTTAGATGTAAAGTAAGATGAGTCATTGCTTTTGACCTCGATGTTAGACGTAAAGCATGACGTTGTGTGTTCCTTGCTTCTGACCTCGTTGTTAGATGTAAAGCAAGATGAGTCATTGCTTATGACCTCGTTGTTAGATGTAAATCATGACGATGTGTGTTCCTTGCTTCTTACCTCGTTGTTAGACGTAAAACAAGATGATTCATTGCTTCTGACCTCGCTGTTAGACATAAAGCATGACGTTGTGTGTTCCTTGCTTCTGACATCGCTGTTAGACGTAAAGCAAGATGAGTAATTGCTTCTGACCTCGCTATTAGACGTAAAGCACGACGTTGTGTGTTCCTTGTTGTTGACCTCATTGTTAGATGTAAAGCAAGATGATTCCTTGCTTCTGACCTTGTTGTTAGACGTAAAGCAAGATGTTGATATGTTCCTTGCTTCTGACCTCGTTGTTAGACGTAAAGAAAGATGATTCCTCCCTTCTGACCTAGTTGTTAGATGTAAAGCGAGATGATGATGTGTTCCTTGCTTCTGACCTAGTTGTTAAATGTAAAGCAAGATGATTCCTTGCTTCTGACCTCATTGTTAGACGTAAAGCAAGATGTGACTGACACTGAGCTACTAGCTTAACCATTGTGACAATGAGCCAGTGTAGTATTGTGATGTGCTAGCCTAGTGTTGTGATGAGGTATCATTTTTACTAATACATTTTGATGCAGATGATGATGGCATTCTTTCGAGAATGATGATGTTGTCGATGAAGAAAACTTCCGATGACTCATAAATATGCTAGCCAATGTTTTAAGATGATATTGGCGATACTTTCCTCCTGATGCCACTGATGATGCAGACCTCTCTCGCCTGATGTTGTTGAAGAAGACCATTCTTGTTAAGGGGGAGTGTTGAAATAATGTAACTGCAAAGAGTATTCTTATTCTTATTGTTATTTTATTCATAGGATTAATCCCCAATGTGGATTAATCATGTCGGTAATTGTATTAGGACCAAATCCCATTTTGTGGATTGGTCATCGGACAATTGTAATAGGAAGAATAAGAAGTCGCCCCCAACAATTATTATTGAGACCTAGAATTAAATTAAAGGTGGGTTTACCCGCCCAGAGTGAGGTGAGCCCTTCCAGTGAAACCCTTTCACACGTGCCAGTCTTGTATATATAGGGAGGCTAGCGCCTCACTTTATCACACAACTCACTTACTCATTCTCTTATGAGGCAAGCTGCAATTACTAGTTGGAGAGAGGGAGAAGAGTGGTGCATCTTTTGGAGAGGACTATTTGTATTGGTTTGAGTTATCTCTTGAACATTGTATTGGCAATTTATGATAAGGAAGTTTTTGCTGGGTTGTCTTCCCCTAGAGGGTTTCCCAGGATAAATGTTGTAACTCTTGTGAATGTGTATTTCTCAGTGATCTTGTTCTTATGTTTCTCTTATCTATTGAAATGAAAAGAACTATAATAATGGCATAAACATTAACACTAACTGTCTGCAGAAGAAGAAGAACAAGAAGGTTGTTGGAGCTGTAGCTGGTGAGGCCCTTGCCTTGAAATTTTAACTTGACTTCTCTTTGATCGCATGCATGGATTCAAGTGCATTGGGATCGGTGTGGTATTTGGATAGTGGCACTTTCTTCCACATGACGGGAGATAACGAGATTTTCAGTGACTTGGAGGAGAACGATCTCAAAATGCATATTGATATGGGAGACGATGGACGATATAGTGTGAATAGCATTGGTACCATTACCTTTCAGAGGGAGTGAGGTAAACCATTTCAATTGAAATATGTTATGCATGTTCCAAGTCTGAAGAAAAACCTAGTCTCAGTTGCAATGTTGGAGGACAGAGGCTATGATGTTGTTTTCAGTGATGGAAAATATTTCATGCGACATAAAACAACGGGTCAAGTCAAAAAGATAGGGATTCGAGTTAAGAATCTCTACAAGATGGAGGTATATGGCTACACTTCCATGATGGTAAAGGCAGAAAAAGTGGTGAGTCGGGATAAAGGTGAATTATGGTACAGGCGATTGGGCCATATTCATCATGGAGCCTTGAATATCATGCAGAAAATACTACTGGACTTCCAATGGGAGCACTTGCTGAGTTAGATCAATGCAAGGGTTGCACCATGGGGAAGTATGTAAAGTCCACCTTTCATGAAAAGGAGAACCGTGATTCGAGAATCCTAGAGAGAGTTCACACAGATGTGTGTGGACCATTCTCAGTTGATTCAACAACAAAACATAAGTATTATGTTGTTTTTGTTGATGAATTTTCTCGTAAATGCCAGATCTTATTCATGCAGAAGAAGGATCAAACATTCTCAAATTTCTGTGAATTTAAAGCATTGGTGGAGAAAGAGTCGGGGGAGCAAGTGAAATCTGTGAGGAGCATTAATGGTGGAGAATACATCTCTAACAAATTCAAATACTTCTGCAGCAAAGACGAAATTCGAAGAGAACTCATAGTGCCTCATAACCCACAACAAAATGGGGTCACGAAGAGGAATAACAGAACGATCGTGGGTGCAGCACGAGTGATGTTGCATGATCAGGGCCTACCAATGCATTTGTGGGTGGAAGCATGCAATATTGCGGTTTATGTGTTTATGTGTAGAACCATTGTCCTCATAGAGTACTTGGCATGAGTACACCTGAAGAAGATTTCATTGGTAAGAAACCTGATGTTTCTCATTTTAAGATTTTTGGCTCATCTATTTATGTGCACGTGACCAAAGATGGCAAGAAGAAGTTGGAATCGACTGCTGAAGTTGGGATATTTGTGGGGTACATAGAAACACCCCATAATTATTGTGTGTATTTTCCTAATAGTAAGATGATTGTTATGCGACGGGATATAAAATTTGATGAGGGGAAATCCATGTGGTTGTCGCTTGAGAGGGAGTTGGAATTGCATGGAGAGGAGGAATTGTTGGCTCCCAAATATGAGTCTCAAGATGTGGACCATCCACATGAGGAAGTTCATGGAGTGGAGGAATCCACTCATGCAGATCTATCCATCAGAAATGGTAGAAATCACACCACAGAAGCTGACAGATTGAGACTAGACATTGCACAGAATGTAGGAGCCCCTACTTCACAGCGCAGACAGAGACAATCTCCTGATCGGTTTACTGGATACATGGCTCTCATGAGAAAATGTATTGTGACTGAACCATATTCCTTTCAGGAAGCAGTGTAGGATCCCACACGGGTTGATGCAATGGTGGAGGAGTATGACTCCATTGTCAAAAACACTGCATCGGAAATTTTTCCAAGACCGGTTGACAAATAAGTGGTAGGTTCAAGATGGATCTACAAGGGTAAGATTTTAATCATTGTTCTTTATGTTGATGATTTAATACTGACTCGTGATGAGCAGCTGATACACTCATGCAAGGAGGATCTTGCAAAGGAGTTTGAGATGAAGGATTTGGGCCTTCTTCATTATTTCCTTGGATTGGAAATATGGCAACGAGATGGTGAACTTTTTTTGTCTTAAGGGAAGTATGCAAGGGAGATACTGGGTAAGTTTCACATGGAGGGATGAAAACTCATGGATACTCCTCTTCCAGGAAACTGGAGGAAAGAGAATGCTACTTATGGAGAGGTAGTGGATGCTACTGTCTATCGACAGTTAGTGGGTTCGCTAATGTATCTAGTGAACATGAGTCTGGATATTTGCTATGCGGTTAACCAGCTGATTCAAGCGATGGTTAAGCCTACGAAGCTATTTTCGAAGGCAAGTAAGAATGTCCTAAGATACGTGAGGAGCACACATGAGTATGGATTATGGTATAGAAAGGTGGATGAGGCGAAGTTGCATGGCTTCACGGATGCAGATTGGGCGGGAAGCCCAATGGGCATAAAGAGCACATCAAGGGGGATCTTTAGTATCATATATACAATTGTTTCTTGGTACAACAAGAAGAGGAGATCCATGGCACTCAGTTCAAAAGAAGTGGAATACATGGAAGTGATTCAAGCTGCATGTGAGGCTATCTAGATGAGAAGGATCTTGGTTGGTTTGTTTGGTTCTCATTTAGATCCGACAGTGATTCATTGTGATAATCAGAGTTGCATTAAACTCTCGATTAATCCTGTGTTTCATGATATATCTAAGCATATAGATATATGGTATCATCATCTCAGATATTGTGTGCAGTAGAAGATCATGTTGCTTCAGTACATTCCTACGAAAGATCAGGATGCAGACATTCTGACGAAGGCGCTCACCAGGAGAAAATTCAAATACCATAGAGATAGGATTGGGGTGAAGGATAATCCCTTTATTGTTGAGAGGGAGTGTTGAAAATTCAACAAGAAATGTGTGTCTAATTTATTTTTCCCTTAAATAAATTGGACAATAAATATTAATCTATTATCTCATAATTGCTTGAAAATAGTCAACTGAAATGGAAAATTAGTTAGGAAATTCGAGTTCAAAGGTTGATTGGTGGGACATCCAAGTTGAATTAGTTGTAATTGAGTGATTCGAAGTTGTAACAAAGTTGGAGGTGTAGTTATGTGAGTTGTTAAGTAGTTTAACTCAGTTAAGTGAGTTAATTTCAATTGTACTAGTTGTAACTGAACTTACACTTGTGAGAGATCAGTGAATTAATTATTAAATAATTCACAATCTGTGATCTCACATGCAGCTGAATATTTACCATTGTTAACTACATGCATGTTAGATCCAGTGGAGACCCAGTTGAGATAACAGGTGAAAGAGACAAGTTGACTATCAGTTGTGACTTTAGTGGGCACATTCATGCAACCAAACACACATTGGATGTGCCAATGAGGAATGCACAACCTAGGAAGAGGAATTCATTCATTGTAGTGTTTTCCATTAGTAGGGATTGTGCAGAGGAGGCAGGTTGTCTGGAGGTAGTAAATTGGCACATGCATTTGCCAATTTTTGTATGATAGTGTGAGAGGATTGTATATTGTACTGAGAGCTCTTGGATTAGAGTTTTGTATGAGATTTTTTCATGATCCATGATATAAACATAATATATGATAGTGGGGTTTTTAGCTTTATGCTTTCCCGATAAAAACATCTATGTTATGTGTGATTGATCTTTCTTCTTGATATTGCAATTGGTGATCATGTTTTAAATTCCGCGAGAATTTTGTAGAAGCGATTTTGTATTTAACAGTGGCCTATAATTGTTAGATCAGGAGAATCCAGGAAATACATAATTTTTATTGAAATTTCTACACCGATGGTTGACGGTTGTGAATCATTCGTTGGGGAGTTGGGATGATGATCGGGAAGTTGGGCCAATAATGAGAGGATCATGAAAGCCAAGAAGAGATCATTCAAAGCCTGAACATGCTGTAGAATCAAGTCAACAAAGATTCAAGCACAAGGAAAGAAGCTAGTGCCAAGTAAGTGGATGAGCCTAGGTATCATGATAGGATGGATTATCATGGAGGATATAGACAATCGAGGAGTATTAGTGGGAATAAACACCAACATTCCCCAAGGAACTCGACTAGAAAAACATATGCACATTCAAGGTTGTTAAGTAGCCCAAGTATATCTCCTATCAGGAATCAAAGAAGGAGACATGGGTCAAATATCTTACAAGGTGAATTGAGGAAAATCAGTCCACCATCATTTGATGGAGAAAAAAAGAAAGGTGAATATGCAGAAGCATGGTTGCTAAGAATGAGGAAATATTTCTAGCTTCATAACTACTCATCAAATGAAGAAGCCAAAATTTTAGTCTATCACCTTCAAGGAAATACATCTATGTGGTGGGATCGACTAAAGCAGGTTAATCACCTTTATGAGAAAATAATTTCTTGGAAGAAGTTCAAGAAATATTTTTAGCAATAGTACCTATCATAGCAATATTATGACAAGAATATGGAAGAGTTATTTGAGCTCAAACTTGGTAACATGACCATGGATGAACATGAGAGAAAGTTCTTGGAACTTCTTAGGTATGTGAGCTTCATCATAGATGAGAAGGTAAAAATTCAAAATTTCCTTAGTGAAATGCCATCCTTTTACAAGGATAAAATCCAGTTTGATGAGTCCAATAATTTAGAAGAAACTGTAAGAAATTCTAAGTATTTCTATGATCATAATAGAGGAAATCAATCTTTCCAAAGGGCCTGGGATGACAAGAAGAAAGGAAGGATGGATCAAAGGAAGAAAGGATTCAAGCCACCTTTCATGAGTAATATATCTCAATCATATCAACAATGAAAAGCATCTCAAGGTGATAAAAAAATGACAGATTCCTTGGAAAATAGGCCAATAAAACAACCCATAAAGTGTTGGGGATGTGAAGGAGATCACATGTATAAATAATGTCCTCACTGAGGATATAAGATGAATATTTTTCATAGTGTAAAGGATAAGGAGACAATAGAGGAAGTGGGAGAAATCATGTCAAGAATATATGTAGCCTTTGAAAATAGATAGACAGAATATAAATCCCACATGATTGAAGTGGAAGGTAAGATTGATAATCAACCCATATCTAATTAAATCTATTTTGGATCTAGTCATAGCTATATAGATCCAAAGTTAGTTGAAAGATTTAAATTGAAGAAATGTTAGGATGAAAAATCTTGGTTAGTTCAGCTTGCTACTGAAACCAAGAGAAGACTTAATGAACTTGTTAAAGAATTCCCTATAAACATGAATGGAAATAAAAATAAGGAAGATTTGAAAATCATACCATTGGGGTCTTATGAATGCTTGATTGGTATGGATTGGATAGAAAATTATCATGTTTTTTTAGATTTTTATAACAAGGTGTTCACATGTCTTGATGAGGAAGAGAATTCAAGGATGGTGCAAGGTATTCCAAGTCATATATCTATCAGAGAGATTTCATCATTGCAGCTGAAAAGAAGTTTTAGAAAAGGGTGCTAGATATATGCAACCCATATGGAAGATCCAATGAAGGATAAGGAGCCAAGTCTCGAATATTATCTAGTATTAAAAGAGTATGAAGATGTGTTTGAGGAGTTTCCAGGATTTCCACTAAACAGGGATATAGATTTCTCAATTGACTTAATTCCTAGAGCTTCCCCAGTATCTAAGACTCCCTATAGAATAAACATGCCAGAGCTAAAAAAATTGTAAATGCAACTAGAAGAATTGTTAAAGAAAGGGTACATGTTCCCAAGTGTTTCTCCTTGGGGTGCCCCCGTTCTTTTTTTCAAGAAGAAAGATGGAGCACAAAGCTTATGTATTGACTTCAAACAATCGAAAAGGGTTATAGTCAAGATCAAGTATCATTTTCCAAGGATTTATGACCATTTTGATTAGTTGAAAGGAGCAAAGATATTCTCCAATATTGACTTGAGGTCAGTCTATCATCAAGAGAGAATAAAAGAAGAAGTTAGTATAAAAATAACATTTAGGACATGGTATGGACATTATGAATTTGTGGTGGTGCCTTTTGGATTGACAAATACACCAACTACATTTATGTGTATAATGAATGGGGTGTTCAGATATTTCCTGGATAAATTTGTAATTGTATTCTTGAACGATATTCTTATCTATTCCAAAATAGAAGAGAATGAGAGACATTTGAGGATGGTGCTACAAGTGTTAAGAGAACACCAATTGTATGCCAAATTGAGTAAATGCACCTTCTATCAAAAGTAGATCCATTATTTGGGTCACATTGTTTCAGAAGAGGGAATAATAGTGGATCCATAAAATATTGAAGCAATCAAGAGTTGGCCATCACCAAAAACATATTTCAGAATTTAGATAATTTATGGGTCTAGGTGGTTACCATAGGAGATTCATTGCAGGATTCTCCAAAATTGCACATCCAATAAAATCTTTGCAAAATAAAGGAACAAATTTTGAATGGAGTGCTAAATGTAAATATTTATTTTCATTTCTTAACAGATTCGTTAACTAATGCACCTATTTTGAAAGTTGCAAATCTAGATGAGAATTTGTTTTTGTGAACATATGCATGGAAGGAAGGGTTCGGTGGAGTCCTTCTACAAAATGGGCATGTAATTTGTTATGGGTCCAGAAATTTGAAGTAACATGAAACAAATCATGCCACACATGACTAAGAGTTAGAAGCTATAGTACGTGCCTTAAGGATGTGGAGGAATTACCTGACGGGTAGAAAATTTGAATTAAGGACATACCATAGTGGTCTGAAATATATGTTTGAACATCCAACACTAAACACTAGAAAAGCTAGATGGTTGGAATTTCTTAGTGAATATAACTTTTATATCAAGCACATAAAGGGAAAAGAGAACAAGGTGGCTAATGCACTTAGAAAAAGGGTGCATAAAATGCATGCTACAACCATTAGTATGTATAGGACATATTTAACAAATGGAATTATAGAGGATGTAACAACAAATTAGAATTATGTGCAAGTTAAAGAAATATTATAGAAGAATGATATACAACAGAAATGTAAATATTACAAGATGGAAGAAAATGGAATTCTCTTATTTTAGAACAGATTTTATGTTCCCAATTCACAGGAATTGAGAAATTTAGTTCTAAAGGAGATGTATGATGTTCCATATGTTGGAAATTCATGATATCAGAAAACTATTACAGTTGTAAGAGGCCAATATTTTGTCCTGGTATAAAGAAAGATGTCACTTATTATTTGTCTAGGTGCATGGAATGTCAAAAGGTAAAGGATGAGCACATACATCCTCCAGGGTTATTGACGCCATTTCCCATTCCTAAATGGAAATGGTAATTTTTTACTATCAATTTCATTACTAAATTTCCTAGAACAACCAGGACACATGACTCCATCATGGTAGTGGTGGAAAAACTCACAAAGGCTCCACATTTCATTCTGGTAAAAGTAACTCATAAGGAAGCCAATATTGCAGAATTTACATGAGAGAAATTGCAAGGCTACACAGTGTGCCTAAGGAAATAGTGTTAGATCGAGATCCCATGTTCACTTCCAATTTTTGGAGGGCATTGTTTAAGCAATTTGGGACAAATTTAAATTTCAGTACAACATATCACCTAGAGTCATATGGAAAGATAGAAATAATTAATCAAATAATCAAAGATATGTTGAGAATGTATGTAATGGACAAGCCTTCTAAGTTGGAGGACTATATTCATTTAGTTGAGTTTGCATACAACAATGGGTATCAGGAATCACTAAAGATGATCCTGTTTGAAGCATTGTATGGAAGAAAATGAAACACACTAGTAAGTTGGGATAACACAATAGAAATAGTTGTGATTGCGCCAGAGTTGTTAAGGGAAATGGAAGAACATATGGTAAAAATCAGGCATAATATAAAAGGTGCACAAGATAGACATAAGAGATATGATGATAAAAATAGAACAATTAGATAATTCAAAGTGGGAGAACATGTGTTTTTAAAATTTAAAGCCAAGACAAGCTCACTAAAATTGGGATGTTTCCCAAAGTTGGAAGCAAGATCATGTAGGAATTTTGAGGTCTTAGAAAATCCATGACTGTTATAGACTTAATATCTACCATATAGGCCTAAGAAGAATCCATCAAAGGATATAATCCTAAATAATTATTTTTTCTAAGGATTAAACCCTTTTTGAGCCCTTATTGGCATCCTTGTGGGTCAACTAGTGGACAACAAGCAAGGCCCTCACTGGACACTAGTGGATCATCAAGCAAAGCACTGTTAGACTTATAGAATTGAGGAGTTATGAGGTGATAGGTGAAGGATGAGTTGGATATTCATGTCAAAGGAATAGGAAGTCATATCACTTGAGTTTCTATTAGCATCTAGAATATCTAGAAGCCTCTCCCAATTCTGTTCGACAACACAGGTATTCCAACAGAGGACGAACACCTTCAGTAACCACTCACATAACCAGATCAAAGATCAAAACACCGATATTTTCACGTGGTAAAACCCCTACGGGGAAACATCCACGGCCCCAGCCAACGCGACCACTTGGAGCAGTTTATTAATGCAAAGAAAAAGATTACAGAGAGATTTTACAAGAGAGTTTCTCACAATCGATCATCGGCAAATGACCCTCCATGCTCTTTAAATAGAGATCATGGACCAATCAGGTGTTAAGCCACGGATCAATGGCCGTTAAGATCGAGGAGAGTATGAACCATCGGATCACTCTATGTCGGGAACATATCGTGACCGTCGGATTGCCTAACTACAAATGCATACTAAAGAAACACACTTTTACCTAATGACATATTAGACCAAGTAGATCTTAACTAATTCCTAAGTGTCTAAATATCCTAATATCCTAATATCCTGAACTCCTAACATAGATCGAAGTTTGGAAAACTTTGCTTCTGTAAGAGACTTTGTGAAAATGTCTGCAACTTGATCTTCTGTAGGGAAAAAGAGCACTTCAATAACTTGATCATGAATGAGCTTTCTGATGAAGTGCAT